>CM064909.1:5802044-6287044 GCA_032727855.1 Quercus ilex subsp. ballota
AAAAAAAACCCCGATTTGATAGATACTTTTTTTTTTCTTCTTTGAAGAGATGATAGAACTATTTTACAAATATCTATAACTAAACTTTCCGTCATTGCATACGGCAAAAACGTTGGCAATATTTTGCTAAACTATGTTAGTTATTGGGATTTTTTTTTTTTTGGCTGAGAAACTATCGGGGTTAAAATATGAAGTATTAATTTATTGATATGAATGCATATGGTAGTACCATATTAATATTCCGCTTAGATAAACAATGTACTTAATTATTTGTCAAAACTTTCTATGAAAAAAATATATTTGTCAAAAGATTAAACTGGCTTGTTTTTAATTATGAAAATATGGTATAAAAGCATTTAATTACTAAGAATTACTTTTTTATTTTTTTGAGAGGATAATTACTAAGAATTACGAAGGTCTCCTTTGGCTGTAAAAGCATGAAACAAATAATAGGGGGAAAAAAACTCAAAACCCAGTCTGATTAACCACTCAACTAGTTGAACAAAGGTCTCTTAGCTAGTTTAATAGATAGAATCTTCGACTTAAAGATGACAATCTTTGATAATATCTGTAAACATAATATGGACATGACATGAGTTATACAAATTAGTATTTATTACAAATTAATTCATGGCAAAGTGAATCGACCTATTGAAATTTTTAAAAAGTCTTTAAACACACATATTGTGCATGTAATGTGAGCATAAGGCAAGTTGTCATTATCACCAATAGTCACACCCTTTTGTTCTTATGTGTCGAGAAATTTAGGTTTAATTGGCGAGTTTGACCCTCCTACCAATTCTTGACACTAGACAGATCAAAATTAGGTCTTCAACCTAATGGCATGCTTTTCTTTCTTTTTTAAATCTTTAATTGTTTTTCATTTCATTTTTTTTTATAGAAGCAATAGTAGTGCCTCCCTCCTATATGTGTTGAAGAATCTTTTCTTTTTCAATAAGAGAAGATGGAGCTTGCTTGTATTAGTGGGTTTATTGTGCATTTTAGCATAGGATAATGGGGCTTTAATCTTTATAGGTTATTGGTCCATGCACTATTCTTGGTCTGTGCTAAATGGGGGACTTTAGTTACAAAATTATTATAAAATTTTTGTGTTCATAGCATTACTTTTAATAAGTTATTATGTAGTTGGTTTTTTTTTTTTTTTTTTTTTTAAGTAATGTAGTTTAATATAGCCTATTTTCCTTAAACAAAAGTTAATGTTTTAAAAAATTCTATCTACCACATATGCATATTCCTAGGCTTTAGGGCATAAAATGAGACATTGTCTTGCACCAATCTTTGTCGTGGTTCCCATGATTGTGCCGAACTCACATGTCCAATATTTCATGAGCATCAATGTGACAGTGATGGCCTTCTAGGTTTCTAACCTCAGCTCTTTTGCTCTTTATTTTGTCACAAAATCATTTGGGCTTGGATAATTTGTTATCCATCGGCCCATGTCATCTGTTTAATACCAATATCTGAGGAGTAGGGACAAAAGGCCCACATTATTAGTTAGTGAATCGGGCCATGGCCCAAAATGGGCTACACCAGCTAATTTTAATTTTTTTTTATAGTCTACTCAAAACTTGATGCACTTCAATATTCTTTTGTTTATTTATTTATTTTTATATTTTAATTTTAAAATTGGTAATTTATAATTATTTTTTGTTTAGTGTTAGGCCAATACTTTCTTAAAATCATAAGATTTGAAAAATCAAAAGGTTACTCACGTTTGGGCATTGATTTAACTAAACAACATAATGCCATTTGTCTCTAACTAAACAATCACGTGGGATGGATGTTATATATTTTCATCTTCATTGCTCAAATATAAATTCCTCAAATTGGCTAAATCTCTTCTTAAAAAGTGTACATTTTACTTGCACATAGTTCATGGGTTAACGCACATAGTTGCAATGCAATCATTTGATACGATGATAGACTCTTTAAGATAAATTTATTTAGGAGGGTCTTTTAATTTAGTCCTTATATTAGTATTAGGATTTGGATGTAGTCAAAATAGTTATGAAAATAGCAACACTTTGTATTTCATAGTTTTGTGAAAGATTATTATGTTCTTTGCCTGCAATTTAGTAGTTTACCTTTTTCTTTTTTTGGCCAACTAGAAATCAAAAATGTTCTAATCCAATGTTTGGCAGATTACTTGGAGGACGCTGCAACTCAAGCCATTATGTTCCAAGATACAAGGGTTGACCCTAACCTAATCGTGGTTGCATTTAGGGGCACCGAGCCATTCGACCCAGAAGCATGGAGAACAGATGTGGATCTCTCCTGGTATGAATTTAAAGGGGTGGGTAAGACTCATAGTGGCTTTATGAAAGCTCTTGGTCTTCAAAAGAACAAAGGATGGCCTAAAGAAATAGAACAAGGAATTAACCAAAAAAGATATGCTTATTATGAAATCAGACAAAGGTTGAGAGAGTTACTGCAAAAAAATGAGAATGCAAAATTTATATTAACAGGACACAGTTTGGGTGGGGCATTGGCAATTTTGTTTCTAACTGTGCTAGCAAAACATGAAGAGGAATGGTTGATGGATAAGTTGGAGGGAGTGTACACATTTGGGCAACCAAGGGTTGGAGACTATCAGTTGGGGGGTTATATGGAGAACAAGTTGAAGCAATATGATGTGAGGTATTTTAGGTTTGTTTACTGCAATGACATAGTGCCTAGGGTCCCTTATGATGATGATGATAATGACTTTTTTACTCACTTTGGACCTTGCCTCTACTACAATAGCTTCTATAAAGGAAAGGTCAGTCCTCTCTCTCTCTCTCTCTCTCTCTCTTTAAGCATGTATATTTTTAGATTTGGTTCAATGAAGTTAAACTATGCATCTTGTTGGAGTGCAGATTTTGAAGGACGAGCCAAATAAGAACTACTTCTCAACGACATGGGCCATTTTCAAATTCATGAATGCAGTTTGGGAGCTGATCCGGAGTTTCATTATCCCATATACAAGGGGTCAGGAGTACAAAGAAAGTTGGTTAATGAAAATTATGAGGATTTTTGGATTGGTATTTCCAGGATTAGCAGAACATTTGCCTCCAGATTATGTTAATGTTACCCGATTGGGATCTTTACCTCTAGGCCTACAAGATTCTAAGGTTATCTGACCTACACAAATACAAAACCGAAACCATATATTAACATTTCCTCTAGACTGTCAAGAGAATAGAGATTCAAAGAATTGAGTAGTGAAATAAATTTCAGTAAAAGTATTGAAATATATTGTTTGGTACTTTGGTGTGAATTTAAGTTTTGAGAATTTTGTTCCAAGTTCCAACAAAACACTTGTTATCTTATAACCGGTAAGGATAACAACATTATATTTCACTTCATCTAAGTTTAGAAAGAATACGGTATCTCTTCATCAAAGTAATACCAGACCATTCAAATTAAAGCAGCTTCTTCATATCAATTTTTAGATACCACATTAATTGCATGCTAATACTTCAAAAACAATTGATTCCTATATTAAAATAGCACATCATGTCCGAAATCAAACTACTGCATCTTAGATAGAAGACAAAAAGATAACAAAGTACACTACAAGTTATATTAACCACAATATTACCAATTGGAAGAATTTCAAATTTTAACAAATCAATCATAATAATGCAGAGAGTGCACGTAACCTAGTCACTTTCAAGCTTTGATAAAAACGCACTCACTACAAAAAAAATGGGTTTAGGCCACGTTTGAAAAACGCGGCCTTAGGTCCAAAAAACATGGCCATAGGCCCATTTTTTTAGGCCGCGTTTTCAAATGTGGCCCAAACCCCGTGACTATAGGCTAGAGGGGGTTTATGGCCATTGGCCGCACTTTTCAAACGCGGCCTAAGACCGGGGTCTATGGCCACACTTTCCAAACGCGGCCTAAGAACGGGGTCTATGGCCGCACTTTACAAACGTGGCCTAAGACAGGGTCTATGGCCGCATTTTTCAAACGCGGCCTAAGGCCATTCTTAGGCCGCGTTTGAAAAGTGTGGCCATAAACCCTGTCTTATGCCGCGTTTGAAAAATGCGGCCATAGACAATGTCTTAGGCCGCGTTTGTAAAGTGTGGCCATAGACCCCGTCTTAGGCCGCGTTTATAAAATGCGGCCATAGACCCCCCTATAGCCGCATTCAAAATGCGGCTACAACCCATTTGATATTTTTTAATATGTCTATAGCCGCGTTTTAAAAACGCGGCCATAGTTTTTTTTTTCCCTTTTTGCCCTTTTCCTTTACAGCAGATGGTGAATACACAAACGCTGCTATAAGTTTTACAAACGCTACTATTTCAAGTTGGAATATCAAAAGAATATCAAGCTGAAATTTTCTTAAACTTGTCACAATATCTTAAACTTGTCACAATTTAAAGTTATACCTCAAATTGTCACATTATACACATTATACCTCAACTTGTCCATAATACACATTATACACATGACTTCCTATGGCTATCCCCATCTCCAAGCTTTTTTGTCCATAATGGCACTGCAAGAATGGAACTTTTTTCCTAAGTACAAGAATTTAAAAAATAAATGAGTAGTAAACTTCCACAATTTTAAAAAGATTATCATTTAAATAGATATTATAACCAAAATCTTCCTAAAACTAAAAACGTTTCTTCATTCCTAAAATTATTCAGCCAAAATATCACCACAAGCACCAATCACAACGAGAGTTAATCATTAAAAATTAAAGGAATTTCCTTGAGCTGAAAGCTTGTTACCTTTTCAATAAGCTGGAGAAGTATGAAACGAACAAAATATTTACGTGCAGATCTGTAGAAGACATATTCACAATATGAACATATGAAACTCTCTATGACATGAGTGATGCAACAAGCAAGAAGAGTCAGACATAGACACTTTACATGAAAGATTGAGGGTTTTAAGAAACGGGAAAGACTATATCTTCATCATGTAGCCGAACCATTGAGCAAATTACAGACAAAAAAAAGAAAAGAAAAAAAGAACAAGAAAAAAAGCAAGACCTCTAAAAATATAAATACAAAACCGATAGGAAAGGCTGCAATTCTATATTGCACTAACTAAAAAAATTTAGAGAAGAGAAAAAGGGAAAAAAAAGGAGAGTGGAAGACTTTTTACTCACCATTGTTGAGATGAAAGTCGAAGAAGATAGAATTGAAATATCTTTCTATCAATTTAACTCATAATTTTCTTTTTCTATAACTCATAATTTTCGTGTCAAAATGTTGGTGTTCGCATTTTTTTCGAAGTGATATTTTTCTCTTATCATTATAGTCATCAATTTATCAATTCTTTTTTATTTATTCCAAATGCTAGTTTTTTTGACTATGCAAAGTAGTTGAAAGATGTTTCTGCTATCTTGTATCTATCCCAATGCTAGTTTTTTTTTAATTTTGTTAGCAATATTTTAGTTTCAGGCTAGTGCTTTACTAATGCTGTAAGGATTATCTTTTCCTTCCCAAAGAATGGGAGTCTTATTATATGGAGCTATCACTTTATTTATTCATATAAAAAAATTTTGAAAACCTCAAAATTGCACTGAATTGAAAAACGATGCATTGAATCTCTAATAAGAATAAAAAACATGGCTTTTGACCATAATTAAATCTGAAAATAAAGCTATACTACTTTAGTCCTAAACACAATTTTAAATTTTAAAAATAGAAAATGACAAAAGCAATACATGGGACATGAACAATACCTATGATCTATGTCCCCCTATTTGAGTTCAGGTGCTAAGTTATGGATTGGGAAAGCGTAAGGCTCTCGCCCTACTCAGTCCTACAACTGGTTTCTAGTGTCTATTAGCAATATAAACAATTTACCACAAAACAACCTTGAATAACATATATTCATATTGTTACAATCAATTTTTTATAAAAGAAAAAGAAAAAAGAGCAAAACATCACATTTCCACAAGAATACTAGAGTCTAGAGGTATCCATGTGAAATAATTAGAATGATTAATATTCAACATAAACAAATCATTATCTAATGAAAGAAAAAGTGAAACAATACGTGAAACCTAACTAATCAAGCATTTCAAGCATGTAATAAACATGCAAAACCGGATATGCAAGAGTGTACTTTATAATGCATGAAATGTATGGATATATGAGAGTAAAAATAAAAAATTTAAGTGAAATGAAGATGATCCTTGGAACAATCAAGAAAACAGTTGGATTTGTCTAGATCTTTTACAATTTTACAAATTCATATGTAAATATACTTATCGGCCCCCCTAAGATTTTAAGGATAGGAAAAATACTAATGATTAAGTTAATGTCCATCTTAGATTCACGATCTCCATGATACATTGGTGTACATGGCTTCAAAAAAGATTTAATATTTGCTTTGTTGTCGTGGTTTAAAGATGTTTACAATGTTAGTTGTCGTGTTTGTATTGATTGTAATCCACTCTCTTTTTGTAGTTGTATTAAACATTGGATCGGAATGAGAGAAAACTGAAATTGTTTTCATTAAATTGATAAACATTACAACTCTGTTAATATATATATATATATATATATATATATACACACACACAAAACAGAGTAGAAAGTAGAAGGAAAAACTAAATAGTTGACTCGCACTGCCTGAAATTAACAATCTAGCAAACTATTGAAATAACCAATCACAAAATGAGATGTGGCTACTCTAACTACTTGAATACAGAGACCTAAAGACGTATGGTTTTACATGAGATTCAAACTTGGACAAATTAAGCTACTTGTCATACTGTACAAAACTTGCAGCAACTGAACCAGAGCCGAACTTGCAGAAGCCTTCATCTTTAACACATTGTACCAATATATTATAGTTCACAATAAAATAAAAATTTCTCCTTTTTTGAACCTAAAAAAAAAGATTTAATCCTCTCTTAAAATAGCCCAACCACATCTAGTGATGTAAAATTGGCTTTGGCTTACAAAATCAAAATGGAAGATGGTCTCTTGATGGATTCTTTGATTTTATACACTGATATTTAGTGTATAATCATAGATAAATTATGAAAACAAAAAGAAGGCCGAGTTCCCTTAAAGTAGATTAGTGTATTGTAATATATTAAAAAGTTTGTTTTCATGAATTTGTTTTTTCATACTTTGTCCTCTCCACAAACAACACCCCCCCCCCCTCCTCTAAATCCTAGCTCTGTCCTTGTCACAGCCAATACCTTTAGACTATATGCTGAACCCCTTGACCCATTTGAACAATTGGATTTCTCCTTTCCACCACCTTTGTACTATATTCTGAACAATTAGAAGGTTGACTCATTGAAAAAAAATGGAATACTCACTGTCACTGTCACTACCTATATACTATATTCTGAAGCCTGGTAATATCTTTCTCAGGCTTGGCAACTACATGAAGACAACCGTGAAGTCGATCTTGTCGATGTCAAATTATCAGAATTCAATGAGGAAGAAGTAAAATGAGTAATACGAGTATCTTTTTTGTGTACTCAATCATCACCTACATTACGGCCATCAATGTTGCGTGTGGTGGCAATGCTTTTAGGGGACATTGAAGTGAGCACTGTAACTTCAAAGCCTGGATATTTGACTGACTAGAAATCTGATGATCCTGGAAGCTTAAGAAATGATGTTGCAGCTAGAGGAACTGTTAGCATCTATTATGACTATTCAGAAAGTTCAAGCATGGTGGGTTACATAGATAATTCACCAGTGAGTGCTTCTAAACCCATGCTTGGTAAGGCTATCAAACAGGGTAGATGAGAATTGGTCTATACTTTTCTTCTTCATTTTCAATTCCTGATTACATATATATAATCAGAGATATAATTTTTTGTAATATTTTCTTTCTCAAATATGTTTGACACCATAATTCATTATATGTCATAGAAATGGAGTTTGTATCAAATTATGACTAAAATATTATGGCATTACTGAAGAAGCCATTCAAATATTTCACATGGAGATTTATCTATTTTTTGGCCTTCAAATTTACTTTGTTGAAATTTGATCTAGACAAAGCATATGATTGGTTGGAATGGGATTTTATTAGAGAAAAACCCGAATTCTTCCATATTCCTGAATCCCTTAGAAAGCTTATCATGAATATGATCACATCCACCTAATTTAAGATTTTATGGAATGGTAGTCTTGCCGGAGTTCCTACCCAGTAGGTTAATTACACAAGGGGATCCACTATCTTCTTATCTCTTTATTTTATGTTTGGAAAGGTTATCTATTATGTTGGAAGATGCAGTTAGGAAAAAACAGATACAACCTACTACATTTTGAGGACAAATTAGAATCTCACATCTATTCTTTGTAGATGATATTTTCTTATTTGTGAAAGCAAATCAACAAGGTTGTCAAAAATTAAAGGATATTTTGGATCGGTTTTAGTGTTTGTTCAGGACAGATTATTAGTACCCAAAAATCCAAGATAACTTTTTCTCCAAATACTAGTAGGCGGGATAAGGAGATTATTCAAGGAATATTTGAGATCCCAACCATCAACAACCTGGGAACTTATTTAGGAACACCAATCTTTACTAAATTCTTATCTATAGCAGGCAGGGCAACTTTGATCAAATCAACCACTTCTGCTATTCCTATATATGCCATGCAAACAGCTATGATTCCCCAAATAATATGTAAAAGGATACATAGGATGAATTGTAACTTTTTGTGGGGAGACACTAGAAATCATAGGTGTTGCCACATTATTGGTTGGGACATGATCACTAGGCCTAAAGAGGAAGGAAGTTTAAATTTTAAAAAAAAAAATATATATATATATATATATATATATATATATGAGATATGAATATTGCTATGCTTACCACCAAGCTTGGAGACTTTGAAAAACTCCAAATTCTTTATGGGCTAGAGTATTAAAGATAGCCACACGACCCCGCCCCTTGGCCTCACGCATTTGGAAAGCTATCCACCTGGGAAGTAGATATCTTTTTAAGATTAAAGGTATGCATTGGATCACAGGGGAAGGTAATTATGTAAACGTATGATATGACTCTTGGGTACCGGGTGGCCCATAGAGGAACCAAATAGGGTGGCCTTTACAGCAACATGAGGAAACCAGAACTGTGGACACGCTGAAACAAAATCACACGTGGACTATGAAAGATCTCACCCTACAACTACCTGACCAAACTACGGATATTATTAAAGGAATTCCTATTGCTCAATTCCACTCTCCTCAAGGTAAATTAGTTTGGTCTAGAAATAATGGTATCTGCTCTGTTTACTCAGCCTACAAGTTCTTGCATGAACAATAACAAGCGGCGACTAATGATCGTTTTCTCAGTTGAAACTTTATATCGTTACATCAAAGTGGGATTGATCAAAACTTGTCCAAGATGCAACCAAATTGAGACTTCTCTACACGTGTTACGTGATCGCCCATGGGCAATTCATTTTTGGCACCATCTTCTTGGATTTTTACCTTTAAATTTCTTCCAAGAGCCACTTCAGAATTGGTTCAAAATAAACTCAAACTCCAATGACATATAAGGTACTTTGGAAGCTTCTTTTTGTCATGTCAATTTGGCAACTTTGTCTAGCCTGCAGTGAACGACTTTCTAAGTACTCTTCTAGCACACAATCTCAACTTATCCGCGCATCTAACTCTTGTATCATTTATTAGGGACTTATTTAAATTTATTCATCACCTTACTGTTTAAGCACGCCAAATTTACACTTTTTGCTATTCAAAATTTATCATTTTACAGTTCCCACTGTGGTAGTCTTACCGCATGGATTTCTTGGTTCGTTACCCAATCGGTTATATGCTTCGAATATTTCTCTAAAAACACAATCACACCAAAGTTATAAATAAATAAACAAATAAAAGAGAAAAAGAAAATGTATTTATTAAAAAAAATTAAATTATAAAACGAAAAGAAAGGAATGCGCAACAAGATAAGCACGCTCCATAAATAACGGAAAAAACACCAACCAGAGAGTTTCATTAATTCACTTTCATATTTAAAAAAACATCTGGGGGCAGAAGAACACAAACTGGTTTTAAAACCTACAGCTGGGGGCAGAAGAACAAAAAAAGAAAAAGAAAAAAAAAAGCATTTCTAAAGGCGATCTCCAATGAGTAAAACCTTTTTGTAGAACAAGGATTGCGCAAACTCAATGTTGACGCAATGCCGCATGATGCAGATGGCGTTGGATGTTGGCATCTTGGTACTCATATTGTCATCTTTGAAGAGTATTTAAAATATAACACAAACTGGTTTTAACAGACAAAACTGAATCTTTGTCAAGCTGGGGTAACATAGAGGTAAATCTTCGGTTTTGTTTGACTGGTTTTAGACTTTAAAGGTTGGGAGATTTGGCTAGAAGCTACAAACACTAACAAATCAGCAAAGAGTTTAGCCCATTTATGCTTGCCTCCTCATAGGAAGGTGAACGAGTGTGGATGGAGGACTATCCATCTTTCTTAAGGCCTTTGTTTTGGTCTTGGATTCTTGTACTACTATGTAATTTTACTTTATTCAATCAATAAAGTTGCCACATTTTAATTTTTTAAAAAAGTTTACCTTGGTGAGACTGCAGATCAACCCAAAACTAGCTATTAATCAACTCATTTATAAAACTCCCTTAAACAAACTCATAGCTTAAATAAAACAAGTGCAATTATATGACAGTACTTAATTGTCAACACTGCAATTATATAATCATAATTATATAACAATGTTTTAAAATGTGCTTGAGTCACAATTCCGATTTTTTTAATGTGCTTAATTTGTAACATTATATATATATATATATATATTTTTTTTTTTTTTTTGAGAATCAATCATAATTGGGCTAAACTCATTATATAAATGTAATTTGTTCATATAATATCCTTGAGAGTCTTTTTTTTTTTTTTTTTTTTGAGAAGAATATCCTTGAGAATCTTAATATTGTTATTTATTTTTTTTAAATCATCAATTACCTAGTAAGTAAACCAATTATTGATCGATGCACCTTATATTGGTTAGCACCCACCCTATATTTTAATCGGGTGCAAAACTTGGGGTTTATTTACATAAGATATGTTTTGGTACCGGTATGAAAAATACCAACAATATAATGATATTTGGGGCATTGTTATATAATCAAAATTAACCAATTAGCTCTCTCTCTCTCTCTCTCTCTCTCTCTCTCTCTCTCATTTCAATTGATAAGTTATTCACTAATTTGGTTGATCTTTTTTTTTTTTGGAGGAAAAGGTAGGTGAGTTTTATTGGATTAATTTAGAATGGAATACATCTTTCAAATCACTAGGTAGCTCTTCTACCCAAACATCAATTATAAGAGTTTTGTTAAAAATTGAAGCTCTTGGGAATTTTTAAAACCTACAGCTAGGGGCAGAAGAACAAAAAAAGAAAAAGAAAAAAAAAAGCATTTCTAAAGGCGATCTCCAAACAAAATTGTACCTTTATAGAAATTGAAAACCCAATACACAAAATTGAAAAACTACATATTAAAGAAAACCCAATCCAGACCATCAAACATTTCCACAAAAAACTACATATTAAAGGCTCAGATCTCTACATATTAAAGAAAACCCAATACACAAAATTGAAAAACTAAAACAAAAAACGACATACCCCTTGGATCGTCAACCCAGACCATCAAAAATCACCAATCACAAACGAAACTTCAAAAAATTTAGGATCTTTTCAATTAATGCAAATCAGAATCAACAACAACATAAACAAACACACAGAAAGACCCAAATGCAAATTGAGAAAAAGGGAAAAGCTGAGAGAAAGTACCTGTAGAAGAGTGGAGAAAGATCGGCGATGGGTCTTGGGTAACAGATCGGCGATGGGGCGTGGCCTGCGATAGCTGATTGAACGGATGGGTGAGGATGATGGATGAACGGCACTGGGCTTCGAAGATGGGTGAAGAGGAGGATGAATCGGGTCGGCGATGGAGCGTGAGCTTCGGTGTGACTGTGAGGACGATGATGGCCGATGAGGACGAGCGTGAGCTTCGGTGTGACAGTGAGGACAATGAGGACGAGCGTGAGCCTCAGTGTGACTGCGATGGAGAGAATGACTGTGAAACGGCAGAGGGTGTTAAGGAACAAAAAAAAAAAAAAAAAAAATTCTGCCCAAAAGAACTAAATGGGAAGCTCTAATGAGGCTTGGGCCGCGTTTAAAACGCGGCCTTAGACCCTTTCTATGGCCCCGTTTTAAAAACGGGGCTTTAGTTGTAGTATTTAGGCCCCATTTTCCAAAAACGGGGCTGTAGTTCGTCTGTAAAAACGCGGCCCAAAAAAAGGTGGCCCAAAACCCCCGTTTTTTGTAGTGTTAGTGCTTCAGACCACCACAAAAACTGCATCGACACCTAATTAGTGTCAAAATAATATTTTTCCTCTGCTGTACATTCATTCATGTTCTTGCACTCCATTTTCCATTCTACTGTAACCTAGCCAGAATCAGAACAAAGCATGAGTATATAAGGGAGCGTAGGACAATGAAAAGAAACAGTATTAGCCCCATATAAATAGTGCAACATATAATAGCAGTCTTGAGTTTTTAATTTTTGCATGATCATTCTAAGAAGATATGACACAAGGAACATTTTGTTGAGTAGAAACGTGTGAATGAAGTCCCACATTAAATAATATTAATAACCACTATAATGAGTGGTTGATTTAACATAATTGGGCTTAAACTTTATAGGGTCAAGCTTTTAGATTAACTGATATCCCTATATTTTATATTAACTACTCAATTAAAGTGTCCCCTATGTTTGGTCTCCCCAATACATTTCATGATGCTTAAATCATTTTTTTGCTCATTTTGGAAATTAGACAAGAAGAAAATTTAATTAACTGTATAACTTTCAGCACCATCAATTAGTATTGTAGATATGTCTGAAAAGCATTCACTGGAAGAGACTCAAGTGGAAAGGACATGCATGTAAATGAGAAATATTTAAACAGATCAAATGCTGAAACAGGGAGTATTTTTCAAAAAGAAGCTACCTGCTATTACGGGATCGAGTGCATATCACTCAATGAGGAGGCATTAGAAAGCATGGCAGGTGAAACAACCACTCAAAGAGCGCCCATCTGACGGGTTCTGCTGAATGATAGCGCCTTATGGGAAGCCCCGGTAACTTGATGGGCCTGATTGGCCAGCATTGAGCTCCTCATTTCTTGAGCTCTCATCTGAGCCGATCTAAGCTTGTCCATAGATGATGATCTCTTCTTTTCTAGCTTCATCTTAAATTTATGTCAAGTAATTAATTAAGGGCCATAGTACCAAATGCTTATGCCTCCCTTTTTCAGAACATGAACACATAATGCATGTTTGACAAGGATGCCATAAACCATGAGAGAGAGACATTCATGATCAAGCTGGCACAATCTGAGATGTGGAACTTTTTCCATAGAGACTTCTTATTTCTTAATTGTGAATTTAGCAATCCTGAAAATCTAATTCTTCTTCTTTAAACCATTGGACCATTGCAGGAGACTAATTGTTTAATTAATTACTTAAAGCCATAAGCATATGTCTCTTACCTTACATTTTTCAGAAGTTAGGAATACTTAAAGCCATAAGCATATGTCTCTTACCTTGTCTCTTACCATAAGCATATGTATCGTACCTTATCTTTTTCTTTTTCTTTTTAAGTTAAGAATTGTTGTACACAGAATTTCAGATATAAATATTGAGTTTCTTTGCTAAAATTTACCATAGTTTTCCCATTTGAGACATTGACGTCTCTCTAAATTTTTGTACTATTTGTAGGTGAACAGTTACTTCTACCTTTTAATTATTTATTTTTTAAATATATTTTCCAGTTTTCAACATACTTACTATCATTTCTCTATCTCATTTAAATATTATTTTTTCTATCTTATTTTTTTAATCAATTTTTATTCATTCCCAACTCCCAAGCCTCAACAACTGTATTTTCCAAATTCATAATAGCTACATTACTAAATCTCCTAACAGTATAATTTTTAAAAATATTTCAATGATCTATTTTGTTAATGGTCTAATTTTAATTCTCATGATTTCATTATTTATCTGTCCGTCATTATCAAATCTACCTTAGTATTATGCAAGTCCTTTGAAAATTCTATGTAATTTAAAATTGATCAAATCTAAGTATATTTGGAATGAGTTTATTCATTGAAAAATGTTATCTCCACGACATTTTTATAACAAATTATAGGTAGCAAGTTGTTATAGGTTGTTATTGGTGGGCAAAAAAATAGTTTTAGTGATAGGTTTAAATTTGAACTAATAACATTGTTGTGGAGATAACACTTCTCTTAATTTTTATATTTATAAAAGACGGAGTGCTAATTTAAAGCCCACACATGTTTGAGTGTTTCACTTAAACAAAACAATAGAAGCCATTCACAGATCTCCATTTTATTTTTTCTCATCTCATACAGAGAGAGAGGGAGAAATCGTTGTTGTGCTCTATTGAGGGAGAGATCATCATCTTCCTCGGCTGCTCCGCCTCCACCACCAACGACATGCAGCCCAAATGGGTTAGATCGGTTTTTTTTTTTTTGGTTTTATTGTTCTAATTTCATTAGCTTTATGAGAAAGGATTGTGTTTTGTGATTTAATTAACTTTATAATTGTAGGGGTAAAAAGCCCAAAAATACATGTCCATATATGTGGTGGGCCTAAAGGCCCAGGTCGAGGACAAGGAATCATCCGAGGATGAGAAAGTACTGTAGAAAGGGGCCATGGTAATGGGTGAAGAAAACGATGTTGGTCATAGAAGTCCAGGAGTTTTGCCGAGGATGAGTCCCCTCTTGGCTACCCAACGCCAAGGTCCGAAGTTGTGATTTACCGACAAGAGCAGCCTTCTAGATCATTCCGTGGAGGAAGATAAGTACTAAAGATAAACAGAGAAGAGTATGGCCATGAAATATCTCCAGGAAAAGTTGCTATCTCCGCATTAAATGCCCGACAACTAATACTCTGGCCGCATTAATGAGGAAGTGATGCCTGAGCAGTGGTTTTTCAGCCTTACAGCTATTGCCTGAGAGCTTTGGGAAGGGGTTAATGGGATAAAGATCGACACCAACAAATCTGACCTACACGTGGATGGTAAAGATGAAAAGGAAACGTAGTATTTAAAGTAGAAAAAAGAAAGAAAGAGGGGACAGATGAAAAAAGAAGAGGAACACAGAGCAAAACGACTTCTGTATTGATTATCATTCAATATATACAAGAACAGAAATCCTAGGACTGTGCCGAGGACAAATTTTCGTACTCAAATGTATTCTTATTTTGTTTGATTGACTTATAAACCAAGTCTAGCTGTTGTTTCATTCATTAGAGCTCAGTTCTTCGACTCACTTTCTACAAATTTATTGTCTTTGGCTAATTGGGCTTGAATCCAACTACTTTTTGGGCTGGGATCCAAATCTAGCTCTTACAATAACTTTCAACACCATCAATTCTTATTGTAGATATGTCTGGAAAGTATTCACCGGAAGAGACTCCAGTGGAAAAGACATGCATGTAAATGATAAATATTTAAGCAGATCAAATGATGAAACGGAGTGTATTTTACAAAAAGAAGCTTCCTGCTATTATGGGTCGAGTGCATATCACTCGATGAGGCATTAGAAAGCATGGCATATGTCTCTTACCTTATCTTTTTCAAAAGTTAGGAATACTTACCTTGTCTCTTACCATAAGCATATGTCTCTTACCTTATCTTTTTTCGAAAGTTAGGAATTGTTGTATACAGAATCACAGATAAAAATATTGAGTCTCTTTGCTAAAATTTAATTACCTGGTTCTCCAATTGAGACATTGACATAGCAACCCATCCTGCAGCTTCTCCATATTACTTCTAAGCCATGTCTTGTGATGAGAAAAATTTCAGCAAAAATTATTTTGTGCTGAAGCCAGATGACGCTAGTTTCTATGATCTCGGTTGCTTACTCTTTTCCTCTGAATCAAAAGATTGTGAATTCATTGAGTGCTCATCAGAAGACCTTAAAGGAAGTTTTTGGAGAAAATGGTACATCTTCAGCTCCCTTTTTGCGCAGAAACTCCTCCTTAAGGTGGAAAACCCTATGAAAAAATTAGGGAAAGTGTTAGAGCAATGGCTGAATCTTCTTTCAAGCAACGGTGGATTACTCAGGCTCTTCACCAATTTGTTAACAGGTTTGGTTTGTGTTATATGTAGCATGGTATATTGAGCATTTAATAGGTTTTAAAGTTCCATATATATAATCTGCATGCATGTACGGCAGTATATATGGCCAAAAATGCGTGCACGCATTAATTATTATGTCATTATGTATGTGTTCTAACTTACTAGTATATATCTAATTTAAGGCAAATATTTAGGAACTAATATCTTAGATTTCGTAAATAATTTGAAAACCATGACTGTAATGCAGAGTTATCTTTCTATAAAAAAATCTAATTTAATGCAATCATTTGTTTAAATTTAGTTGGAAAATTTATTATTTTCTTCCAAAAATTGATGGAGTAAGTGGGTTTTGTAGGAAAAAGGGAAAGAACGCCGAATAGGTTATCGGTAAAGTTCATATCTGTGGTGGGAAATCTTGATCCAAGAGTGGAATTAGACAAAAATATCAGATATGGTAACACAAAATACAACGTTTTTCTCTCAATTATAGCCTCCAAATTGTCGTACGAAAATGAAGAATTCGCTAAAATCATAATCAATGATCATTGGAATGTAAGTATCATTAACATGGCAAAACTTTTTTTTTTTTTTTGATTCTGCCCTTGTAATATATAATGGCTATGATGAAGATTAACGTTTCTTTTTTCATTTTTGCACAGATGAAATTCTTGTACTTCGACAATTATTGGAATGGTCAGCAGCAAACCTATATTATATTCCGATCCTTAAAAAATTATGTAGTTATAGCCTACGTTATAGAAATCATTTGTCTCACTCTTTTTAATTAGTTAAGTATAAAGTGGGACATATTATTTGTATTAAGAAGAGTCGCAAAATAAATAATATGCCATCTAAGTTGACTTCTCTTAAAATTAGCTTTTACTCACAAGCATATTTGTCATTTGGTAAAAATTATAAAAACAAATTTATCTATTAAAAAAAAGAAACATGTTATGTCTACAAAAATTTTACGATAAATCATAAGTGGTTGATTGTTACATGTTATTATTGGTGGGAAAAAAATAATAATTTCAATGATAGGTTTAAATTAGAACCAAATATTGTATCCATAGCACTTCTCTAAAAAAAAGTGATTTTAAAAAGCAAACATAACTCATAAACAAATAAGCTAATAAACTAATATAAGAAAAGATAATTTATCCAAATACATACTACTAACTAGTGGAGGAAATAGTTTATCAAAAAATAAAAATAAAAACTTATTGAGATAATTTGTCAATTAATAATGGACTGAGATTATAATTAGTTAAAAGTGCACTTTCCTTTTATCTCTTTAAATCAAAGATCCCATGAAAATTATAGATCCAATTACTAATAAGAGAATGCCTTTGATACAAAATCATATGGATTATGGATCCCACATTTGCTTTTATTTGCCCCATGTGAAACCACATGGAAGTTGAAAAATGGGCTAGGGTTGCAAACCTGTACCAAATTATATATTATGTTCTTTCCATAACAAAATAAAGGAAAAAGTTAATGGCTACTCTAAGCACATTAGTTTAGAAATTATTTTTAAAATCTTTTATATGAAAATAAAAATTAATTAATTAATTTTATTTACTGTTTATTATATATTCCATAAAATTAATTCAAAACTTTTTTTAAATAATTTATTAACAATTATTCTTTTTTGCTAAACTATTAACAATTGCTTTAAGATCTCTGATTAAGAAAGTTTTGACATCACTTTTATGAGAAATATAAAAAATTGTTAACAATATTTATTATTTATCTTTCTCCTAATAAAATGTTTCTAAAAATAGCTAAGGGCATTAGTTAATATTTCCCTAAAATACTATATAAACTTTCTTCCGTCATTGCATACAAGCAAACCGTTGGCAATATTTTGCTAAACTAAATGTTAGTTATTGAGATTAAAATATGAAGCATTAATTTATATGGTAGTACTATATTATTAGTCCACTTAGATAAACAAGGTGCTTAATTATTTGTCAAAAGGTTAAACTAACTCGTCTTTAATTATTTCTATAAAAAAAAAATCGTTTTTAATTATGAAAATAAAGTATAAAATCATATAATTACTAAGAATTACAAAGGCCTCCCTTTGGCTGTAAAAGAGTGAAACAAATAACCGGGGAAAAAAAACTCAAAACTCGGCTGTTTAACTTCTCAGCTATTTGGACAAAGGTCTCTTAGCTTAATAGAGTTTTCGACATAAGAATGACAATATTTTATACTATCTATTAACATAATATGGGCATGACACGAGTTTATGCAAACTAGTATTTATTTAACTATTTATTACAATTTGTTTTATGTCTTGACCCGAGTTGATCAACATTAAGTCTTCCCCCTAATGGCATGCTTTTCTTAATTTCTTTCTGTAATCTTTGATTGTTGGTCATGTCATATTTCTGTAGAAGCAATCAAGCAATAGTAGTGCCTCCCTCTAAATTCTAATGTGTTGAGGAATCTTTTCTCTTTAAAAAGAGAAGAGGGAGCTTGCTTGTATAGTTGTATCATTGGGTTTATTGTGCTTTCTAGTTTTTAGTTTTTAGCATAGGATAATAGGGGTTCAATATTTTTTTTGGCTACCCAACCATGGTGGATGGGGTTTGGCCCATTAACCCATGGGCCAAGGGTCTTCAGTCAGTGTTGAAAGCTCCACCTTAACAAACTCAATATAGATTCAACCACTTTTATTGTCCTACTTGGTAACAAGCCTACGTTACCAAGCCTTGACAGGGCTTTAATCTTTAATAGGTCACTAAATGGAGACTTTAGTTACAAAATTATTATGAAATTGTTGTATTGATGGCCATGATTGTGCCAAACTCACATGTGCAATATTTCATGAGCATCAATATGACAGTGAGTAATGGCTGCCGAGTTTTGCACAAAACTTAAGTGTATAGGCCTTCTAGGTTTCTCTGTTTCTAACCTCTGCTCTTTTGCTCTTTATTTTGTCACACTATCATTTGGGCTTGGATAATTTGTTATCCATTGGCCCATGTCATCCGTTTAATACCAATCTCTGAGGATTAGGGGCAAAAGGCCCACGTTATGCGTTAGTGAGTCGGGTCATGGCCCAATATGGGCTTCATCTAAAATAAATGTCAGCTAATTTTAAACTGTTGTACTCAAAAGTCAAAACCTGATACGCTTCAGGGGACCAAAATTATTTTGTTTATTTTCATATATATTTAAAAATTAGTAATTTTATATTATTTGTGGTTTACTGTTATACCAAAACTTTCTTCAAATCATAAGATTGGAAAAAGTTCCTCACAGTAGGAAGCCCTTTGCCTCCGGAGATTGATGTTATATATCTTGATTATTTTCTTCTTCATTGCTCAAATATAAATTCATCGGGCTGATTGGCTAAATCTCTTTTTAAAAAGTGTACATTAGTTTGTGGGGTTGACGCACATAGTTGCAGTGCAATCATTTGGTAAGATGATAGATTCTTTAGTCCTTATTATTAGTATTAGGAAATAATAATAAAAATAACCACATTTTGTATTGTTCCCCCATGCTAACTGTAGGACTCAAATTTGAAATTGTGTCTCAATTTTTACTTTTGTGATAATTTTATTCTCTGTGTTTAGTGAAAGATTAGTATGTGTTTTGCCTGCAAATTGCAATTTTACCTTTTTCCTTTTTGGCCAACTAGAAAACAAACTGTTCTAATTCAATGTTTGACAGATTACCTAAAAGACTATACAACTCAAACCATTATGTTCCAAGATAAAAGGGTTGACCCTAACCTAATCGTGGTTGCATTTAGGGGCACCCACCCATTCGACCCAAAAGCTTGGAGAGTAGATGTGGATCTCTCATGGTATGAAATTGAAGGGGTGGGTAAGACTCATAGTGGCTTTATGAAAGCTCTTGGTCTTCAAAAGCGAAAAGGATGGCCCGAACTAGGAAGTAACCAAAACAAATATGCTTATTATGAAATCATACAAAGGTTGAGAAAATAAGAATGCAAAATTTATATTGACTGGACACAACTTGGGTGGGGCATTGGCAATTTTGTTTCTGACTGTGCTAGCAGTACATGAAGAGGAATGGTTGATGGATAAGTTGGAGGGAGTGTACACATTTGGGCAACCAAGGGTTGGAGACAATCAGTTGAAGGAATATATGGAGAAGAAGTTGGAGCAATATGATGTGAGGTATTTTAGGTTTGTTTACAGCAATGACATAGTGCCTAGGGTCCCTTATGATGATGATAATGTCTTTTTTATACACTTTGGAACTTGCTACTACTACAATAGCTCCTATAAAGGAAAGGTCAGTCCTCTCTCTCTCTCTCTACTCTGTCTCTATCCCTCTGTCTTTTCAAGCATGTAGAATTTTAGATTTGGTTCAATAAGGTTAAACTATGCATCCTGGTTGGAGTGCAGGTCATTACAGAGGAGCCGAATAAGAAGTAGCAGTGCCATGGACCATTGTCAAATTCAGGCTTAACGCAATTTGGGAGCTGAACTGAAGTTTCATTTTCCCATATACGAGGGGTCCAGAGTACAAAGAAAGTTGGTTAATGAAAACGATGAGGATTTTTGGATTGGTATTTCCCGGATTAGTAGCACATATGCCCCAAGATTATGTTAATGCTACCCGATTGGGATCTTTACCTCTAGACCTCCACAGCATAATGCATCAACTAGATTCTAAGGTTAACTGACCTACACAAATACGAAACTGAAACTGTACATATTATTCGCTTTTATCACATTAACATTTCCTCTTGATAGTCAAGAGATCAAGCACCGAAATAAATTTCATGAATAAAAAATAATAATAATAATTGCTTTTGCATACCTTATTCAAGTTATTAAAGCTACAAATTGAAATCCAAAGTTCCAAACCCCCCCTCTTCAAATACTTCAATCCAAATAAACAAACAATGTATTTAATGGTCGCAGCTGCGAATATAATCTCAAAAGGAATAAGGTATGCCTTCATCAAAGGCAATTTACTGAAGTCTGAAACCACTGCCTGCTTTCTAAAAGCAGTAAATGGCTCTTAGGCTGTTAAATCAAGTACAATAGGATATGCCCAATATCGGTAAGAAAATCTACCAGGCTGTAATTGTGGGAACGATTTTAGAGATCTCAACATCACTGTATCTGAAACTAAGAAACCAGACCATTCAAAATAAAAGCAGTTTATTCATATCAATTTTCAGATACCACATTAATTGCAGGAAAGTCATATGTCTCATTTCTCTAATGGCATGCTAATACTTCAAAAACAATTGATTCCTATATTAAAATAACACACCATGTCCGAAACCAAACTACTGCATCTTAGATAGAAGACAAAAAGGTAACAAAGTACACTACAAGTTATATTGCCCACAATATTACCAATTGGAAGAATTTCAAAATTTAACACATCAATCATAATAATGCAGAGAGTGCACATAACCTAGTCACTTTCAAGCTTTGATAAAAACTAGAGCTTAATTAGATGAGTGGTATCTCCACGTGTACGACAAAATGTCATGGTGAAAAAAAACATTCCCAAAAAGAAAAAGAAAAATCTAAAGATTGATTTACATACATACATGCATTATTAACCATTGAATCCCCAAGATTGTGTTTACTGGGGTCTCACATCCTATTGGGAACCTTGATAGGGGAACCAGTGCTTCAGACCACCACAAAAACTGCATCCGACACCGAATTAGTGTCAAAATAATATTTTTCCTCTGCTGTACACCATTCATTCATGTTCTTGCACTCCATTTTCCATTCTACTGTAACCTAGACAGAATCAGAACAAAGCATGAGTAAACAAGGGAGCATACAGTGTTAGGATCATATAAGTAGTGCAACATATAATAGCAGTTGAGTTTCTAACTTCTGCAAGATCATTCTAAGAAGATACAACACAAGGAACATCTTGTTGGGTAGACACATGTGAGTGAAGTCTCACATTGTATAACAACCACAAAAGTGAGTGGTTGATATAACATAGTTGGGCTCAAACTTATAGACTTAAGCTTTTGGATTAACAGGTATTCCTATGTGTTATATTAACTACTCAATCAGAGTACCCTAGGTTTTGTCTCCCCAACACATTTCATAATACCTCGATCATTTTTTTGCACCTTTCGGAGGACAGATTTCTGCCTTCAAACACTCCCTATTGCAATGTCCAGATGTAGTTCAACTAACAGTACTACGTAACAGTAACATGAGTGTATACTAAGCACTCTCCCCTATTTAATTGTACGTAGGAAATTAGGCATGGAGAAAGGTTAAGTAATTAACTTATAACTTTCAGCACTATCAATTGGTATCGTAGATATGTCTGGAAACTATTCACTGGAAGAGACTCCAGTGGAAAGGACATGCATGTAAATGAGAAAATTTTAAGCAGATCAAAAGCTGAAACAGAGAGTATTCTACAAAAAAGAAGCTACCTGCTATTGTGGGCGAGTGCATATTACTCGATGAGGCATTAGAAGGCATGGCAGGTGAAACAACCACTCAAAGAGCCCATCTGACGGGTTCTGCGGAATGATATCACCTTATGGGAAGCCCCAGTAACTTGATGGGCCTGATTGGCCAGCATTGAACTCCTCATTTCTTGAGCTCTCTTCTGAGCCGATCTGAGCTTGTTCATAATCTTGTCCATAGATGATGACCTTTTCTTTTCAAGCTTCATCTGAAATAAATGTCAAGTAAGGGCCATGGTACCAAATGCTTATGCCTTCCTTTTTCAGAATATGAACACATAATGCATGTTCGACAAGGTTGCCATAAACCATGAGAGAGACAGAAAGAGAGAAATCCATGATCAAGCTGGCACAATCTGAGATGTGGAACTTTTTCCATAGAGACTTCTTATTTCTTAATTGTGAATTTAGCAATCCCAAAAAAACTAATTCTTCTTCTTCTTTATATACTATTTGCAACTCACACACATGCGAGAGAGAGAGAGAGAGAGAGAGAGAATGATTTCTTTACTACTTTTATCATTTCTTTCTTTGGCCTGCACATCCACCAGAGATGAAGGCTTGAAATGAATAGATAACTAACTGGTTTTAGTGAAAATTCTTCTATAATCCTATTTCCTGCAAATTTCAGTTCAAAGGTTGGGCTGAATGGCCTTCCCATAATCCTCCAATGTCCTGCTATTAAGTAAAAGGAAAAACATTCTTGCAAAATTTCACATTTCAACTGACTTATTCAAGAAAAGTCACTTTGTAGCATGTTCAGGAGTGAAGTGTGTCATGTTCCCCATCAGTAAACCTAAACTAAAGACAATTTGATTAACCCAGAATTCATCTTTGGTGATATATTGACTAGAAATAAAATCATGCTAGGCTAGACCAAAGTGATACGTTGAAAAGATATATTCGAATGACATTCGGGAAAATAAGAAAAAGACAGTACCAAGGACTGATCATTGGTAAATGTTTCAACTGATATAAAATGATACATGATGAAACATTTTATTAAAAATGACCTCTAGTTTGCGTATTGCTGCCTCAGCTTTTGCCTTCTGCAGGTTCTCCCATGCATTGATTTTGGCTTCCTCTCTTTTCAACCTGGAAAAATCAGCCATTGACACATTAATATAGAATAGATAAATATCTGCATAACTTTCATGACAGTAGCTACTAGCACAGGGTGAGTCTTATCCTCTGATATGGTACTGTGGCCAAACTTCTTTTCAATAATTAAGGCTTGTAAGTAATAAAATCGGTGGCCTGAAATATCTTTACTAAACTAACCAATCAATTGCTATCATCTGGAAGGCTTGGAGTTGAATTATTTTGGGAAAATTTGTTCGAGTTCAAGGTAACAGCTCAACTCCTTGAGAGAATTAAATTACTATATATCATAGGTCCATGCTCCACTCAACTTAAGAACCATCTTCTTAGGATGATTTAAACAATCATTGTCTTTCCAACTGTAACATGAAAAGATATATCCTAAAGTTTATAATGCCAGTGTTAATCAAAAACCCTTTCTTCTATTTGACTCCATGTTGATGACCTAGGGAACAATATTAAAAAGAAGGGAAATTCAAAGATTTCCTGTTAGGGGACCTCTTGATTTTTGGAAAAGAGAACATTGCATCTTTGACATTTTTCTTTGCAAACCTTCAATGACCCTATTTGCTTCTAAGGTCTCCTTCGTATCATATTTTCATTCAATGATCCCACTAAATAAAGATAATATAAGTAATAAAGTTGTCAAATATTCATACTTGGAAATTGTCTTTATATCCCAATCTGAAGATTGAGCATCCAAATCTTTCTTTTTCCAGTTATCAACATTGTCTGAACCCTTCCCAGGAAATCGGGCTTTATGTTTCTTGGACCACCTAGTCACGGTGACACGTTCATCTACCTGCACATCCCTAACTTCCAATTTAGAGGACGGGACACTCTGCAACTCCGCCATAGGCAGGGCAGAGGGATTAGAGGCAGAGAATGAAAGCCTCCTTTCGGGAGATGAATGAGAGCTACCCTCTGGGCTCATCTGGGTTGCCATGTCCCTTCTCGACACACCACGAGATATATCAGTGCCAGCATCCTTGACACCATCATTTTTTTCATCTGTGTTAGATCCAAGGTCAAAAACCCAATATCAGATACGTAAAAATACAACAGGTTTAACAATTGCATTAATGATCCCCATCTTCAAAGACAAAGATAGACTTAAACTCAACATAGTCCAAATCCAGCACCTCACCTACATCAAAATGTTCCTACTATTATCTGTAATAAGAATCTTAACCAACTTTCTTCAACTAATAAAACCCCGAGGGATAGCACAATCTGCTCAAGACCACACCTATTAAATGGGGTCAACAACTCACTTTATCAAACAAAACAAAAAATAACCAGAAACCCATTGAAGAAATTGACATCCAGTTATTAACTCAGTCAGCTATTTTTTTTTTTTGGGAAAGACAATTTCATGTTTTAGATTAGCATTACAAATCTAAAGGTATACTGAGTACCACGTTTAAAATCCACAAATTAAATGAAATCCGAATAACAAGCAAGTTCTAATTCAAGAAACAGAGGCTTAAACAAAGCTAAAATGTAAAACTAGTACCTCTTGACCCAGGCAATGAAGACTGGTTCAGCATCTCAGAGTACCCATGCACGCTAACCGAACGAGCCATGCAAGGCTCATTCCTCCCAATAAACCCTCCACCATTGCCGCCGCCACCACCAACGCCGCCGCCGCCACGCATGGCCAATCCATCGGCCGCCATGACTCCGGCCGAGAACGGAGACCCCGCCACCACAAAATTCTCCACGTTCCCTCCATCAAAAATCGGCGAATACAGCGAGTAATACGCAACCCCAGGCGGCCCGAGCGGTCCGCTCTTCGACTTAGGCCGCCTTTGCTGCGGCAGCGGCTGCTGAGGCTGAACTGAATTCCTCGAACTACAGTTATCTCCCGATACCGGACTGAAAATCCACCTCTCCGCGTCTTCCCATTTCGATGGCAAAGTCCTTCCATTGTTGAAAGGTAACAACGAAGTACTAGTAGCTAGTTGTCTACGGTTACCACCGCCAACGCCACCACCATTCGAGTGCGATGGAACTCGCTCTGAGCTCCAACCTTTCTGCATTCCTACACTCGCGTGCCGATAATTCGGCGTACCGGGACTCGGAAACGTACCGCCGGATTTACGAGACGAAATCGCCGAGGACTTTTTCATCGATGCCAATCGCGGCGATGACGCGGCGGCGGCGGTTGTAGCATTGTTTAGATCCAACGAAGCTGGTCTTCTTCTATCTAGCTTCTTCGACAGCGCTTCAGATCTGGATCTCCGATCCTGGCATTCTATATAGAACAAAGAAACAAACAAACAAACAAAAAGTACAGCTGAACAAGTTTAATGCTATTTTCGAATTCAATCATGAAAGTAAGAGCTCAGTGAAAAGTGTACCTTTGAGAGCAAGAGAGAAAGAGCTTCTCGCAGAATCTAGTGGAGGAGATTCGTCTTCAAAATCTCCATCATTGTTATTGTCTTCTTCTTGTGCTGCGTATTACAGAAGGAAACAAACAGTGAGTGAGTGAGAGAGAGAGAGAGAGAAAGCGACATTGGATGAGGATTTGAAATTTCCTTTTGGAAAAAGCGTCGTCGTTTGTACTTTTTGTTTTGGTTCGTTTAAATTTTCAAAGAGCCAAATCTACGAAAAAAGAAAAACACTGTGAGTGTGAGTGTGAGTGTGAGCACTGTACCTTTTGCCTTTTCTCCTCTTTTAGAGAAAAAACGACTGTGCTGTTTGTTGTTTGGATCTGGATTTGGAGGATCTGGACCACTCAAACTCTCGTGATGATGATTATCTGCTAAATGCTGCACCGACTAGTTTTTTTATTAGCTGCCTTCAATTCTAGCGGTAGAAATGCGAAATCAAAATAGAAAAAAAAACAAACATGCAAAAGAATATTACTAGAGAGATTTCGGAGGCGAAGGAGTCGTGATCGTGAGCATCGGAGGCGAAAGAGCAGCGATCGACGCTAGCCGAAGCCGAAGAAAACAAGCTGAAGTTGGATTCGAGAGTGAAGATCACAGAATCAGGACTGGCATCGCGATGAGCTCTCAATCCTGATGATCTCGACGAGACTTGCTGCTGCTCTTGAAACCCTATCTCCGGCATTGTATATATGTAAGTTTCAGTGTAAGCAGCTTTTTCAATTCCTCCCTCACATCGCATTCACACTAAAATTTGTGAATGATAGAGACTCTCTCTCTCTCTCTCTCTCTGACTGCGTGTGTGAATGGCGGGTACGAGTATATAATAAGCGCAAATTATGTTTCGCGAGCGTGCTTGGCGTTGTGTTTATGACTTACTGTTGTTTTTTTGAATTATTTAAAGCGTGAATGGACTCGAGAGAAAAGACAACGGTTTTGGCTTTTTTATCTAAATTCTTTAGGCGGGGTTTTGTTTGTGTTAATAAGGTGGAAAGTAAGTGGGGTTTGCTTCTTTTGATGTTTGTGGGGTCTTCATGGACTTTGACTGACTGTAAATTTGACTGGACCGGAATGACAGTAGGGCCCTTGGATCTTATCTTGGATTTGAATTTGTGGGGTTAATGATATTGGGCCCATTTAGGGGTATTAATGACTTTTTCGTTTGTTACTTTTTACCAAGGTAATTATTACTATTTCGAAAGGGAATTTTTTTTTTTTTTTGAAAGGGGAATGTAAAAAATCTCGCAATCCAAGGACAAAGTCATAGCAGGACATCATTATGACGTATGTCGTGGGAGTAAATTTTAACGATAAAGGAAAAAAGGAGGTTTAAAAAAATTACAGAAAAAAAGTGGCAATTTTGTTTGATTCCAAATTCTTAAGAATTATCGTGTAATCTTATTGGGTTATAAATCAATCAATCACTGAAAACAACCTTTCATTAAAGAAAACAAAACGTTGTGAACTCATCTTTAGCTTTTAGATTAGTAAAATATATTTTATTAAGAAGGAGTTTTAATCTATAGCGTCTGCTTTTGATGATAGTTTTTTATTATCATATCAAGACACCAATCAATTTTTAGTATAGGCGGAAATTAAACCCCAAATCTCTTATTCAACTATCAGAAATTTTACCAATTAAACTAATTAAAACCCACAAATTAGTAAAATATTTAAGAGAGATGCTACGTCTACAACATTTTTACAACAAATCATAAGTGGTTAGCTGTTATTAGTTCAAATTTGAACCCAACCAGTAACAACCTATCACTTAAAATTTGTTGTAAAAATATTGTAAATATATCATTTCTCAATATTTAAATACCACTTCCGCGAATCTTGCATAAAGAAAAAGGGCTAAGCAATAAGTAATAACCATCTTTTGCTAAAAAAATATGAAATTGTGATACTGTTAAACTTGTGAGTAGTAAGTAAAATGTTTTGGTATCAAATTTTTTAAGTTTGTAGTGTAATGGATTTGATTACGACTAATATAGAAAGGAAAATCATAAAAGAAAATTTTCTAACAAAAGGTTTTTTTTTTTTTTTTTTTTTTTTTGGCTGAATAGTTATATATTCACAAACTATTGAATTGCACATCTCAATCAAACTGTAAAACAGCGACAATGTGGTTATTCTCCAAAGCACTAAATTATTCTGTTAAATTACACCAAACTGTTGAAGTGCACATCGCAATCAAACTGTTAAAACAGCAAAAAAAGATTATTTTTCTTATTCTTTTGACACATGACCTTTTGAAATTTTGCCTGTTTTGTTTGTGCTTTTGGAACAGACTCACTAAGATTTCGCCGGCAAGATTCTTTAACCAGCGCCATTTATGCCATAACCTACTTTCATTACGTTACCCATTCACTTCTTTCACTTCATAGACAAACTATATTTTCACCGAACTTCTTCTCAATCCAATATATAAATAAATAAATAAAAAGGTTGGATGGACTAGACCAATAACTTATTATAAAATTTATATTTTAAAAATCTCACTATTAAATTATATGTCCTTAAAATTTATGTCAATTTTTATATCAATTAGATGTTATTTACTATTTTATTCATAAACTCATATTTTATGCATTATTTTTAAATTACAAAAACTTGAATTTAAACAATTGATTGATAATATGACTATTAATTTTTGATCATCTTGAAATTTTGTAAACATAGAAAATATACAAATATAACAGTAATTTTGTCAAAATTTGCATCTAATTAAAAAATATTGAGTAGTGTAACATTACTTAAAATTATACCAAGTATAACTTGAACCCACCAAACAATGGAGTCCAGTTAAGCTAATGATAAAAGGATAATCATAAAAAACGGACGTCATAAATTGAAACTCTTTACAAAAAAATTTAAAACAAAATATACGTTTTTACCAAACAAAATTCAATTTTTTTAAATAATAGTGCCACAGTCAGTCCTTTATGTCCCCATAACCGGTGCCGCTGGACCTGGTCGTCCTTTTTGTTAATTGACTCTCTTTGTCACGTCTATGCATTGATTTTTTAGATATATAAACTCAATATAAAGTTTCGGAAGTATATGTTAAAGGGCAAAAATTAAGCATGGTTGCTAAACATTGTACCATAAGTTTTTTAATCAAATTTGGTCATTTAGTCATATATATATTGTCCAAAGATAATATTCGTTGTGATTTATTGAATAATGAAAGACAATCACAATAAAACAAAAAATGAATAATGCTACTACAAAACAAAAACAATACCCACCACTCAAATGATGTTGTAATCGATTCAGTACTATCATCTTGAATGATTCTTCCATTCCTTGACAAAAAAATACAGGTGCCCAATCTACCAAGTTAGGTAAAAAATCACTTGTTCATTTTCTTGGAATTGAACTATTCCTCACAGAAAACATCCAATATGTACTTCAATCAAGGATCACATATATCGGTGATTGAGAGATTGACTCATCACAGGAGGAAAAAATGTAAAGAAAAGTAATAAGCAAGTCCTCGAGGAAGGAGCTCTCTGGCATTTTTGTCAACAACGATCCATATTGAATCGGTGGCAGATAACAGGTGGTGAACCTGGGCTCAAGCCGGTCAAACCGGGTTTTGCAGCAAACGAATAATAAAATAAAATAAAAAATTCTTTAATTATATAGAAATCTCAAACTAGATGGAAATTGGAAAGTTCTAAATCTATATAGCAATGGACAATGGTGGCTCATATAGCATGAATTTAGAAACTTGAAGATAACACGTGAAGAAAGTGATAAAACACTTGGGTAAGAGCAAGCAAAGCTGGCCTGACTCATTTGGTAATATATATATATATATAAGATGAGAGCATTAACTATCCCAAATAGAGTCTGTCTTTTACCTCACTCAGTCACTCGTGACCTAACACTGTGCAACCCCACAAGGCTTCCCAAGTTGCGATGAGAGTAAAGAGCTTTCTGTTTGGTTGAGCTTAGGCGATGCCCCATTCCTCGAATGGTCACTTTCCTTTGATCATCAACTCACATCAAGGTCTACTTAAAAAAGTAATGACAAAACAAAATTAAGGTCAAGTTGGGATGCAATGGGAGGTTCAACTGTCAATTCAATTATTCAATTCTCTTCCTAAATTCATTTTGATAGAATAATAACAAAACCAAGTTCATTCAAGTTGGGATGCAAATCAATAATCATGCAATGGGATGTCCAAAATGTCAATTCAATTATAAGCTTTTGATAGTGTCAAGTTGGGATGCAAGTCATGCAATGGGATGTTCAAATGTCAATTCAATTATATGCTTTTTATAGTGTCCGTTTCGAAACCATATATTTTTTGGTAAATTTTTTTTTTTAGAAATAATTTTAATCTATGACGTCCATTTCTGATGATTACTCTTTATTATCAAATCAAGACACCAATTAATTTTTTGGTATAGGTGAAGATCGAATCCTGTAACTCTTATCAAAAGATAGTGTTTACAAAATATATATTTTTTGTAGTTTTTATGTTAAATGTGTAACAAAAAATACTAAAAACTAGCCAAAAAAAAACTAGTTAAATTAAATTTTTAAAAAAAATGAAAAACTGATAAAAACTAAAAATTAACAAACACTTCAACTATAAAACACTTCGTAAATTTAATTTTTCATTAGGAGCGTTAGGTGCATATTTTAATTAGAAAATTACATGATTTGCACTTTCAACTATAAAACAAAATAATTATTTTAAACCCAAAATTAAATTAAATTAAATACAAACAAAAAAGGATGTATTATGCTAAATCCGGCACAAGGAAAAAGCAGCACCGTTAATAAGCTTTCATTATTTAAAAACATGACACTCCGACCAAAAAAAAAAAAAAAAAAAGAGTAGTATGATAGCTTTCTTTTTTTTTTCTTTTTTCTTTTTTTGATAGGAGTATAATAGCTTTCAGCTGCAGGTTTTTTGTAGTTATTATGCCATTCAAATCAGTACAATTTTTGTTCTGACAAGGATATTTATGTGCTGGTCCACCAAAATGGCCCTTTCCTTTTCGATATTCATGGAAATTCTAAGCAAGTTGATTTTTCATTAAGAGCGTTAGGTGCATATTTTAATTAGAAAATTACGTGATCTGCACTTTCAACTGTAAAATAAAATAATTATTTTAAACCCAAAATTAAATTAAACTAAATACAAACAACAAAGGATGTATTATGCTAAATCCGGTACAAGGAAAAAGCAGCACCGTTAATAAGCTTTCATTATTTAGAAACATGACACTCCGACATACATAAAATAAATAAATAAATAAATTTTAAAAAAATTGTAAATTCCACTGTCTCCTGAGGTTTGGACTAATACCAATTAGGTCCAAGACATTTAAAAAATGACCAACTTGGTGATTAAAAGACAATTTTATCCCTAACTCCGTTTAGCACTATTCACTCATCTTTCTCATCTCAGACCCTCTATTCTATTCACTGTGATTATACTAATCACACTACACAACTGCACAAATCACACAATCACACTACACAGCTGTACCATCTCATAGAACACGAACATGCACACATAGCCATACAAATTCCAAAACCCGAAACCCCCAAAAATCATCCCAGATTTGAGATTACCAGTCATACACAGATTCATATGCACACACTAACAAAATCACCATATTAGAACCATTTTGAGACAAACCCTAAATCAAAAATACCCACAAATTTGCAAATGACCATACCCAAACCCCCTTTCAAACACAAATCAAAAATCACCAAATCCTTATATCACATAAAAAAACCCAATCCGCAAATTGACCAAGACCCAAACCAACAAAGAACCAAACCAAAAGATAAAAGAAAATTAGAACAGAGAAAGAGGGAGATCGACGGCCATCAATGGTGGCGTCACCGATGGTGGTCGCGGAGCTCATGGGTCTTTATCAAACGTTCTCTTGACATTTGACACACAAACGCAAACACAAACAAAGACTCAAACCCAAAAATAGAAACCCAAACCCAAAAATAGAGATCCAAACCTAGAAACAAAGACCTAAACACGTTTGGCTCCAAATTAAAGCTGTTGGCATGGAACAATAGCAGTGGTGGTGATGTGAAGCTCGAAAATCCCTAGCCAAATGTCTCCATGGCACTGATTTGAGAAGAGAGTGAAAGATGGTAGAGGAAAAAATGGGTTTCGGCCATTAAAGAGTCTTCAGCCTCCGTGGGTATGGGTTAGAGAGAGGGAGCCGCTGTGGGTGTAGGTGAGAGAGCCAGAGGCCTGAGAGAGAGAGAGAGAGAGAAAGAGAGGAGAAGTGTTTGGGTCTGAGATGATAAGGGTTTAGCTAATCAGGAACAAATTTGTCATTTTTGAAAAGTTTTGGACCTAGTTAGTATTAGCCCAAACCTCAAGAGGTTTAGTGAAATTTACCCACAAAAAAAAAAAAAAAAAAAAAAAAAAAAAAGTAGTATAATAAAGCTTTCAGCTGCAGGTTGTTTTGTAGTTATGGCATTCAAATCAGTACAATTTTTGTTCTGACAAGGATATTTAGGCCATGTTTGGATTTTTTTTTTTTTTTTTTTTATCACTCCTCACTCAATTTTCGTCACTCATCACTCATCACTTAAAACATCCCACCCCGTTTGGCATCATCACTTATTACTCATCACTCAATATTTTTCACATTGTTTGTGAGCCCCATACCTGTCACTCGGTGCAGCTTTTTTTTTTTTTTTTTTTTTTTTTCAAGTACCCAAACTCACTGAGGAAAAAAAAAAAAAAAAAAAAAAAAAAAACCAGAACTGAAGACCAACCCAAGAGAAGAAAGGAAAAAAAAAAGATTGGCCAAAAGTTGCAGCTAAGTGGGTCCCCATGTGTGTTTAATTACAAAAATGTCACTGAGTTATGAGTTATGGAAACTAAAAACAGCCAAAATGTGTTTTCAGTTTCCATAACTCATGACTCAAAAATCAGAGAATTGAGTGATGAAAACAGAGTTATTCCCTTCCCAAACAAACTTCTCACTATGAGTCCCATTATTTTTGAGTTATGAGTTATGAAAACAGAGTTATGAGTTATGGAAATCAAAAATCCAAACACTCCCTTATGTGCTGGTCCACCAAAATGGCCCTTTCCTTTTCAATATTCATGGAAGTTCTAAGCAAGTTAATTCGTAGCAATCTCACAACCAAATTCACGGAGCCTTCCTTCTTTTAGATTTTTTTTTGTATTCAATGCTCAACCTATAACCCTTAAATACAACTCATATATTCCATTGCCAACAGGGAAGCATACATGTTCATCTCTAGAAATTTTAAGAAATTTAGTGAAGCCATTTATTAGGTACCTAACAGAATTTTTTAATAGACTATTTTAAGAAAGTTTTAGTATAATTTCTATGGAAAATATAAACTTTGTAAAAAAAAAAAATACATTTACTTTTTCATTTTTATAATAAGTTCCTAAAATATATTACATAAAGTCATAAACCAACGTCAATAGGGGATCAATTAAATAGTTAGCAGGAGAGTGCAGGACCACATGACCATTCTCATTGCCTTGAGCTAATTAGTTCAGATATCTCTTATCAAAAAAAAAAAAAAAAAATAGTTCAGATATCAACATCTTTAAAGTTCAAACTCTTAAATATTAATGAATAGTGACTCATCTTGAGCTCTCTTCTTACCAAGACATCAATAAATCCATTGGCATAAGTGGAAATAACAATGCAAACATTTATGAAGCCAACATTCACAAGTCATAACAAAACAAGACCTTACACCCACAAGCACACGTGATGAGGGAGCCAGATAGAGGTGTACAGTTTAATTGTTCTTCATAAACAACTACAATAATCCAACGACCTTCATTATTACATGGCTATTGGGAGCAACGACTCTAGAGCCAATGGATTCAATTCTTTGAACCCTATAATAATCAATATTTCATTTGATTCGTTAAACTACTAAAGCAAAAAAAAAAGGCCACCCTCCTACTTCAATGGGTGGCTGCGTTACCTAACTCAACTACATGTTTCAATGACGCATTTACTAATTTGAAAGGAAAATATATCGAAGAAAAACCTCCTCTCTAGTTGCTGAACTAACCATTAATTCCTATGATCAACAATCTACCCAATAAGGACACTACGGGTCAGTTTGGATGGCGGGGAAGAGAAAAGGAGTAGAGTCCTTTTCTGTACTACCTCTTACCATAATCTACAGGGTATCGTAGTCTTCCCGTACCAGGAGAAGACTCGCCTTATTGACTTGGAATTTTATTCTGTTGGTGACCATATTTTGTTACAACCCAATGTTAGTTTATAGGAAAAATAACATTTCTTTAATTTATATGGAAAATATCTTTCCAACACTGGCTAATATTGCACTACATAATCTATCAAATGTCCAAACAAAGTCAGTCCGTAGAATAATTTACAAAATAGTACAAACGCCGTAGAATAACTTACAAAATTGTACATACGCCATGGCTACAACTAGATAGCCACTTTAACAGGTGCTCCATGTCCATATAATATGGATTTCAGCTACCATCTGATCTCACCACCGGTGCATCAGTGATCAGACTGATTTATTGTCAAGTGCTGAGGTATTGAAGTAAGCAGTTATTGCCTTCAACTTGCCATTTAAATAGTTCTTTTCAACCTGGGACCATGGACCTTGGCCATTAGTAATGAAAATATAAAAAGTAGAAAGTGAAAAAAAAAAATATATATATATATATATATATATTTGCACAATGAGCTTGTCCTGAAAATATCAACAAACCAAACAACAAACATTGAAAGTCCATATTAAATTGTATTCCAGGCTGTCAGTGAGAATGGGGCAAGACTGTAAAAAGATGCCAGTAAATTCTCTTACTAATTCTATGGCAGTATTACTAGACACAATTTAGTCCCAATTTTTCATTTTACCATCAGCTTTACAGCACAATGTAACATATAATAATTCTTTCTGGATAACTAACAGATATAAATATTAGAAACAGGACACTTTTTGGACACGATTCATTCTTAATGGAAACTAAAGGTCCAACGCCAATTTCGAGAAGAAAGACAGAAAGTTGATCCATCACCGTTCATTAACAAAGACTCTAAAGAATGAAAATTTCCATCTTAAAGGTGCTAGCTACCCCAGCTAGAAACGTTTCTCAGTGGGTACCAAAGACAACAGCTCAAAGCCTGCCTTCACTGAGGACAGATGTTAAAGGGATAGGAGAGCACTAACACCACTACGTAGTCAAGAGGCCTAACTGGCATCCAATGGACCAAAATAATGCCATTTCATAAAATCTTAGAATTGATCTTAGCATTTTTAGTTATTACTAAAGGATGAAATATAACCCTAAAAGCTACATGAAGCCTGAAATGCAATTAAGAAATTCTGCAATCACAAACATCCAATTGAAACCTTGGGCCAATGATCATATCTTAAATTGACTTTTACACTTGGAGGAAAGAGTGAAACATCTACCAAATATTAAACTTAGTGTGCGTTCGAATTGGGATGAAAAATTAAAATTATTTTACTATTCAACTTATTTTTACTACTATTTATGAGCCTCACTGCACTTTTTAGTACTATTCATGAGCCCCTGTACTATTTCAACTAACTTTTACCTTTATCTATAGTACTTTCAGCAATAAGTTTTCAGCTTCAGGAAAATAAGCAGTATCCAAACACACCCTTAGTATCTGTTTGGAAAAGATTATTTTGTCAACTTATTTTACTATTCAACACATTTTTGCTACTATTCATAGGTCCCACTACACTTTTTGGTACTATGCATGGGTCCTACTATACTATTTTAGCTAACTTTTACCTTTATCTACAGTCCTTTTAGCAAAAAACTTTCAGTTTCAGCAAAATAAGCAAACCCTAAATGAACACATAGAGAAAGCTCACCAAATAAACAAAATTAAGAGATGTACCTCTAGTGCCCATGGAGGATGAGCAGATATACACAACTCTGCCAATTGGTTGAGATCAACATTTCTTGGGAGAAACATGACTAGTCTGGAAGCAATTTCCTTTGCAGTATTAAAGAGAGAATATCTGCACAAGTACATGTCAGAGCAGCATGATGTTAACACCAGCCTTCAGAAGGGAAAAAAGAAAATTTTAATATAATGCCCAACTTAGAAAGGAAATCCTCACCCATCACGTGGCTTTAGCATTGTCTTGATGTCATATGTCTTCACTTTAGTATAATCAGGTCCCCCCCAAGGCGGTGATAGAAAAACTGTGTCTGCCTGCAGCACCAAAGCATACTTGCTGAATATAATCAGAATATCAAAGAAAATAATTACAACATCAACAAAGCAGTAGTCCCAAATTTTTGGGGTCAGCTATGGCTTCTCAACAAATTAGTCAAGGTCAGCCATGTCTATTCTTTTCCTCCATTCTATTCTATATGTAGTCATACACACATGTATAAATAAATACATCTTAAATTTGCGCATCATACAGAATAGTAAATGTTTACCATTTCATCGTAAAGTTTAAACATTGTAACAGAATAATATCTGGGATAGCTACCCAACTCAAGAAGTTTTAAATCACCACAATTTGAGGTCTGCTACAAATACAGGGAAGACAACATTATTTTGAAAACAAATAAAAGAAATGTAATTTTTTTCACAGCTTATAAGGGGGGGTGCTACTTAAGATAATTTTTTGCACCACTTACTGTTCCAGCCAGATCTGTTTGACTATGAGCCCACCAGGCAATAACAGACTAAAATCAGAATATTTTCTATTGAAGGACCCTTGAACATGAAAGATATTAGAATTAATCAGTATGAGGGATTCTGATTGAAGGACACCTTTCAAAACAAACATTTAAACAAGTCCATGCCATTACCAATTGGTTGTAGAAATATTCCCATTGTACAAAACAGCAGAATTGCTTGAGACTTCTCAACGTCACATCTTAAAGACTGATCCTCAACATATACAAATGTTAATGCTCTTAACCTAAGGCACCAATTCTTTACTTTCAATAAACGGTCCATTTATACACTAATGTATTACTTTTGGGGTACTTAATGTTCTTCATAACAACAAAGCCTTCAACAACATTAATGATAACCTAACATCACAATTGCTCCTCCCTAACAATAAATAACTATCATAGAACTATTGAATATATATATATATATATATATATATTTTCTAGATTATATCTCTTTTTACCCAACTTAAAATTGAGAGGAAATAGAAAATGTACCAACTCAAAGCATCATGCAATTTCCACCACTCTGCAGGACATCAAACACAGTCACATGTTATTATGTTAAGAAACCAATTCAATACCTTCAGTTTGGGTGCCAAACTGAAAAAGTCTCCATTTATGAAATCAATGCGGTCATCAACTCCATAGATAGCAGCATTGTGATGTGCATAATCAATCTTATTTTCATCAATATCAATTGCAATCACATGTTTGCTCCTGAAAATTGACAAATACAAGGGCAAGCATAAATAATCAAATATATAATGCAAGAACATATTGGGAAAAAGAGCCATGAAGTTCCACCTGATCCCTGCACATGTATCATGAATAAAAACGAATAGGGTAGATGAAACCTGAATTTATAGAGGTACTTAAAATTAGTTAACATGGGTAAAAACACCAAACACCAATAGTTTCACAATATTCAAAGAGGAACACTTAGGGTAACAAAAATAAGAAGTAGACAAGGCACCACCAAACCAGAATAATTCAAAAAAATAGAGTAAATAAGGGGAAAAAATCAATAAAGTTTACGCGTGTAATAAAGACATCCACTGTTTTTATAAGTAAAAAATTTAATTAAGAAATGAAACAAGAATAAAGACGTCCACTTTTATCCACTTAAAAAAATACACTTCAACTATACTAAATGTCTTACTAAAGGGTAAAAGCATGAGGTCTGTGGTCTGAATACTGGCCCTGTTGGCTTCTGTTTATCATATATGGCAGCAGAGGAATGCATAGATTCATTGTGGAAGGATTAAAACAGAGTAAAGGATTCTGCAGATCAGATGGGAAGTTATGAACAGGGTGGGAGCAAAAGGAGGCTTTTGCACCCTATTTTTAATAGGGCCCTTTCTTGTACCTGGGATATTTCAGTGTGCTAAAGCATTCGGTAATTTTATCTTGTGTTAAGGTTTGATGGGATAGCTACAGCTCTCAGCGGCTCAGCTACAGTTCTCAAAGCTAACTTCATTTTTTCATTCAGGAAAAGGTCCAATCAAGCTTCAGCATGATGCATACACAGGAACTGCAATGGAAGTCAATGCAGATCTCAATTCAATCCTAAGATTCAATAAATTACCTTTTCATCCGTACTATTTAGGATTGTTAATTGACAACCCTTACCTCACTTGCAGTCTTGGAAGCTTAAATTCAATTCTGAAGGTCAAAGACTAATCAAGTTTCAGTAGAAAGCTTCAATCAAATGTTTACTTGGTGACTGTAACGGACAATTTTCCTCTTTTTTTTGGATAACATAGGGAACCTTTCTAAAGAAGAGCCCTTCGGACTCGCCTTTAGCCATACTTACAGGCAACTGACCCTACTTGCCAAAAGGACAAGTTTCATTTATTATTGACAAGCAATCAAAAAGTCAAGAGGAAATCAAAGATAGCATGATGGAAACATGAAAGCATCAAAAAGAAGGTGACTCATATCTTATATTTGACTGTGACCCCTTTGATAACACGAAGTATCTAGAGAAATCAAATCATCAAATAGAGATTTTCAACTTTCAGACAGTTATTAAATCGGCAATAGCATAGTTTATTAAATTTCATCACAGGTTTTTTTTTCTTTTTATCATTTTGATTGGTAGTTTACACACATACACAGAGGATCTTGAGCTCATTACCTCACCCTCCTCTCCATTTTATAGGGGGAAGAGGCGCTATTTGAGCTAGTGGTCATTAGAAAATTTCATCACAAAGTTGAATGGCAAGTTTAACATATTGGAATTTTGTTTTTTGATAAGTATATATTGGAATATCTACAAAGAACAAGAACTAACGTGGAAGACAAAGGTATACATTCTGAGATGCGCACCTTAATCTCCCCACAACAATAACAATCATTTAACAGAGAAAAGAAAGAAAAAAAATCACACCCAACACAGCAAGACATCACAGCTATAAAAGCATGTATAAGATGAACTTACAAAACACTAATTAATAATAGCTTTTAGCTTAAGGATCTTCAAGAACAAACACACCACTTGAAATGCCAAAGACTAACAAGTGAAACTTGGTAGAGAATTTTAAAAACCCTCAGGTTTACTCAATACAATGGAGTCACGACAAAATAAAATCACAAAAATGGAGTCACATCAAACTCACCTTTGAGCAAACTGGATGGCATTCCCACCAACTCCAGTAAAACAGTCAACTATGATGCCACTGCCACAACGAGATGCATGATGCCTAGCTATAGACTCTGGAGTGACAGAAAACCATCCTTCTTCATCCATTTTTATACCATTATCAAATCTGGAAAAAAGTAGGTACCTCTGCCACCAGTACTTGGCAATATAAGCAGAAAATTCTCCAGGAATTCCTTGAAATTGAAGCTCTGCATTATGCAATTGGTTTATCACAATTTAACCAAATGTTGATGATATTTTGAAGTACCAGAAACTACTATCAACAATAACAGCACAAAGCAGTTAACTATCTTGGCAAAAAGAACAAGCACACTGAACACATACAAAGTGGAAGTACACCATATTATCCTTCAATGTGCATAGGCCAATATTACAGGCATGAGCACCAACCGTATGAGAAACAGTCCTATGTTTGGGAGATCATGATGGAAGGATAGTAGGGAATGAATAGGCATATTCTTTTAAGACATGTTTGGTGCAGAATAAAATCTGTTTATTTTTATATATAAAAAATGCATGATCAAATTACACAAAATCATGATTATAGGATACATTTTTTTCCTTTCTTGCTTCATACCTTAAATTACAGTAAAACGATAAAGATCATTAGCATCTATGCACTTCATTCTTTGAAGATGTATGAGTCATTCTTGTGATTGAGATTAAAACTATTAAGTCTAGAAGTAACACAGGGATCATTAGTTGAGGGAAACACAGACTCATGCTAACATAAGGGTGAATTTGGGAGGCGAGAAGAACAGAACAATGCGATAAAAGGATTCCACCTATACAATTTTCAGCACAATCAGCAAAAATTAAGCTAGCAGCACAGCTGCAGAAGTCTATCATGCCACCTTGATCCAATTAGTCAGTCTATCATGACACCTTCAACCAAAAATTTACCATGGATGGTATGAATCATAAAAAAATCACCACGTAGATCAAGGGGCAAAAGGTCTAATTAAAATTGAATATGTATACACTTAAAGTTACAGGGACCAGAAGGTAACAGCTAGCTTGTTGAAGCCTCATGTCCTCCTATCAAAGACGGAGGAGAGAAAAAATCTTCACCAAAATATTGTTTTTAACAGATGATCCACACACACACGTAGGAAAATTATTTAACAAACCTTCATCATCATTGGAAACATTTCTCTGTCTTCGTGTTCTTCTCACTTTCTTTTTTTGCTTTGTCATGACGAGGGCATCATGGGTATCTATCTTATCTGTTACAGTGTCCAAATTTCCCAGAGGCATATAACCAGACTCAGAAACTACTTCAGTAATTGTATTGTTCAAGCTGCAAAACAAGATTACATGTTAGAAGTGCAAGCAGGCAAACCATTTTATATAAAAGCTGAAACAGACACAACCATGACCAAGCTTTTGTATTCTACCTGCTAATATCAAAAACTTGAAAGGCTTCATCATCTTCATGATTTACATCACAAGAGATAATTTTATTACATATATCAGGGAGATTAACACAAGCATATATACAGAATTTAATGAATATATATAGAAACACACACATTAATGGAAAACAAAATACCTGTCAATATGCTCCAGGGCATTTGGTAACAAACACAATGTATTTACATCAATGCAACTTCTATTAATCTCATAAAGCTCATCTGTATGCTCAAGACTTCTACTCACAGTAGTTACATCCACACAAGACATAGAGTTGTCTGCACCATGTCCAATCCCCACTGGGAGCTCATCGGGTGGCTGGCCCCCTAATTTACTGTTACTTATGGATTCCTCAAATGAGTCAATTTTAGTTTGCAGAGTACACAAATCAGTTACCTCTACAACAGGGCAAACATCCATTTCAGTTGCTTCAGTAGACTCTTCATTCGACTTGTTATTAATGTCACTGTATGCTAGATGTTCCATGCCTGGGGGTGGGTACCATGTTGAAGAATATGTTTTGATATTATAAAAATAGTTTCTCTTATAAAAGGAGTCCCAACACACCGTCCAGTCCCCAAGATCGTCATTGCATTCAAAGCTGTCGGTTCTATCATGGTCAAGCATTTTTGACAAAGGGGTATATACAACTGAATCAGGGACAAATGACTGCTCGGTGCCATTATCATTTGAATTTTTCTCATGTTCTATATCATGGTTAGCAGCTGATAAACATTCTAAACGTTCATACTCCAGTAATCTTCCATCACAGTGTTTCTTATCATGGTCAAAACTAGCATCTGGCAAAGGGTTTACAGCAGGAGGTCCAGTATCCAAGTTAGTCAAATTAGCTGAATTTTTCACATCATCCTTGAACACAGTAGAACCATGTACAGAGTCACAATCCCAGCAATCATTAGACACAATGTCGGATCTTCCAACAAAAACTTGTTCCTTGTCAGCTTCACCAGTGATCCCAGTTGAACTTGCTAAATTATCTTCTCCACCAGAGGGGCATTGGGATATTTTGGCATCCACTGCAACATCATAATTAGATGATTCACTTTGGCCCAGCATTGACATAGAACATAAAGAACTGCTTGTATTATCATGAAATATAGTAGGAGATACAATCTCCCCCTCACTCACTTTGGATAATTCAAGTGCTTCATCCTCGATATCTTGATGGCTTTTAGAATGCTTCATGCGTGTACCCTTTCTTTTGCCTGTACCCATTCCATTCCACTTCTGCCAAAAAAAGTTTCATTATCACAAATAGACCAAGAACTTGGTAATATAAGTATATAACTAACCAGTTACAAAAAAAAAGTGACCCATACAATAAGAGTGATGAGGCAGCCTCTAACAATTCCTTGACCAAGTGCAAATAAGTTTCCTTATTTCATTTCATACTCAAATGGTTAGATGACATAAGGAAATATGATTAAGAAATCTAAAAGCATAACAGGTTATACTTTGATTGTAATCATTGGATAGTCTCAATTTCCATATTGTAATAATTTCTTGAGTAATTTATGACTTCCACAGATAGAACATAAGCTCCATCTTAAAGATAGGACCACTTTTCTGACTGTTTTTCTAGGTGCTCTCTTCATATGAAAGACAAGGGTCTTTGCCCCACCATTAACCAATTCTTCATCACCTCTTAGAGGAAAAAGAATCTCAATAAGTCAAAGGACACAAAAAATTTCAAAGTACTTGTTTTAAGTGGTGCCTGTAGTAGGCTCATGTGAAAGTAATGTTAGCTCCAATCACAACTTGCCACATTAGCAAGTTATGAAAAAGGTTGTGTCCCTAGCATTGCTCAAAGAATTATGGCATGTTTGGAACGGAGGGAGAGGAGAGTAGAGGTGTCCTCTCCCTCCTTCTCTCTCCATCCAAACATAGGGTTAAATCATAAAATTTATTTACTAACCATGTAAATATAAGAGATTAGCCGCACTCAAATGCATCAAATGAAATGTAACAGACAATAACCATAACACAACAGAAGTTGCGTAAACCCACCTCCTTGTTTGTGTGGAACGAACGAGGCAGCCCCAATGCGTTCATCTGTTCACTCAGCTCCGTTTCTTCTGGCAAAATGCCATAATCTGACACAACCCCAAAAACATACAACATTTGTTAGAATTACGGCTAAATTAGTAAATTCACCATTTTCTAATAGCTTAAGCTTTGGCGAGAATCAGTAAATCGAAACTTTAAATTCCACTATTAAAACATAACATGAACATAGTCATAGTCATAGTCATAGTCATAGTAAAACGTGATACACACATGTATTTAGCAGAATAAGTCAGTAACACATGAAATAGTTCAAGATTTATAAGAAGAACTTGCCAGTAGCTGTGGAAAGAATATTTGACTCGTTGTTGTCATCATCATCTTCAGCTGATTTCTGATATTTCAACGAAGAATCAAATAATTTTCAAATAATAATAAATAAATCAAGAAATAAATTATTTAAAATACGCATCAGTAATTTATGTACTTACAGTTACAAAGCGTCTAGTAAAACCATCGTCCCTGCAAAAACAAATTGAAAACGTGTTATTCCACATTGCTCAAACCCCTAATTTGTGTGTGTGTGTGTGTGTGTGTGTGTGTGAGAGAGAGAGAGAGAGAGACCAGAGAAAGACTTGGGTAAGCTTGAAGAGAGAACCGAGGGCTTTGATAGCGGGGCCTTCGGATTCGTCCATTTTGAAGAAGAAAGGAAAATATTTGGACTGAATTTGCTTTTTCAAGTTTCTGTTTCCGTCGAACTGAAAAGAGAACGTCTGCTTTATAGCAACGCAGCCGCTATGGCTAAAACGACACGGTTTTGTAAGCTTACTACTGTTACGCGCCCTTGTAAAATATAAATTTTAAAAAAATCCCAAAAAGGCAAAAATAGAAAAATCTTTATATATACATACTTATGTGACATTTGGTAAGAGATAATGTTTTAGGATTCTCAAGAATGTTTAAAAATTCTCATGTTTTGTTGCAAATTATGCTAGGGAATCAAATGTCAAAAGAATCTAGATTTCCCTTTTAAACCCTTCTCAGTAGGAATGTGAATTCCCTTTAAAACAGGTGAGTATTCAAATTCTCAAACTTAAAAGAAATTGTATTTTTTATAAATTGACAATTTTAACTATTTTTTCTTATTATTTAAGCAATTAAAATAAAATATAAAACAAATCATCAATATCTTTTCTCTTGTCTTGTAGACCTAAACGTTGTCAGGCTGTTTTGTTATGAATTAAGCTCTTTTCAAAATTATTATTAAGAATAAAGCATTTAAGAATTTAAATAGTTATTTTTGTATTGTACTTGTCATTTTAAAATGTTAGACTATAGTTTTAATGAATTTGTCATAATTAATAGTTTATATTTTATTTTTCATTATTTATTTAGAGGAAAATTTTTTTTTTTTTAAGGACTTGATAGTTCACATTCAAATTTAAGGATAGAGTGGGAAAAATAAATAATTCATTTAAGATTCTTAGGAATAAACCAAACATTATCATCTCACATTCCTATGAATCTTAAGAGATTCCCAATAAAACCAAACATAGGAATAGCTACATTCCTAGGCATCCAAATTTAGGGATGGCAATTTTTGCCCGACCTGCAGGTACCCAGCCCGGCCCGCCCTTAATAGGCCGAATTTTACCCGGCTTGATAAAAATAGGGTTGGGTTTGGGTTTTAAAAAAAAAAAAAAAAAAAAACCAAAGCGAGTCGGGGTTTTTTCCAAAACTCACCCTGAACCCGAACCCGACCCAACCCAGTTATATATATAGTTATAAACCCTAAAATTTTCTATTCCTTATTTCATTTCAGCTCACACCTCTACCTCTCATCTCTTCATCTCACAATCTCACTCACTCTCAATCTCACTGCCGGCCTAACTACCCAACCTCTCACCGCCACCCTAACTCTCACCACCATCCCTAGCTGTCTCAGCTCTCTCATTCATTGTCTCACATAGCCGCCTCTCCCTCTTCATCTCTCAACTCTCTCACTCACAAGGCCACAAGCAGTCAAGCATAGGCACAACTCTCAACTCCGTTTCGTCCTCGCCGTCACCGATCTCACACTATTGCACAACCCTCTGCCCCTCTCATCTTCCTCGCCATGGCCTCACGACCTCACTCGCTCCACCTCGTTCTCCTTTTTTTTTTTTTTCTTTTTTTTCGAAAAATCATAGATCTAAAATTTGTGTTTGGTTTGTGATTTTGAAAGGGAAAATCATAGATTTGACATTTGTGTGTTGTGGTTTCTGTGTTTATGTTTGTGATCATGTTTGGATTTGTGTTTGTGTTTGTGTTTGTGATTTTGGGCTTGGATAGGCATGAGGGGACGGGGCCCACAGGGGCCCAACGGGCGAGTTTGGGGTTAAGAAAAAAATATGTTTAATAAACGGGCCAGGTCTGAGTTTCTGGGGCAGACCCACAGGTCGGGTCCGAGTATGAAAAATCTTGGTCCGAACCCGAGCCGTTGCCATTCTTATCTAGATTTCAAGGAATCACATTTTTAGGAATCTGGATGCCAAGAGTAATATAGATTCCCCCGTAACAAACACCACATTATAGTGTATGTATGTATAACAAATTAAATTATACAAACCAAAAATCTTATTACACAATTCATACACACTCTATTTTGAAATTGGTTTTTTAAAAACATTATTTTAGTCCACGTGACAATGTTTATATAGTGAGTATGTAATAAGAAATGTATTACTATCATTACTCTTAAAAAAACTCTCTATGTTATGATCCAAGTGTCCAACGTAGATTAAGTATGAGTTTAACCATGTGTTTATAAACTGTTGGGCACCCTCCCCTTGCAAATGAGTTTTAAGGGTGAGTTCTACACATGGATTTGTAATATTTGATATCAAAGCCAATTACTACCTTGAGTATGAGCTACCATCGGGAGGGGTTCAAGTAATATAGTACAGATTTATAACCATTTAAAAATAAAAATAAAAAAGCATATTGTAACGAATTGGTTATGGTCAAAGAAGCGCAACATTTTTTCCCCAAATTATAGAAGTTAGTCGAGTTGAGTTCAAGCTTAATTTATTTGCTAAGCTCAAGTTAATCATCAAATAGTATTACATGTTCAAGTTTTGTTTATTTTATTGTCAAATAAGCTTAAGCTTATTCACAAACAATTAGATTATTCTTCTCCCATATAGAGTAAATCCATGATTGTAATTTTTGAACTGTTTACAAACTTATGAATTTCTATTGTAACAAATTGGTCATAGTCAAAGAGGTTCAAGGTTTTTGAGGTGTCATTAAAGGTTTACAAACAAAAGGTGTGTAGCCTAATGGTTGGCTGGACATACAACTCAAGCTCAACATTTTTTTTCCCAAATTATAGAAGTGGGCCGAGTTGAGTTCAAGCTTAGTTTATTTGCTAAGCTCAAGTTAATCATCAAACAGTATTACATGTTGGAGTTTTATTTATTTTATTGTCAAATAAGCTTAAGTTTATTCACAAACAATTAGATTACTCTTCTCCCATATATAATAAATCCATGATTGTAATTTTTGACCATTCACAAATTTATGAATTTCTATTTACAAATGGATTGTTTATATTATCAAGAAATTACAAATAATAATTTAATATCATATGAATCTACTCACAAACGTATACAATTCAATCTAAAGTCTATATAAATGTTTTTTTAGACAAATATAAATATAACAATATAATATTACATACATATAGTTATATCCAGCATTTTGTTTACGAGCTTATTCACAAATATATTATTATGTTTGAACTTGAGTCGTCTAATAGTCAAGCCTAAACTTATGGCATATTTGGTATGTTGTAATAAGCAACTTAATGGAATGGTTATTCTTGTGTCGTGGAATAGTTATTCAGTATTAGGTTACATCCTTTTTTTTTTTTTTTAATTATAGAATATCTAAAACTTCTAATGGTTATTCCTTATAGCAATAATTTTAAAATTTAATACATTTTTTAAAAATCCAAACTTTTTATTTGCACATATAATTATAAAAAAATCATCCAAAATATATGTCTTATATTTCATATACTTATTTATATTTTACAATCAATCAGCATAAATAAGAATAGTAATTCCATTCCTATTAAAAAAAAAGTAATTCCATTGATTCTTAAAAAAATTAGTAATAAAGATTACCACTTTTATTGTAATCTTTATTCAATATACCAAACAAGAAATCAAACTTGAATTTGACTTGATTTAAATAAATAAAAAAAACATAAATAAGTATTGTAAGCGGGCATAAACATTTAGGCCCATCTAGAATGGAAAGCTTAAATAATATGGCCCAATACAATTAATTAAACTTCTAAGGTCAATCTTGATTTGTTTATATGGTTTTACAAGATAGTAAATTTTGCACAAGGTACCAGATGGTAGCAAGTTCTTTGACTAACACTTCCTCGAGATAGGCCGAGGAACATCAATTCATATACTAATATTCATACTAATATTCAAGTTTGAATTACAAGATAGTTCTACATAAGAAGTATTTCCTTTTAGTTTTTCGTCCCCTCTTCTATAGGGGTTTCCTTTCTTTATATAGTCAACTGAATTGTATTCAAGCCCTCCACTTGTACAATCATCGACCTTCCTTTAGATGCTTGTCCCATCAGCATTTTTTGCTAGAGGTGGAAAAGCGTGTGGCAAGTTACGAGGGCATTGTTTAGTGGTCATTCCTTCATTAATGCGACCAGTTGAGTTGGTGCATTGCATTGAATGCCGAGGTGATAGCTACTTTATTTGAATATTTTCCTTTTTCTTTGCTTGCACGTTTCTACCGTCTTCCTTAGTATTTTCTCTTTTGATGTAAGTAGCTTGCTTGAAGTAATATGAGGAACACTCACTCTTCGAGCTCCTCAAGGGATCAACCTCTTCATCTCTCTTCCTCAGATTCTTATCCATATGTCGAGTTAGAATTGATGTGTGGGTGGGCCCTTCACCTTCTTAAATTGGGCCCACAAGCTCTATTCCATATTCGAATCTTTTTTCTTTCTTTTTTTGCTAAATTCCGTATTCAGATCTTACCCTCCCACAAGTATTTTTCCCAAATTGAGCTTGTACGAGGCAGGGCCTCAAGCCCAGTGGGCCTTGTGGTATGGACCATTACCCCGACCCTTTGTACGGGGCAAGGCCCAAGCCCCATTGGGACTTGGGCCCCAGCCTTGTGGCACAATACCTGACCCTCTCCCCGGTGGACTTGTGACCTTGACCCGGGCACACCTTGAGGCCCAATTTGAACCCAAAAACTGAAATGAGACCATTCTGTCTTAAACTTCAAAAGCGAATCCTCCCCGATCAACTTTGACTTGGTCCGAAGTATTATTGCTCAGAGGTATAAAGTCTCAACTGCCCGGTATTGCCTTGAGGAATATCACTATCGAACAGCCTTTTAGAGGCAAGAACCAGTTCCAATGCCATTACCACTGTTCCCAACAGAACATCCATTTAGGACTGATGGAATTGGACCCCCATTCATACGAGTGAGATCAGGAAGTAATCATAATACCTCCACTTACCTCAAGCTATAAATAGGAGAATAGAGTGAGGAGTGGGGGTTGGCAATTCTGGAGGGAACAGAGAGAAAAGAGTAACCATATCAAGAGAAAAGAAAGCGACTTTGTGAGAAAAAAAAATAGAAGGGTTTGCAAAAACAAGAGTGCGTAGTTGGGTCTCCGAGCAAAGGACTACCTATAGTAGGAAACTCAAAACCCACAATACAAATAGATTGTGAGCCCAAGTATAGGTTGAGTCAAATTAACCATATATCGAGTGCGCACAGAGCTAATTATAATAATCAATTAACTAATTTACAACCCGAAATTTTAAAACATTGTAAATAAAATAAAATAGGCGAAAACCACGTTTTCGTCCCTACATTTTCACTCGATTCCACTTTGGTGCCTAATTTTTTTTCCCACCGCTTTTAGTCCCTATCCTGAAAAACGCGTCTCGTTTTAGTCCTTGCCGTTGCATCATAGACGGAAAATGCACACGTGGCAAACGGAGTACACTGTTGGCTGACTAGACCATTAAAATAATAATTAAAAAATGTTATTTGGCATTGAAAAATTTTAAAAATTAATTTATTAATTTTAACTAAATAAAAAACAAAAACCAAAAATTACATGAATTGAGATCTAAGTGTGTCTTGAACAAGAATAACAAGAACACAAACCCAGATCTAAGAACACAAAATTAAAATCCAAAAATCACAAACCCAGAAAATAACCCCACCACCACACACACCCCAGTAACCACCAACAACAACAACAAAAAAACTCACCCAAACACCAATCCGGCCACCAAAACACCAACCCAGCCACCAAAACACCAACCCACAGCCACCCAAACACCAAACCACCATTAATCCAGCCACCCAAACACCAACCCAGCCACCTAAACACCAACCCATAGCCACCCAAACACCAAACCACCATTGATCTGGCCACCCAAACACAGATCCGGCCAACCCAAACACCAACCCGGCCACCTAAACACCAACCCACAGCCATCCAAACACCAAACCACCATTGATGATCTGACTACCCAAACACAAATCCGGCCAACCCAAATACTACCAACCCAAACACGGCCAACACAATGACAGATCCGGACATCCCATGACAGATCCGACCCTGTGGGTTTGTCACTTGTGGAACCCAAGAGCTGAGAGGATGAGAGAGTGGGAGGAACTCTTGAGATTCAGAGTCTGGCTACCCAACCAAGACCTACGGCCATGCCACCACCGCGCCACAACCATTGGACCACCCCACAACCCAGCAAAAACCCACAACCCACCTAACCTACAACCCACAACCCTCATGCCACCACTGCCACAACCACGCCACCGCCGCGCCGCCACCATCGAGACAAATTGGCAGCAAAAGAGAATATAGAGAAGTACGGTTGCATATTTGCAGTTGGTAAAAAGAGAGGGAGAAAGAGTGTGGCGTGCACGATTGAAGAGAGAGAGAGAGAGAGAGAGAGAGAGAGAGAGAGAGAGAGAGAGAGAGAGAGCTCTACTGGGGTTTGATATTTTGTTGCTTTTGCTAGGGGTTCATGTGTTGTTCTATATGCTTAGATCCTTGTTAATAGTTCGAGAAATATTGTTTTGAGCTTGGAATATTGATCTTGTTCTTATTTAATTCCTTGTTCATGTTTATTCTGATGTGGATCTTATATTTAATTTTGTGATCTTATTTTTTAAGTTATTCATGATTTTTGGTTTTCAATTTTGAGATCTTAAGTCTGAGTTGGTGTTCTTGTTCAAGATACTTTTAGATCTTAATTCATATGAATTTTGATTTTTATTTCTGTTTTGATTTTTTTTTATTTAGTTAAAATTAATAAATTAATTTTTTTAATTTTTTAATGCCAAATAACATTTTTTTTATTATTATTTTAATGGCCACGTCAGCCAACAGTGTACTCTGTTTGCCACGTATACATTTTTCGTCTCTGATGTAACGGTAGGGAGTAAAACGACTAAACGAGACACATTTTCCAAGATAGGGATTAAAAGAGGTGGAAAAAAAAAGTTAAGGATCAAAATGAGAATCGCGTAAAAATGCAGAGACGAAAATATGGTTTTCATCAATAAAATAAGTTTATAACAACTAATAATTAAAAAAAAAATTGTTATAATGTTTTCCCTTCGTATTTTTTTATTACAAAGCATATTTCAAACTTCAGAGATCTGATTAGCACAAAAACACAGTTGAGAGTTGAGACTCGACAGTGAGCAGCGAGCAGCGGTAAAAAAAAAAGAATGGAAGACGGAGAGATAGACGAGGAAGGCGTGATGGTTGTGGAAGAAGAAGACGCGCCGCCGCCGCCTCCACCTCCGCCGTCGCGAAAGATAGATTCAAAGTCGCCATACGAACAGCTTCAAGAGAGCAAAGCCTCGGTTGAAGACATCGTTTCCAAAATGCTCTCCATCAAAAGAGACTCCAAACCTAAACCTCTTCTCCGAGACCTCGTCACCCAAATGCTCCTCCACTTCATCACTCTCCGCCAGGTTAGGGTTTCACAACCACTAATTTTGTCACAATTTCAAATTAATTATCGCTAATTGGTTTTGTTTTTGGTTCTTAATAGGCGAACCGATCGATATTGCTAGAAGAGGATCGAGTGAAGGCAGAGACAGAGCGAGCAAAGGCGCCAGTGGATTTCACGTCGCTTCAGCTTCACAACTTGATGTACGAGAAGAGTCACTATGTGAAAGCTATAAAAGCTTGCAAGGATTTCAAGTCGAAATATCCCGATATCGACTTGGTAGCTGAGGAAGAGTTTTTCCGTGATGCACCTCAAGATATTAAAGCCAAGAAGTTGTCGAATGACACCGCGCATGATCTCATGATGAAGAGGCTCCATTTCGAGCTCTTCCAGGTTTTTACAATACTACTTGGCCTTGTTATATACACTCATAAGTACATACATTTGTTGTTGTTGTTGTTGTCAAGAATGTGTTATTTTTGTTCACTAGGACATGTTCAATGTTGGTAATAAGAGAGAAATAGTTGGAGCTTTAGAAGAATATATAACATTTTGGGCAAAAATTATGATTTTAGATGCATTGACCAATAAATAGTTGAATGTAATGTTACGAAAAAGAATAGTATGACTTGGATTGGATACGATAGAATGACCAAAAAGAATACGTGTGTCTGAACTTGAAACTTGATTAGTCTGTTGAGGATTCATAGCTGACTCCAAAGTTTTTGGACTAAGGGTTGGTTATTTTTGTTGTATGATTGATAGGAGATTTTTGAGGTGTCACAAAATCTGTGCTGTGCATTAATTTTTTTTTTTTTGCTTGAAATCAGTTACTCGTCTTTGTTCCGCACTTCCCTTCTTTCAAAATTCCATGTCAATTTAAGATGTTCAATATGTGCAATTTTTTCTCCTTCTTCCAAATGGCTTACGTTTCTGTATAGGCTTTCCAAATTTAACATTTGATGTAGGAGAAGCTTTGAGTAAGGGAATAAGGATGGAAGAATTCAGTGTGACTAAGCATTTGAAGACTTTAGCAAAGAAATATGGAAATTTTTCATCTAGACTGATGAAATTTCCTAGTATGTGTGTATGTGCTTTCTTTTTACCAACACAGATATCCATGGATACTAACAGATTTGAGCACTCACATCTGATATTGTACATGGCTGTGGCAGGGGTACATAGGTAGTATCTAGTAGATAGGATATGTGTAGGAATCTTCTTTAAGAATGGGAGTGGAGGGTATGGTCAATTAGCCAGTAGATAACGGCTGTGAACACACATATTTGTAGAAATAATTGGCTGTGGTAAAGGGCAATGAGCTTTAGCTCAAATGGCATCTCCTCCCTCCATAAGAAAGGGGTGGGGGATATGATGTGGGTTTAGTGTAAAAAAAAAAAAAAGATAGGAAATGCGTAGGAATTATCCCTTTTTCATGGATGTTTGGTACATTTCATTTAGTCAAGTATTTTTCTGCTTGATTTATCCATAACAAAAAAATTATGCTTGATTTAAAAATTTGTTTTCCTTCAGCCCCATATATGTCAAGTTTGTCATACATTCATACTAAATTTGGATTCATTGTGGCGTTTGCTATTTTTGGTTATTATTGTCATTTTTATTTTTTTGTTGAGTAAAGTATTGGGGTTACTGATTTATTCATATCTCTATCAGCGTAAAGAGCTATGCAAACTTCATGGGAAACTAGAACAACAGAAGAAAGGTCTTTTGGATATAATTGCAGACCGAAAGAAATTCTTGTCAAGTCTCCCTTCACACCTTAAGTCTCTTAAGAAAGCATCCTTGCCAGTACAGAACCAGTTAGGGATTCAGCATACAAAGAAATTAAAGCAGCACCATTTGGCAGAGTTGCTTCCACCTCCTCTTTATGTGGTATACTCACAGTTCATAGCACAAAAGGAAGCATTTGGTGAAAATATCGATTTGGAGATAGTAGGAAGTGTGAAGGATGCTCAAACTGTTGCTCGTCAGCAAGCAAATAAGGACACTGGTAATTTATGTTTATTCATACTCTGTAACTACTTGATGGATAATGATTAATAGTGTGCTGTCTTGACAACCTATATCATGGTTGGAAGCTTTTTAATTTTTAATTTATAAATTAATGCAAGTCCATGTATGCTTATGCTTAGTTGCTAGTCTTTGACTCGGGTGTGATAGATACAAATTAAGTTGATTGATTGTTAGATAATTCAGTTATTTTTAAGATGGATCTTTTTAATTGTGAGATAATGTTTCAATCTGAAATGGTCGAAACTAACATCACACACTGATTACATCTGTTTCAAGTTTGGATACCCCCCCTCCCCCCACCCAAAAAAAAAAAGGAGAATGAATACTGATGTGGTTTATGGCTCAGGCATATCTACCAATGTAGAGAGTTCCAGATTGGAGGATGATGCAGCCGATGAGGAAGATGATGGCCAGAGGAGGAGAAAGCGGCCAAAGAGGGTTCCAAGCAAGGAAAGCCTTGACCAGGAGGGAGTGTATCAAGTTCATCCACTTAAAATTATTCTTCATATTTATGATGAAGAGGTTTCTGATCCGAAGTCTGCAAAACTTATAACTCTGAGGTTTGAATACTTGTTAAAGTTGAATGTGGTGTGTGTTGGGATTGAAGGGTCCCATGACCGACCTGAGACTAACATCTTATGCAACTTATTCCCTGATGACACTGGTGTTGAGCTTCCTCACCAGGTATGAATGTTCATTTCAGTCTTGTTGGTGATTCACACTTTCTGCCTGTTTCTCTCATTTCCCACTTTCCATTTTCCATTATTATAGTAATGATAATTGACTGGATGATGCAGTCAGCCAAGCTCTTTGTTGGTGATGCCCTTGCATTCGATGAAAAGAGAACATCGCGCCCATATAAGTGGGCCCAGCATTTGGCAGGAATTGATTTTTTGCCAGACGTGTCACCCTTGCTTGCTTTCCATGAAACTCCAAATGGTGAAACAGCTAAAAGTGATGCTGTTATATCTGGTCTTTCATTGTATCGCCAGCAGAACCGGGTTCAGACAGTTGTGCAAAGAATTCGCTCTCGGAAAAAGGCTCAGCTGGCTCTTGTGTGAGTCATTGCTTTGTATGCTTGGAATCCTGGATCCCAAGGACAAACTAGAAATCAATAGGGGAGAGATCAATGTGGTCAATCTGAATTTAGAACTATGGTTTTCTCACACTTTGTTGAGACTCTTCTTGGCATCTTTTATAATATGTAGTGGCTTCTATTATGGTTGTTTTAAGGAATTTCAATCTGTTCTGCATGTCTGTGACTTGTGTGCTTACTGCCTTTTATTAGAGGAAACTTCTTTTTCTTGGGCTCTTTGTCTTGTTTGTCAGCGTCGTAAGATGTGCTTTATGTTGAAAATTTGGAATTCTTATTGGCTTACAGGGCACAGCTTGATTTGCTTACGAAGCTTAAATGGCCTGCTCTAACTTGTCAAAGTGTTCCGTGGGCTTTGCATCATCCTTTGTGCAATTTGCATGGTTGGTCACCTGTAGGGCCCCCACCTATTCAGGCTTTATCTTTGCCTGTTATTGATACGGACCAAGTTCAGGAACCTATAGATGATGATATGATTGGAAGACCTGGTACTTCAAAGGAAGAGCTAGAGAGTGCAAGAGAAGACGGGGAGCTTCCATTGTTGCTTCCTTCTGCATCTGTCACGAGTGATGTTAAACTTAACCGCTCAAAAGGGTCTAATCTTGAGCATTCCAGGCAGCTGACTTTGATCACAAAAAGCCTTGTACCTCCATTCACTAAGGCAAAATCACAAAGTTTTAAGAAGTTTGATGAGGATTCTGATCTGATGCTGGATACTGATAGTGATCAGGATGGGCCTGCATATATTGAGGTCGAGGGAGAAAATTCCGCTTCTGCTCAATATAATGAGATGGGAGAGAAGTTATGGGCGGATTTTGGGGTCAGGGAGTTTGGTCTTGTTTTAACTAGGAACATGGATACTGACAAGAGAATTTGGAAGTTAGAAGCCAAGGTAGCTAAAATTCTGTTACTCTTGAATTTTGTTCATTCATTATTTTTTGGGTAGCTGACATCAAATTCTATTATGGCAGATCAAGATCAGCATGGAATATCCTCTTAGACCTCCTCATTTTGTATTGGGTCTTTACACTATATCTTCTGGAGGAAATAATTCTGAGAGCGATGGTTTTGAGTGGTACAATGAACTTCGTGCAATTGAAGCTGAGGTAAGCAATTGATATCTTGGGAATAGCTATTTCTAGTTATATAAATATACTGTGGCTTATTGGACTATTCTTCAAAACATGAAACATATTGGAAGTTATTATAACTTTATTGCAAATTTACTACTCTCCACTAAACATTATAGATCACAGCCCTCATGTATCAAGGACATGTATTAGATTAACTTTTTTGGGGGAAGATTTTCTGTTCTGTAGCTTATGATGGTACAGACTTCCTGATATCTTCTCAAGATAAATACAGTTTAAATGAGTGTATTCCCATAACTTCTTGCCTACCGTAATAATAGATTTCTGATAATTACTTATCTTTTGCTTTTGCATCTTGTAGGTCAATCTTCACATATTAAAGATGCTACCTCTGGATCAGGAAAACCATATTTTATCTCATCAAGTGTGTTGCCTTGCAATGTTGTTTGACTATTTCATGGGTGAGGCATCCTCATCCTCAGAAAAGAGAAAGAGTACATCTGTGGTTGATGTTGGTTTGTCTAAGCCCGTAAGTGGTAGGCTTCTTGCCAGATCATTTAGAGGAAGGGATCGTAGGAAGATGATATCATGGAAGGACATGGAATGCACTTCTGGCTATCCTAACTAAATGTGTTGATTTGGGATCTGAAGGTGATGTAACCAGTGCATCCCCTGCAGCAGCCTGCAAGCCAGGGACGGAAAGAAATCATAGGAAGGATGAATGATAGGTTTTGTAGCTTTTTTTAATAGTAGTAGATCTACTATAAGCGAAAACATTGATGTGATACAAATAATTTGACAGGATGCTACTTATCAAAAAGAAAATTTTTTTGACAGGATGCTTAGAGCACATCATTTCGGATATGAATTGTAAAATCATGGAGGTCTTAAGTCTGGAGGGGTTCTTCTTGGCCATAAGTTATATTCTGCGTTTTGTCAACTTTGGGTTACCCTGGTAGGAATTCTGGTTCTTACAAAGAAGAACGGTAGAAATTTTGGGATCTGTTATATGTCTGACTCAATATGGTTAGCCATCCAGATGTAGATCTTTTAGTTTAGTGTCTAGTCCTGAATTTTGGAGATCTGAGAACCTCAGGGACTTAAAAGTAACGAGTTGAATGTGTTGTTGTTTTTGGTATTTTAATCATTATTTACTTTTAGGATTCAAACTAGGTGAGATGGTATCGTTGAGCCGGAAGGCTCTTGATGAATGTGGTGGTGTTTCCAGTTATTTGGCGTTCTATGCGTAGAAATAAACTTGAATTGTCCTGCGGATGCCATCCCATTTTCACCATCTAACACGCTGTATGATTATTTTGATCACGGGGACATTTGGTCCAGCCCATGCTCATGGATTGTAGTCTTGTTCCAAATTATCTACTCGTGGCAACCTGTCTTTTTTAAAAAAAAAAAAAAAAAAAAAAAAAATCAATTGAGTCCTTTTTTTTTAATAAATTCACTTGAGTCCTGCCAATTGCCTTGTAACTCAACCTGTATTTCAAATTTTTGATAAAAAAAAATATTTATCTTATCAACAAGAAATCTTAAATTCTCAAAATTATTATTATTATTAATTTTTGGGTCCATTTGGTATATACTGCTATTGGTTTGTCATTAAACTTTACTCCGTGGTGTTTCACCACATCCGGGCTCCTTTGGGAGAACAATTTTGTATCAAATGGTGGGAAAAAGAAACAACTGATAACTTTGACCAAAAAGCTATATTTCACGGTTTTAACAAAATCCAAGATTTCTAAAATAAGAGGAGATCTAACAATCAAAATTCCTCCTTGAAAGACATAAATACAAGCAAATCTTTTCCAAAATAGGACCAAAAAGAGAATATAAGAAAATAATTCGAGAGTTATTATCAAAATTATGTGATAGTGATGATGAAATGGAAGCCGAAGGAGAAACTGATCTTTAGAATCATCCACAAATCTTTTATAAGACAATGAGAATGATTGTTTTAGAAATTCATGCTCCAATCCTTTAACAAAAAGCAAACAAGCAAAACAGAGTAGTGAGAAATCCATTTTCACTTTTCCAAGACAAAAGCAATAAAATAAAGGAATCGAGCAAAATCCAAAATGTAAAGCAAGATGTGTGTTCTTTGCCAAAAAATTTTAAAATGTTTCAAAAAGACAATAATGGCATGGTAGAACAATAGTAAATAAAATTAATGCAAAGCAAAGTGTGTATTCATCTCAAAAAATATTTAAGTGATTCAAAAAGCCAACAATGACATGGGAGATCAAAATTATATCAAAGATAAAATGATAACATTTAAAACCAAAGAAGTCAACAAGTTAATCAAAGACAATGGAGACTAAAAGAGACAATAACAAAATCCCGTGATCTAAAAGGACAAAAATGCCTTATGCCATTTTCGGGCAAATTATATAGCATTATGCCCCCCTTCCCAAACTAATTAGGGAAATGCCCCTTTTTTAAAACTCGATTTTTGATAAATCGAGTTAGGCCCTATAGTGGCGTTTTTAAGAAGCCTATAGTGACGTTTTAAGGACCTATAGTGATGTTTTTTAACTCAACTTCAATAAAATCGAGTTATAGGCAATAAAATCGACCTATAGTGGCCTTTTTTTTACCTATAACTCGATTTTATTGAAGTCGAGTTAAAAAACGTCACTATAGGGCCTAAGAAAAAAATTTTTTAACTTAATTTATCAAAAGTCGAGTTTTAAAAGAGGGACATTTCCTTATTTAATTTGGGAAGGGGGCATAATGCTATATAATTTGCCCGAAAAGGGCAAAAGCCCATTTTGTCCTGATCTAAAAGAAATAAACTTCACTTTAGAACAAGACACTACCGTATATCTCTATTAACAAGAGTCAATTTGGTCTATGTTATTGACTCAAACGGTGTGTCTATTAACACACTTGAATCCAACATGGCTAATAAAATATCTATACTACTATTTAAGGATATTCCTTGTTTGGATTCCTCTTTTTTTGGTTTAAAAATACCCCTACGCTTCTATGTATACGTAGAGACAAAACTAAATGACAATCTGGTAAAAATACAACTCTAATTTTTACTAAAACATTGTCTAAAAAATAAGGTCACTCTCCTATTAATTTTCAAATTACTTTATTCACTTATAAATTAAATTCTCAAAATAAAAATTAAATATAAAAAATAAAGATAATTTTTGTTTTTGCAATAAAATAGGACCATTAAGCCCAACGTTTTCACTAAACTTAAAATAAAAAAAAAAAAAAAAAAAAAAACTTCATTGCACGTGCAAAGCGTGTGTAATATGGCTAGTTAATAATAAAAGTAATAGATGATTTTTGGTGAGTTTATACATGTCACCTAACCATATTTCTTCGAAGAGAAAATCATTGAGTGGTTTAAAAAAAAAAAAAAATAATAAGAGCATTAGCATTGGGGAATGCTAATGCCATATGTAAGGTATTTTTAGCATTTTCAACCTCAAAATCTACTATATCAGGAAATGTTATACGTAAGAATTGCAAATTTTTTTAGAATAGTGCTACAGTGCAATTCCACCTTTAGAATTGCACTGTAGCACTATTGTATAAAAAATAATAATATTTTATGATCTTTTTCCCCCGAAATTTCTCTCATCTCTCCATTTTTGCTGTTCTCTTCTCTCTCTGCCTTCTTGTTTCTCCATCTGCTCTCCCCTCTCTTCAGACCCAAACACCATCACACACCATCCTCCATCGCTGAAACTTCACCAAGCCTCTCACCCACCTCCATCGCACTGTAGCTCCATCGCTGAAGCTTCACATGGCCTCACCCATCTCCATCGCTAAAGCTTCAAACGGCTTCTCTCTCATCTCTCAAAAACCCAAACCCAAAAACCCATCTCCATCGCCGAAGCTTCACCTCAACCGATTCACCCATCTCCATTGCTGAAGCCTCCCTCTCATCTCTCACTATAGCTCAACCGATTCACCCTCACCCATCTCCAAATCCCTTTGCCGATTTACCCATCTCACAAACCCAAGACTCTAGATAGCTCTACCCATCTTCAAACTGAGATTCTCAAGGGTTTTTGGGTTTAAATTTGGGTTAAGATTTTGCAAAAACGAAGCTCCGTCGGTGTTGGGGGATTTAGCTCCGTCGGTGTTGGTGTTGACTGTAAGGTGGGTTTTGATTAATGTATTAGAGTTTTTGTGTTTGTATTTCTTTTCTCTCTCTGCAAGAAAAAGAGGGATTCAGTTTGTGTTTGTGTTTGGGTTTTGATCAAAGAATTGTTGTTGATGTTTGCAGAGGTGAGATTCAGCTTCATCACGAGGAGTTTTCACTTTCTGGCATGAGATTAGCATCTTCAGAAAGTTTGCTCAGGTTCATCTTCAATTACCAGTAAGTTTTTCTCTCTATCTATGTCTCATTGATTCTTGATCTTCTGGGATTTTGCAGTGAATATGTGGTGGTTTTCTATAATTGTTGTATTTTGCATTTTGTTGGTTGATGACTTGTATTTTCTTTGTGGTTTTCTTTTAATTATCTTTTGAGTAGTTGAATGCATGCTCCGTTGCTTAATTGAACACTATGGTGTTTTACACAAGAATATAAGATAAGTTATGCTTTAGTTCAAATATACAAGTTTGGAAATCTAAAATCTGATAATTGCTTAATTGACTTGTACTATTCAAGTAAGGCCTTGCGTTTCTATTATTTAAGATCAAAATTACTAAATGTTCATGTCTTCAACTTTTATTGACATATTCTGACCTTATCCACTGTTAGGACTTAGGAGCCATCCTTCAAGTGATCCACTGATCCTTAAAGTGACCAAAAAGCTACAGAAGTGAACAAGTTAGGTTCACTTTATTGTAATCAAATAAAAAATCATAATCCCTCATTGAGTACAACCAAACTTGCTAGACTCCAATAATTTATTTTACTTTGTACGATTGGAATCTAAAGTTTTTCCCAAGTTTAATGGTTCTTGAAGTAACTTCAAGCCTCACATTATGAGCTTGTTATGGCAGTTGAATTTTGTCTTGTCCATAGCAATTAGAATATGCTTAGCATTGATAAAAAGAATTCCAATTTCCATTAGACTGATTATGACTCTCTGACTCATTTTGGGTTTTCTTGATATATCATCAGCTCATTGTTGGCAGTTTTAAGCAAAAACTCAAAAAGAAATTCAAAAGGAGGAGCTCCACCGAGTCCTCCTCTTCTGCCATTATTCCTTCTCCTTCTGATTTGGTAAGAGTTTCCATACATATGGCTAAGTTGATTGATGGTGATGATAGTTGCACTACACCGACATCTTCACTCATGGATCCAATTCAAGGAGGAGCAGTTGGCGTTCTTGTTGTGAGGCAAAACATGAACCCTGCTTCTCTACATAGTGTTAGTCCAGACACCTTTCAGACAATGTCAAACCAAATAGCATCCCCTGATGTCAATGCCAGTACCCCTTAGATATAAAGGTCTCTCTCTCTCTCTCTCTCTCTCGTGTGCGCGCGCGCACACACATGACAATGATTGATTTTTTTTCTCTGTTTAGGTGTTATTGTAGTGGACTGTAGATGCTGATTGGAGAAGTAGAAAGAAGTTTGCTTTCTTTGCATTGGCGGCAGATTAAGAAGTTTACTAGTAACCAGATATCTGGGATTTCTTGCTTTTGTAGTTTTTAGCATAAGTGTCATGTTTACTTCCTAGCGTAAATCTGACCAAGGTTATCATATACAGCAATAGGTTTTTGTGGAAATTGTTTCCTGAAGTTGCAACTTGCAAGATGTTTGTAGTTTGCGAGTAGACAGTGGTGGAGACATTTGTCATCAATGGGGCTACATTCCTTACTCAAATTCAAAAAATTTGGATTTATGTGGCCATATTAAAAGATTTTGTAGCTTTTGTTTTGGCAAATAACGCCTAGAAAAGTTGGGATGTTAATTATGAAACTTTTTGAGATAATCTATATGGGTGTCACCTGTTTTACATAGTTTGATAAAGGTTTTGCTCATGATGGGTGGTAAGAAGTGTGGAGGAAAATTGTGTCTTTTGAAAAATTCTAATTTCTAAAGCACAAATAATGCTCCATCCCTTAATTTCCCACCTCACTTAGTTGTTTGGAATAATTGGCAGGTTGAATATGTTTGACAGGTTCAATATGCATGTATGTGGAATAGTTTGGAATAATTGGCAGGTTCAATATGTTTGACAGGTTCTTTATCGAAAAAAAAAAAAAATTGGCAGGTTGTTTGGAATAGTTGTTGAATTTGAAAGAAAAAAAAAGTTGGCTGGAAAGAAATGATAAAGACCAAGAAAGAAATGTGATAGCTGGGAAAAAAATTACTGTTCAAAACCCAGGAAAATGTGACCGTTGGAACATGCTTAAGTTTGGAAAAAAGTGACAGTTGAAAGAAATAATAAAGAAAGTTTTAAAAAATAATATTTTAATAAAAATAGACTTTTGGGATGTGGAGGTATTGTAAAATGAGATGGTATAATAAAATTGTAAGTTTTTAGAATTGTAAAATAGAATAGTATTAGCATTTTCCAATGCTAATGCTCTAAAAAGACATAAATGTGAGGACAAAGTTTGATAGTCTTTTTTTGAAAATAACTATAAAAGCCAAACTATTTTATTAGTTAGCCAAGATTTGAAACTATTTTGGTATCTAATAAATCGAGACCAAAGGAGTCAATTTTGCTCTTTGAAATCGACCACAGAGCGGTTGAGTTTCAGTTTGAAATCGAGTTTTTCACACTCGAGTTCCATGAGGAGACCACACGAAGCAACCCAGATGAAAAACTACACGAAGAAGGCGAAACCTGGTAAAGAATTTCCAGCGGTGACGAACTCACGAAGAAACCCAAATGAAGAACGAAGAAACCCAGATGAAGAACTACACAAACCAGCGGTTCCAGGAGGCGGCAACGACAGCTGTGATGAAGCTCTCTAATTCGTTGTTTTGTCTTTCGATTTGATGATGCTTTGTTGTTTTTTCTTGTTCTGGTCTGATGTTCAACGCTCTCAAGGAAATCTTGTTCTAGTCTAATTTCCATGGAACTCGACTCTTGACAACTTGATTTAGGACAACAAAATCGAGTACCCCACACTCAATTTGTTAGATTGCTAAATTGTTTCGAAACCTTGCTAACTAATAAAATTGTTTGAAGGATTTGGTTATCTAGAAAAAAAAATCCAAGTTTGACATGTGTATTGAGAGCAAAAAGAATATGCAATTCAATCGTTAGATTTTCAAAATATGTAGTAATGTTGATTTTATTGGGGAAGATTATAGTTTTAGATTACAACTAATTTTGTAGTTTTAGATTACAACTAATTTTGTAACTAAACTTTGTCCTTAATGTAATATACTCACCAGAGGTCTATATGCACAACCCACCATTCCACGCATTACGCCAAGTTAATTGAAAAACATGTCTAGGAACTGGGATTAGAATCCTCTCCATTTGTTTTGAAATAAAGAAGATCAATTTCATGATGAGGATTTCATTTTCCTAAATCTAAAGATGAACTTCATGCCAATGCCATGCAATTTAAATTTTCATCAAATCAAATCATGAATGATAGTTCATTTGAATGACGTGACATTGTATTAATTTTTTTTTTTTTTTGGACATAAATTGTATTAACGTTTATATACATGAAAAATTAAATCTTCAATATGAAATAGACTATATGATCATTTTCCTCTAATCTACTACCTACAATATTTTAAGCTTCAAATGCCATGAAATATGCTCAAAGTTTTTTACGTTAATGAAAAGGATACATATCTAATAAAACTTGCCTATATGAAACAGCTTAAGAAAAAGCCAACCATAGAAGGACATCCCATCATAGTTCTTTCCCATAACAAAAAGAGGAAGAAAATCACATAACATTAAGCACCTCTGTCATGTAAATGTTGGGATTTATGTATTAAAATTCAATTTATTGGCATGTCATAAATAATTAAATTATTTAATTATATGAGACTATTTATAAATGAACTAATGAGACATTATCATAGTCATTCAGATGTTTTGTATGTGATTTATGTGATTTAGTCATAGAAGATATAAATCATAAGTTCCTTGTAAACTCAAAATATAGTTCATAGTCGGTAATGAAATTGAGCGTTTCATTTGCGAAAACTATAACGCATCAACTAAAATAGTTAGTCTTGATTATGAAAGTGGAGACTTCTAGTTGATATGTTGATGTGTTTTAAGTGTTAAGACATATTGAACTGGACCGTTGTGAAATTAATTATTCAATCAACAACTGTCACCTGAATGATTAATCTCATGACTTCTAATTTCATAGACTTTCAATTTTAAGAGAATAGTGAACCTGATCATGAAATGTAAGTTACTTTGATATATCAGGAGTGTGATCTAATATTCACGGTCAAAATCTCAGTATGTTGGGTAATCACACGTAGTGTTGAGAGAACACATATTCTCAAAATGGAATATATAATATCTTTTTATAGAGATACGAAATATCCCTTTAAGATAAATTTAATGAGAACGGGTTATTTAGAGCGCCCACTTTAGTAAGGAATTGCTAAAGTTTATATTTATTGAAATTGGATTTCAATAAATGTGAATAACTAAAAGATTTAAAGGGGTACTGATAGATAAAATAGTTGTTTACAAAGTGACAGTTCATTATAATTTTGTTTATTATGGATATTTCATGGAGAGGTCAAATAATATCATTAGAGTTTGGGATATAATTTATTAATAAAGCTTATAATGTAATTATATTTATATAATATTCACGGTCAAAATCTCAATATGTTGGATAACCATACATAATGTTAAGGGAACACATATTCTCAAAATAGAATCTATAATCTCTATTTACAGAGACACAAAATGTCATCTTAAGATAAATTTAATGAAAACTGGTTATTCAAAGTGCCCACTTTAGTAAAGAGTTACTAAAATTTATATTTATTGAAATTGGATTTCAGTAAATGTGAATAACTAAAAGATTTAAACGGGTACTAAAGGATAAAATAGTTGTTTACAAAGTAACAGTTCATTATAATTTTATTCACAATAGATATTTCATAGAAATGTCAAATTTAGTCTTGAGATATAATTTATTAATAAGACTTAGAATGCAATTATATTTATATAATGATATTAAATATAATTCATGGTAATTTTAGATTTGTCAAGAGTTGACAGATAAGCCCAAAGCCCATTGGAGCTAGAGTCTTATTTGTTTCCTTTGGTCCCATCTCAAGCCACAAACTAAATCTCAATTGAGTACGCTCAAAATGCTAACCCAATTAAACAATCAATTATATATAAGGAAAAAAACATATAGATTTTTCGGATTATAGAAATAATGTGTATTAAGTGTTGATTATAAGTATTCTCAAGTTTTATTTTTGAATTTTATTGCATCAAAGTACGCTTTCTATTTTTTGTTTTAGAATTCAAGGTTACATGTTATCCTTCTTGAATGAAATAAATTCATATTTGTTACTTCCGCTTTGTGTTTTGTATGAAATGCAAAACTAGATTTTTTAACAGTAAATGCATGTTAGTATAAAATCACAAACAAGAGAAACTTTCATATAAGCTAGATGTTGCAATGTGAAACCGAGCATCAAAGTACGCTTTTTATTTTTTGTTCTAAAATTCAAGATTACATGTTATCTCTCATGAATAAAATAGATCCGTATTTGTTACTTCCGCTTTGTGTTTTGTATGAAATGCAAAACTAGATTTTTTAACAGTAAATGCATGTTAGTATAAAATCACAAACAAGAGAAACTTTCATATAAGCTAGATGTTGCAATGTGAAACCGAGCATCAAGGTATGCTTTTTATTTTTTGTTCTAAAATTCAAGATTACATGTTATCTCTCATGAATAAAATAGATCCGTATTTGTTACTTCCGCTGTGTATTTTGTATGAAATGCAAAATCAGATTTTTCAACAGTAAATGCATGTTAGCATCAAATCACAAAAAAGAGAAACTTTCATATAAGGTGGATGTTGCCATGTGTAACCGCGATGACAGCCAGGGAAAGAGGAGAGTTACAGGCTAGTCTCATAGTCTGGCCTTCCAAACATGCTTCCATGCCGAGATTATGACAGGTCCATGAAGACCAAAGACTGTGGAGCCTTTTCCAATCAGTATTGCATGTTGTCCAGCTGAGAGAACCTGTTTCATCATTCAGCATCTGTACTGCTTGAAACATCCATATGCAATGTGAAAATGATGGACAATAAACATATAATTTGACAGAGTCAAGGGCATCATTGTCTTCAAAAGGCTGGTAACACAAGAAAATTTTAGGACTAGTGATGGTAGGAAACTGGACATGCTCTAAGACATACGAAATGGTATGTAACAGACTATATACTGCTTCTCCATCCTTCCCCTACCTACCCTTGTTTTGAAGAAATGCAAACCAAGAAGATATGGGAAGGTCTATCTAGCACACCAAAACTCTTCTTCTCAATATACAGGACACACGTTTGCCTTTAATTATGTACAGCCACCTAACATAAATAAAATTTTCAACCACATTAACAATCCCATTCTCACACTTTACCATGGACCAGTCTGTGTTCTTCTCAAGCATTGTTTCTTAACTCCTCGTTGCGAATTCATGATCTCCAAGACCTGTGACATATCACCAAATGTCAAATTCTATAAGATTCACTCAACTTCATTTTTTTTTCCTAGTCATTAAAAAAAAAAAAAAAAAATCAATAAGCAGTTATTTCAGTAAGAAAGAGAGAGAGGGCGTGCTGTGCATGTCAGTGTGTTCCAGAGTGGAAATTAAAACTATAAAAATACAACTAAAGACAACAAAGAATTTAAACTTTGTGCCAGTGTACACTATTCCATTGTAACAGAATAAAAATCTTGAGATGCATGTGAAAAATTGTTATGTCATTCCAAGTTTGAATTGGAGGGGCATATTCCATATGCCAGGGCTTAAAAAGAATTCTCCATGAATCAGTAGGGATGGTATAGTAAGGAGTAAAACCTTGGCCCAGCAGGACAACTAGCATCTTTATAATTTAAAAATATCTTAATAAAATAGGATTGAGGGGTTGACCTTCTAATTAGTGTTTCATCAGCAACTCTTGCGTGCAAGATGATAAGATATTTGTTTAACATGGTTTTGTAATGAGCAACAAATACAAGCAACTGCAGAATACCAAACCATTTGGAGTTGGAAGGAAGAAAAGACAACGGCGAAAAGAACAAGGCTAGAGGCATTAAGAAAATCTATGAGGCCTTTTAAAAAAAAAAAAAAAAAAAAAATTTAAAATAGTGATTTAAAAGTAAAAGACTAAAAAAAGAAACGCCCCCAAAGAGATCAGATTCACACAAAAATGACTCCCAAATAAGCCTTGCTGGGTAAGTTGAGTTATCAGCTTCACTTCAAAATTCATAAAGAAAAAATGATTTATACTGAGGAGGACAATCAAAATGCACTAAACTCAAAAGGGGGTCTCTGTAGTCTCAGAAACCTCAGGGGAGGCCTTTACAATTCATCCTTTCTTCCTCAAATTTTATTTATTTAGTTTTTTCCACAAACTTATGTTTAAGAATCACGCAATTCTCATTCCAGCCATGGTTTTCAAATGACAAAGTATTTTAGTACCCAACTTGAAGCATTTTCTTTATAATGATTGATTACATCATTCAAAAATGCTCAACTGTACAAGCTAATCAGATCATATGAGAGAGTTGGCGACAAATAAGACAAATCAGTGAGCACATTGTGAGATAGTTTTTTCTAGATTCTGTGTATCCTAAATGAATACAATCTTTTACTTTCCGAATCCTAGTACAATTCTCCATTTTCAGTTATGTATAGATCTGTGCAAAAACCAATTAGTCTAATTCATTTAAAGATGGCAATCATGAATCTAGATAATTTAGAGCTTATGCAAAACACAGATTTCATAAGAACACTATAGCATCCAAACAAGCCATACAAGTTGATGTGATACACGAACAGAAAAATAGCACAGCCAGACCAATCTATACATGACTAACAAACAATTTGCCATCAGCAATGCTATTAATCATGCTTCAGAGAGAGGAAGAGCAAAAACAGAATGGGATGATTTCGTCTTTCATTAGTCATGAACCTAGGAAGATTCTGTCTTGTTTAGATTCTCCATTGTAGATTCATATCTCAACAATCATGGGTTGGGTTGGGGGAGGAATAAAGGAAAATCCAAATTACCTGATTCTTCTGCATTTCCATAATTTCGGCCTGCAGCAACCAAAGTACAGTAAATGAGGGTTTACTGCAGGAATGTAAGTTTAGTGCAGTTAATAGATTCATGTGTGTTAATTTTCATTAAACTGTGTCTGCGACAACTAATAGTACCTGCTTTTTCCGCAACTCTTCATTTTCCTCTTTTAACTTTGCAACTTCAGCTTCCAATTCCATAGTATAAGCCTGGAAGCAGCCCAAAAAAAATATCAAGCACACATCGAGATACAATGTTACAATACCATTAGCAGTCATATCCCCCCAATTCGATAACTCTAACAGCATTAAGGACACAGGTATTGAACTCATTTGATGCTTTTATTGTTTTTGAGACTAAACAACCTAATTTAACATCATGTTCCTTACAGCAAATTTCTACTTACCTTGTACTAAACTTGTTCCTTATAACTGCTCATGACCGTAACTTCTCAAAACCTTTCATCTCTGGTCATGTCAGATCGCTATCACATTACCATTCTGCTGCATAATCTTTCATGAAGTTTTGGGAAAGAGCACAGCCAAAGATGATGAAAGCAGAAGGTTAATGTCTAGCAGAATTCATAAAGTGACAAGAAGATGAAAGATGTCATTATAGTCCTTTGAATTAATGGTGCCATTCTATATTTTTTTTAATCGCCTTTAGAATAAGTAACATTCATTTTAGATTCAAGAAATTAAACATCTACCTTGAACTATCCAAAGTCCCACTAGCAGATTCATATTTACAAAGACAAACCAGAGTAGGAAACTAGCAGCACACATTTACTTAAATCTGAACCCACATACATAATCAAGCAGTATTCAATGAACATATATCAGACAAAAATTAATTCACCTGTTTTCGAGCTCGTGACCTTGCAGCTGACTCCCTATTCTTGATCATCCTCCTCTGCCTCCTCTCAACGACCTTCTCCACAGCTCCACTCCTCCTCCCCCTTAAACCCCCATTATACCCATAAGGAACTGGTGAAACAGATGACATATCACCATTACTTTTCCCAATCCCATCCGAAGACAGCTGATTCGCCGGCGACCCTGCAGCTACAGTAACTCCACCACCACCACCACCACCACCACCACCTCCTCCTAATCCAACCATCCCCATCCCTCCTCCTCCACCCTGCAACACCGCAGCCGCGTTTTGAACCATCATTCCAGGACCCCCCAATTGAGGCATGGCATAAGCCACAGGAGGAACCTGCTTAGGCAGTATCTGTGGCTGCAGATTCTGCTGCTGATGTTGCTGCTGCTGTTGCTGTTGCTGTTGTGGCCTTGACAATTGCGTCTGATTCGATCTAACCCCATTAACATTCAACGGCAAATTCTGCGAAGGCTGAATCGAAAACTGACCATTACTATTACCATTACCATTACTACTAATCTCTGAAATCCGATTCTCCATATACCCACCACCAGCTTGCTGAAACCCATATCCAAAACCAGAATTTCCAAAGTACGCAGCAGTAGTATTAGGCTTAACATTAACCATATCCAACTGGGCCTGAGCTTGAATTTCCTCTCTCACAACCCCAGCTCTCACTAAGAACTCCTCCAAAGTCATTTCCCCTAAAGTCTGTTGCCTCTGTGCCTGTGGCACACTTGAACCTCCATTTCCACTCTCATCCTTCGATATATCTTTCCAAACCTCATCCACTGTCTTCTGACTCAAAGTCCTCGGCAAAGTAAGTGACCCTTGTTTCTGCAAACACCCACTTGACGGACCTGACCCTTCAAACCCAGTAATCACTGAGCTACTACTATTATTATTATTATTATTATTACTACTACTATTAGTATTAGCCACAGCCATAGTTTGAGTCTCCTCAGCACTCCAAATATTCTTGAGCAACTCATCCATATTCATAGACCCAAAATCCTTCCCTAAACTCCCACCAATAGTGTTCTGAAACTCGTCGAACGTCAACGTATACACCGACGATTGCCGCGTTAACGGAAAATTCCCCGGCGGCCTTCCGTTACCGTTACCGTCAGCTTCTGACTCCCCCATAATAAAGCTATTCTTGAAGTTCATATTGGTCCCCATTTTTTTTTTCTTTGTCTGAAAACACAACAAAACAACAATCTGAAACCAAAAACATAGTCAGACAATGAAAATTCAAACACACCCAGAAACCATACATCACTACTTAAAAACATCAACATTTACAAACAGTACGAAGCTTTTTTTTTTTTTTCCAATAATCAGAAGAAAAAAAATTCCAAAAAAAATAAAATAAATAATTTACCTTATATTATAAATATTTTTGTTGTTGTTGCTATTTCTGTTTCTGGTAGCTTCTTTTGGCTGCGCGTGTTTCTTTTTCCTTGTTCTTCGCTTACAAAACAGAGGCTTGCTGTGAACGCCAAGTGTCGTTTTTTGTTTGAGAGGTTTGTGTCTCTGTGTCTGTGTGCTAAATTTTTTTTTTTTTTTTTTTTGATTGATATTTAAGACACTGGGGGAGGTTTGATTTAAAAAGATGCTATATCTGTATATTATATTGTTAAATACATTTAATTATTATTTTAAGTGGGCCAGCTAGATGGGACACGTGGACCAGTGATGATAGGGTAGGAAGCATTGATTTGACATTTAGCCAATGAGGTCAAGCAATGTGGGGTTGTTCTTAGCCGTCCACGTTTTTCTGCAAGGAACGGTTGGATCATGTGGTTTTGGAGGATTGTGGTGTTGGATAACGACGAGAGGAATACGCACAATGAAAAAAAAGTGATTTGTCTTTTTTTTTGGTACCTATTTATTGGAGTAACTTTTTTTTTTTTACTTTCAGATAATAGATACCACACATTTTTTATTATTATATTGTTTATCTTTCTTTTCATTTTTTTTTTTTTTGGGACAAGGTTGTATCATACATGTGAATGCAATTGTTGCCTTGTTTGGAATGGCAAAATGATCTTTCAGTTATATGAGGTTATGAATTATATATACAAAATTTAAAGATAAAGATAAGTAGATAACAGTATTTTATTAAATGAATTATTATTCTTTGTTTGATAGATTGAATTTTTTTTTTTTTTTAAGAAACAAACACACACACATATAAACAACATCTTTAATGTTTTACTTTTTGGAGTGGTACCAAACAAGAAGCACGGTTTAATGTGAAATTGTGAAGTGCTTTATTAGGGCACGTTTGGTAGACTGTAATAAATACTGTAATATAATAGATATTCCTATGGCATAAATAGTCGGTTGTTTGGTTATGTTTTTATTATAATGAATAGTTATTCCTTATTAATAACTATTCTTTATCAAAAGTACTGAATATCTATTCCTTCGCCTTATGTAATATCTTTTTTAAAAAAATTCCTAAAAAACCATTAGTTGCCATATCTTCAAAAGGAAAGAAAATAAAATTTTCTTCTTGTTAATTATTAGCTCTATTTTGAACATCCTAAAATAAGTGTATTTTAAGAAATTTGACTTAAAAATGATTTAATTACACCTTCTTTTTATACTCCACTAAATTGTGGATACATATTCAGAATTCTATTCCTAAATGGTCACAAAACTAAATAATAGTAATACTTATTACATTCAAACTTAATATATTGCTTGTAATTCTTATTCCTATTCCCATGTAATAATCATTACAGTGTACCAAACGTGCTCTTAGTAAATATGAAAATTTTATTACTATGTGTGACCATATTAAATACAACCGCAATAATAGCCACAACAATTAAACCTTAGTTTCAACTTTTTGTTTGGTCAGTTATGGATGTTTAATAAATTAGATAGGACAAAACATAGGTACATTACTTTATATGGTGTTCTTTAGGTTTTCCTTTTAAGATTCAGTTATGTAACTACTTAATTAAAAAATACACTTTCATTCCATGAGAAAATATTTACATAGTAGAATCTTAAAAGAGAAATTTAAAGAATAGCACTTAAGTACTATACCTAAGTCTTGCCAATTAGGCAAAATCATGTGTGAACCTATTACATAAAGTCCATATTCCAAAAAAAAAAAAAAAAAATCATTTTGATATAATATGATGGAACCATAATTTGGTATATATATTATCTTATTTAATTCTATCACAATTTAATTGAAAAAACATTTAAAATTTTAAAAGAATTGTTCAATGTAACATTAATAAAGTGTACTTAATTAATGCATGATTCTTTATTTATTTATTTATTTATTCTTTCCTTTTTGGTAGAAAAATGATCGTATCAAATTAGGTAGAACAAAATTTGTTACATATGTGCTGTCTAATACAGGGCTAGCAAGTTTTCCACCATAGATCAGGTGTTATCAAATAAAACAAAAGTACATTAGAGTGTGTCTAGATACCGTTTATTTTGTTAAAAATTGAAAACACTGTAACAAAATAATTTTTAAATATGTAAATAATATCGTGTGACCTATTTGTAATGAAAGTTTGTGTGAAAAAAGAGGTTTATGGGTCCCGTGAACAGTGCACGGGACCCACTAGAAAGTTGAAATGCGCTTCTCTTAAAAAAAAACAAAAGCCAAAACGCAGACGCTGAGGAAATAATCAGTATTCAAATGTACAAAAAGTCTTAAACTAAGTTCAACAACGGCATAAAAACAATGATTAGCTTCTTTGTAGATATGCTCAATCTAAGCTACAAGGAGAACTCTCATACATGATTTTTTTTAGTTTTTGTAGTCTCACATCTCACTTTAACTATACAATTATACAAATTATTTTCTTGATAGGATCAATCATAATGATAATAAAAAATAGGTCAAAATGCAAAACTCACATTCTCCATTTTACAATTTTTCATTTCAGTCCTCTAAGTTGGAGTTTTGTCATTTCAGTGCTTTAAGTTTCATTCATTCCCAATTGAGTACTCCATTAGTATTCTGTTAGTTGCTGCCATCAACTTACCAAAACTATGCTGTTTTGGTTTAATTTTTATTTTATTATTTACTTTTTAATTAAAAAAACATTAATTAAAAAAATCAAAAATCAAAAATCAAAATAACCCCACCCATCTCATTTGAACTCTGAAGAACACAAAATCCCTAGCTTAACCCATCAATAAGTGAGAGACTAAGAGGGAGAAAGAGAAAGAAAGAGAGATTGAGAGGAAGAAGGAGACCAAGAGATCGAGTGTGAGAAGGAGTGAACGCGTACAGCTCTTGGAGCAGCGGAGTATTGGTTGGAGCTGCCGAGTACTAGGAAGATGATGATAATAGTTGTGTTCGCCCTAGTCTTACAAGCATCTCTCTATTTGATACTTCATTTTAATCCCCCAAAAAATACTAGTAATCCCGCAAAAGAGGCGTGATAATGTTTATCCATACAAGTCTATATATATCACAACTTGATGATTTCTATAACATGCACTACCGTCTGACCTTTCTTGCTCCTTCACTTTCTTTCTTAATTCCTCTTAAAAAAAAAAAAATTATTATCATTGTTTTTTGTTTATAGGGCAATCAAGGATGTTTCTCCTTCAATTTCTTTCTTAATTCCTCTTTTAATTTTTTTTTATTGTTGTTTTTGTTTATTGCGCAATCAAGGATGAAATTTTTCCAATAGTTACTGATTTCATAGTGATTAGTATACAAATAATCACTATCTTTCAGCTGAGATTGCTTACTTTGATAAATTTTTGGTGTTTTTTTTTTTTTTAATTAAGAAGGAAATAATTAAATAAAAATTAAATTTTGAATTATGGATGACAGGTTAACGGATGACTGAATTGAGGAAGTTTGAAACTTAGAGGACTAAAATGACAAAACTCAAATTTAAAGAACTGAAATGAAAAATAGTGAAACTTAGAAGATGGATTTTGTATTTTAGCCTAAAAAATATGTCATTCTTTGTAAAATGATTAAGTTCAACTAATATAATAAGTTATCTTTTACATTTTCATGGTTTTTCTATATGCTCCTTGTGTTTATAATTGATTGTATTGTCTAATTTTGTCATTAATGGAGGTTTTTTTTTTTCATTAAATAAATTGGATATTCGCAATATTAAGTCCTTGTTCTCAGAAAAGAATAGGAGAGACAGACATTGTAACAAAGATAACGAGGCTGAAGGGCATTTTTGTCCTAAGAAATGATGGCGCTCGTGTTTGGTGCATGTGAAAACAAAGGGTCAATAGAATAAATGTCTAAATCTTCTATACTACTATTTAAGAGGTTTTTTCTCTTTGAAAAAAATTATATTATGTTTCGGGTGTATATGCCATCTCTCTCACACTAGTTGGGTCCCACACAGTTGTGGGACCCAGCTGTTGTGAGAGAAGGGCATTTTTGTCCTAAGAAATGATGGCGCTTGTGTTTGGTGCATGTGAAAACAAAGGGTCAATAGAATAAATGTCTAAATCTTCTATACTACTATTTAAGAGGTTTTTTCTCTTTGGAAAAAATTATATTATGTTTCGGGTGTATATGCCATCTCTCTCATACTAGTTGGGTCCCACACAATTGTGGGACCCAGCTGTTGTGAGAGAGATAACATATATACCCGAAACATGATATACTATCTCCCTGTTTGGGATTCTCATTTTTTTTGTTCAAAAATGCCGTTACACCCTTATCTCTATAATAATAATAATAGGTGAAACTGAGAGAAACTCAAATTAAAGTTCTAATTTTGTGCCATGTATCCTAAATTATTTATTCTTAAATATTTTTATTTTTTAAATTATAATTAAATGTGGGACCACATTATAAATATTCATCCGAGTTATTAAGTACAAAAACCAAAGAGTTTAGAATAAATGAATCATAAAAAAGAAAAAGAAAAAAAGTGCTTCACAATAAAAAAAAAAATTTGGACAATTTACATTTATACTTAATAATATCTTTACAAAATTTTTTAAAGAGTTAATAAAATATAAAAATGACTATCAACATTATTTAAATTATATATTTTAGGAATTATATTATGCATCTTATTGTATATCTTTAAGTGTATTTATGCATATGCATAGAGTTATAAATTAGTGTTTAAATCGTTTCTCAAAAAAAAAAAAAAAATTAGTGTTTAAATAGAGATAAAGGGTTCGTTTGGATACAACTTATTGTTGCAAAATAATTTTTAAATGTGTGAATAGTACCGTGGGACCTATTTTTAATTTTTTTTTTGAATAAAGTGGCTGTGGGTCCCATGAACAGTGCGTGAACAGTACCGGAATAGCGCGTGAACAATGTTTTTTGTCTCATGAACAGTAACTTTTGTCCCTAAACGCGTGAAAGCAAAAAAAAAAAAAAAAAAAAAAGAAAAGAAAAGGAGAAAACGTGCTGCAAGATTCAGCGAAAAACGCTAAATCCAAATTGATACAAAATTAAATGACAATCCGATAAAAATACAACTCCAACTCCCACTAAAACATTGTTTAAAAAGTATGGCCACTTTCCTGTTAATTTTCAAATTACTTTATCTACTTATAAATTAAATTCTCAAAATAAAGATTATAAACTAACCTTGCGCGTGAAATGCTTTTCTATTTTTTTGGGAAAAAGTTAATAATTTACATAAATTATAATTTAGAATTACTATATTTTTTAATATAAAAAAAAATCTAAGAGTGTGGTAAAAAATTATTTCATCTGCAAATACATAATTCTTATTATACTTTTAAGTTTTTATAATTAAAAAATATAATAATTTTAAATTATAATAAATATAAATTATTAATTTTTTAAAAAAATAGAAGAGTTTCTTATCACACACATTCTCAAAGGCTAATTTCGCTTACCGTAAGAGCCACGAGGCGCCGACATGAGCAGTGGGTTCGATTTGGACATAAATGCCCGTACATTTGTCTTACAATTTTGTTGAAATGACAAGGATCTGTTTGTACTGCTGGTTTGACAAAAAAGATTTAAAAAAAAAAAAAAAAAATTTGGTTCCTTGCAATTAGAGAACTTTTTTTTTTATGGGTCCCTGACTTTTGATAAAGTGAAATAGTACAAATTATGTGATTCTGATAAAAGCCGAAAGTTTTTAAATTTTGCCTGTGCCACTGCCAAACATGCTTCAGCGATATTTCTTTTAGATAAAGATGAAGTTCAGTTCTTCACCGAACCAAAAAAAGGAAGTCCAGTTAACATGTATTAAATAATAAAGAACAGTAATATGTTCATAATATTTTTATAATAAATTTTAAGTGATAGATTGTTATTAGTTATTATTATTAGGACAAAAAAATAATTTTAATGTTAAATTTAAATTTAAACTAACAACAAATTACTTATAATTTGTTATAAAAATATTGTGAAAATATTATAGACTTAGGCAAAATATAAATGAAAAACAACTTAAATATCTAATTTATTACAATATATTAGTTACTGAGCAAAAAGCCGTATATTATTATAAAGAGAAATAAGTAATTATTAATAATTGTGGTGTCATAACTAAAGGGAAAAAAAGTGGGCAAAATTGTTCCTAACAAAAAAAAAAAAAAAAAAAAAGCGGGCAATGCTGTACGCTTGTTTGTGTAATGTTAAATTCTAATATGTCTGTTTAGAAGTAACTTATTTAACTTTTTATTAATTTTTTTAAAGTAAAAGTGTGGTGAAATATAATTATATTTCGATAAAATGAGAAAAATAAAATTTTAAAAAGCTGACATAAAAGTTAAAAACTAAAAACTGTGTTATTCCTTTAAGTCACTTTGTTTTCCTTGATTGATTAGTTGAAACTTGAAAGCTCCCAATTTCGCTCTTAAAATTTTTCTTTATTTGTTTCTCTGAGCCCTAAGAAAATAACTGTGTTTTTTTTAGCTAAATTTTTTTTGGGATAAGAATGAGATGAAGGAGTCAAATCCTTGTAATTCAACGGATATTTCATGAATTTTAATGATAATATCAATGATTCAAATCAGTCCATTGCAACTATTAATGTATAATAATAATAATAATAATTAAAAAGTTGAAAAGAATAGAGATTAATCAAGATGGTTGAACTTGCATCATTGGTCCACGAATTATGACTTCCATAAATGACAATGAATAACTATAAACAAAGAGGATGGTATACAATACACTCATTTACTTTATTATTATCCAAAAGATTGAGTAAAGTTTTGGGGAGGAGGTAGTTGAACACCACAAATTAAGCAGAAAAATTTAATTAAGACACACCAAACCAAAACTAAAATGGAACGCGGCTTCTTTTGTCGTAATTTGATAATTTCAACTTATTATTATTAGTACGATTTCATAGTTATCCTTATCCACTTCTATTGAGTAGTTGGGGAATATATATATATATATATATATATATATATATATATAATAATAATAATAATAATAATAATAATAATAATAATAGGTGAAACTGAAAGAAAATTCAATTAAATTTCAATTAGATTCTCAATTTTGTGCCACTTGTCCTAACCAAAACTCAAAAAAAATCTAATTAGATTATAAATTTGACTCCAATTTTGTGTCATGTATCTTATCTAAATTTTCTAATTTTTGTGCCAAAATCTATTTATATAATAATAGGTGAAACTGAGACAAAATTCAATTAGATTTCAATTAGATTCTTAATTTTGCGCCACTTGTCCTAATCAAAACTCAAAAAAAAATCTAATCAGATTATAAATTTGACTCCAATTTTGTGTCATGTTTCTTATCTAAATTTTCTAATTTTTGTGCCCAAATAAATGATGCATTAACATTTAACACGGAAGCTAAGAAAACCACAATGATAATGCTCATTGGCCTAAGTAAGAACATCTTACATGCACACTTTTATGGAGATTATAAATTGGATTCCAATTTTGTGTCATATATCTTATCTAAATTTTTTAATTTTTATACCCAAATAAATGATACATTAACATTTAACACGGAAGCCAAGAAAACCATAATGATAATACTCATTGGCCTAAGCAAGAATATCTCACTTGCACACTTTTATGGGTGATCTCAATAGAGTCTGGAGCTCTTCTAATCCCACAACCAGAACCAAAGAGTCCAACGAGAAAGACTATAAAAGTAAAACATCATCTCCTCCTAATTCCATATTGTCATCCCATGTTTCCTCCTCTCTCAACCTCTACCAACTAGATCCACACATTGCCCTCTCCTCCTCCTTATGGATTTCTCAGAGCAAGAATGGGTTCAAACACAATGTTCAATCCCACTCTTCCTCACTTCACATTCTCATACATTAACGCTTCATTGGCGCCTCCAAGAAGATTTCAAGCTCAATAATTAGTTCTTATTTTTTAATAGTTTTTAGTGTGTCTAGATTAAGATTTTGTTAATTTGTTAAAAGTGGACACAAATATAATCATATATATTATATTAAGTTGAAGTTCAATTTTAGAATTCAAATCGAATCAGATTAATTTCTAATTGTAGTTTAATTTTGTGCTATGTGTTTAATTTGATTTTTAAATGTTGGTGTTAAGTTACCTCCATTCATAATGCTCAATGTGGAAACTGAATCTACCAAGATAAACATCTTATCATCATAATTGTTAATATTTCCGTGCGTAAGCATGTACTACATGCTAGTTTTAATTTAATTAGCGGGGCATCGAGTCCTTGTCCTTTGTGAGTGTTAAATAAACAGGCATTACTAAAATAGGAATATAGAATCTAGACGGATCTATTATATAAATATAAATATACTCGTTTTTCCTTCTAAGATGCCTTAATAATTAATATTGTAAATTGAGTAATGCAATAAACTATAATATTATATATATATATATATACACACACACACAAAGTGGTCTATTGCCCCCAATGAAGAGGCGTGGAAATGGGCTTGAGGTTCGCCTGTGAAGTGTGAACTTCTGCAATTTGGTGCGTCATCGCGCTGCCTGCCATTTTAAAGAAGAGGAAAATGTTAGAATCACAATGATTTAGGTAACTTTTGTCACAATTTGCTATATGAAGAATTGTGAACAGTCGAGATATAGACCCACATAAATCCAAATGGTGAGTAGTATAAATTGTTGTGGTCCTAGCATTTTTACCTTTAAAAATGATCTTAGAGTTGAGGAACATGGTTTTATTTATTTATTTTTAAAATGAATAGAGTTGGCAAATAGGATTTATTAGATCATGATGATTTAATATAAGGAGTGTTTTGAGCTCTTGTTATGGGATATGCTGCCTACCATTTTAAAAAAGAGGGAAAATGTTAGAATCACAATAATTTACACAACTTTTATAGCAATTTGCTACATGAAGAATTGTGAGCAGTGGAGATATAGACCCACATTAATCCAAATGGTGAGTAGTATAAATTGTTGTGATCCGAGCATTTTTACCTTTAAAAATGGTCTAAGAGTTGAGAAACATGGTTTTTATTTATTTATTTATTTATTTTTATAATGAATAGAGTTGGCAAATATGATTTATTAGATCATGATGATTTAATATAAGGAGTGTGGCTTTTTGAGCTCTTGTTATGGGATGTCTAAGGGCAAGAGCAATGGTTAAAATAGAATTTTGAATGCAGTTAAATCACTTTTAAGTAAAATAAGTCCAATTTTCAATGGACAAAATTTAGTTATAAAATTGACTGTAACTTTACTCAATATATTTTTATTGGAGGTGAATACTGATAAATTCACCATTGGATATCTTTTTCTAATATCTTGCATACTTGTAAAAATTTTAGAAAATTAAATATCAATAGTTATGTCATCAATAAATTGTTTAAATTGTAAGTTTTTGTAATTTAAAATTATGCATAAAATATAAGTTTATAGATTATATAGTAAATAATATTTGATTAATACAAAACTTGACATATGTATTAAAAACGTAAAGAACATGTAATTCAACGAATAGATTTTCAAAATATGTAGTAATGTTTATTTTATTAAGTAAGATTGTAGTTTAATGTTACAACAAATTTTGTAACTAAACTTTGTCATTTTTTAAATTAATTTTTGTTACTTTCCAATGCAAATGAGACTCGTTTTATTCTTTTGAACAATAACACCCCTTAACATATTTTAAAATGTTGAGACTTTTGTTAATAGATACCCTTGAACAAAAGAGTAATAGTTAATTAAAATATAACGTTTTAATTGGAAGTGACTCAATCGCCATAAAAAGTAGCTCGATTGCATTGGATTTCCTTTTGGAAAAATAAAATAAAATTAGAGAAGCCCTTTGAAATTTCAATACAAGCTGTGTCTGTCGTTTTGACTAAGTAGCGGAGAAAAGGGTGATAGGGATTAGGGATACCCGACTTTTATAAGTCAAAGGATTGTTTTCTGTTTTTAAGTTGTTTTCAATGTGTTGTGTTAAAAAAAAAAAATGATCACTATATCATATTCAAACCACGAAATTCTCTTCAAAAGCTAATCCCAAATCCTAATTTCCTATGTGTAAAGAGGATGGGATACCCAAATTTTCTGAGTCAAAGGGCTACAAATTTTGGCATTTTTCCCTGCTGGATTATATTACTTACTATTCAGAGAAAATGAACATGAGGCCACAATTCTCTTGAATATCCAATCCTATACGACATGATCAACAGGTTTAAGACAATCACATTTTTTTTTTGAATAATGCTAAAGATACAAATTATTTTATGAAAAAATTTACAAATTGTTGATGTGACCTATAATTATTGGTAAATGAAAAAGTGATATTAACGGTGGGTCTAGATAAAAACCAATAAAATGTTGGCCACATCAGCAGTTTGTAAAAATATTGTAAAATAGTTTATGTCTGTAGCATTCCTTTTTTTTTTTTTTTTTTTTTTGAGAAAAGACAATCTCTTAATTTGATCACAATAGATTTCATTAAGCAAAAAAAAAATACTCTCTTTTTCATAATAAGCATGTGTTGGTTGGTTGCATGGTTCTTTACGCCCTCTTTTTTCGTGTATGATTATTATAGAATCATGCTTAATTATTCAATCGTTTATGTACTTAAATAAATATGTTTTGCTTTAAGCGGAGTTTTAGGAGATTCCCATCTCAAACTTCACTCCCTTATAATGAGACAAAAGTAGTATTTTGACCATATGATATGACAATCTGTGAATAGCTTAATATACGATTATTATTTTTTGGTTAACATGGATGTTTAGGATTCATGGAGCAGCCAATTAATCCCCATATGTGTTTAATCATTCTTTCTATACATAATGGATAATTATATGGAGGAATTTAGCAACCCCAAAATATTGATTAGGAGACTTGAATCTAGAAAATCAAGATCACATCAGGTTTAGAAATCACTATACTCTTGGAATTAATGATTAAGAATGATTAAGTATAATTAATTATATGAAGGGAGTCTTTTTCTGTTTAGCAATATTGCTAGTTGGACTAAATTTTAGAATTTTCCAAGCAAAAGACAAGTAGCAACATACTTTTTGGGTACTTTAAATTTATTTATTTTTTGAATTTTTTTCCTACCACTTAGGTGGCGTTTGGATACAGATGAAAAGCCAGTGTCTGCGTTTGGTGTTTCCTTTTTTTTTTTTTTTTTTGATGTACATGGATTACATTGTTCAGGAGACATTATGCACTATTCATATACTGTTCACGCACTGTTCACAAGACTCACAACTACTTTATTTAGGAAAAAAATATTTAAAATGAGTTCCGCGACACTATTCACACATTTAAAAGTTATTTTGCTACAATATTTTCAGTTTTCAGCAAAATAAGCGATATCCAAACAGACCCTTAATAGACTAATGTTTTTAGTTATCATATAGAAAATAAAACGACCCCTTTTAAAATGATTCTATCCACACATATTTGTTCCTAGTACAAAATCCCCAAAAACAGAAAATGAAAAACAAAAAAAATGTGTGGTGGTAAATTAATTAGTCCATTAGAAGCTTACGACACCCCTAAATAATATGTTACAATCAATAATTAAAAGAGGTCAAAAAATTGTGCGACTAGTTTTTCTATTTTTTGGTTGCTTGTTTCACTTCATGTGCAATGTCAAAGATAAGACTGAAGAGGCTAATAGATTGATTTCCAACTTTATCAAACAAACTAGATAAGCCACATCAAATCCAATGAAAACTCTAATTTTGGGGCAAAGTCATTTTCACCATACCCAAGAATAGGACGTAACAAAAGAGTCGCAAATCTTTATCTTCCTTAGTGGATTATTCTTCCTCCTAGTCGCAAATCTTTATCTTCTTTAGTGGATTATTTTTCTTCCTAGTGATGATGAGGGGGTGGATTTGCAGCTTTTGCTTGTGAGCTAAGGTCATTTTCGCAATAGATAAACAAATTGCTTTCCCCGCATGAAAAAAAAAGCACTAAAAACCTTATGTTAAATAGGAGTAAAATTGTCCATAAGTGAGGTTCATAATGTGCATGATTTTCCATACAAGTGTGAATCCAAAATAGGAAAATTTTCTTGTTTTTCAAAGATTCATCTATAATGTCAAATATAGTTTAGGGTTTCTGACAATCCGATATTGGAAGCAAAGCAAGTGGACAAGTTGTGCTTGTGCACTCATTTTCTATGTCTAAAGAACATTTAACACGTGGAAACCATTTCTTTTAGGAAGAAATTTGGGCCCAAACAATGGAACAATAAAGTTTGTAGCTTAATTTAGCCAAATTTTTTTTGACTACTTTGTAGTTTAATATTACAAGAAATCCAATTTCGCTTATCTCATTGAAAATTTAGGAGGTCTAGTAGACTAATATTTTTGCTGAATATATTAAAACATAGAAAACCCAGGATGGAGTATATAGATGTGATGGACTACCTGGTTTTTCAAACAAAAGATTTCGACGTTTGTTACTCTTATTTCATTGGTTGAATTGGGTAAAAATATAGTAGTTGTTTAATTGTACATTCCAAAATAATAATAATAATAATAATAATAATAATAATAATAAGTTGTCTTTAAAAGTTGTAGTTTAAATTAAAAAATAAAAGACTTAAACGTAACTAAGAACATTCCGAATGTTTGGACTTCGGATTAGTGGCAATAACACCCACCAGTGTTGCAAAGCAAATCTTCCTTATACTCTCTATGAGATTTCTATATCCACTAAATTGATTTGACTATTTTTTGTTAGTATTTATGGACAAAAAAAAAAAAATGACTATCACGTTACTAGTGACGTGAATTAATTGTTAAGTTTTTTTAATGTGATTATGTGATAGTTATAGACTTTTCCATTTATAAAAACTAACAAAAGTTAGTCCCACGAGCTACTTCCACGGATACAAAAGCCTTGAGGAGTCACGAAAAAGAATCAAACAAAAACCCTAAAAAGGTGTTTTTGCAACTGAAACTGAACAAATCTTAAGAGCTATTTTTGCATTTTGACCTTAAAAAAAAAAAAAAAAAAAATCCAAGAACGATTGATCTAGATTCTAGGCCGGTGGTACAGATTTTGGTGTCTCGCAAGAGGACAGAGACACAAAAAGTTGTCATTTTGGGTGTCTCTCAGCCCACAAAGCCCCATTTTCCAAGTAAAAGGCATGGGCAGCCTTTGGAAAGTCCTCAGTTTACCATATTTTTACTGTGTTTTCGAATACTTGAAACTTTCTCTTTTTCCCACACACAGCCTTTATTTATTTATTTATTACAGTTCAAATATCCTTTTGAAGTATACAATATAAATACTTTCTATTGCATTCTTTTCTCTGAATTGTCACGTGAGCACATTATTGAACAATGTTCCTTCTCAAAAAAGAAAAAAAAGAAAAAAAAAGAACTATGTTCCCACTTCCCAGTATTCCTTTTCCCTTTAAAATGGGTTAAAAAAAAGTGACCTCCCATCCAATTATTTTCACACACATTTCAGTCTTTATGTTAGTTTGGATACAGCATCTGGTGCCAATGTTGTGTTGGCACGTTTTTTTATGGATTCTATATACTGTTCACGAAACTCGTAAGTACTTTATTTAGTAAAAAAAATTTTAAAATTAAATTTCACAGTACTATTTATATATTTAATACTTCCTCCATCCCATTTTTTTTGTCCTGTTTAAAAAGTCAAACTTTTTAAGGGAATATCATTTATTGTCTTGTCTACCTTTTAAAAATGTATAAGTTTTCAAAACTATCATTAAAAAAATTTATCAAAAAATTGAATTAGAAAATTAATAGGGGTATAATAGGAACATTAATAAATTAATGACTTTTATTTTTAGAAACAGGACAATATTTTGGAACATCCCAAAATGGAATAGAGGACAAAAAAAATAGAACGGAGGTAGTAATTATTTTACTTCAATATTTTCAGTTTTCAATTTTCAACAATAAATAGTATCTAAATAAACCTTTTGTCCACACACGTGATCAAGACTTTATAGACTTGTTCTTCTCGGATCAGTTGTAAATATCAGTGTTTTGTTTCCTTCTCTAGGCTCTATCTCTTTATCCCAGTATCTCTTCCCTTTTTCTGTACGTTTTTTATTTAATCCATAGGTTTCAGGGACCAAGAAGAATGTGACACTTAATCTTTGTCCATGTGCAAAGCTGACCTATAGTCCATGTGCAAGTTTAAGCTTTGCTGGTCTTTTTGTTTATTTATTATGAGTTCTAGAAGTGAAAAGTGCAGGTATACGTGGATGCTCTCAGGATCATCTTCAATTTTATATCAATAACACCTTTTCTCCCTGATTGGTGGACAGCATAAATTATGTTTTAACGACCCTAGTTCTAGCACAGAACAACATCGTCACCACTTGAAACAATTATTCTTTAGTTTCACGAAAAAGAACAAAGAAAAAATGGTGTCAATTATTGAACTTTACTCAATGTTTTTTCAAATTTAAACTGGATATAGATTTGATTAAAAAAAATGTTTAAGAAGTGAAAATTGATGTTGACCAAAAAGGGGAAAAAAAAAATTATTAGAAACGCAAAAAACTTTGATAAGATATCAAGTTTGAAGTACATGTGAATGTGTGCGCATTGTCACATTCGTACCTTAAACATTTTGATGGTAGGTTTTGATATTTTCTGTCCATCAAAGAATACAATTGGAGTCTTTATAAATGGTCATTGTTACAAATAGTTTGGTTGAGAGTAGTTGCAATCCATAAGGTAACGGATTTTGGTGTAATGAGGTTTTGAAATTGTGAGTTTGTCTATTGCGTGAGTGAGCGAGTGAGAGTTATTTGGTGTAACGAGGATTTTGAAATTTTGAGTTTGTGTGTAAGATTTGTAAGTTAGCTTGTGTTTGTGAGAGTTTGAGGTTGGTTTGTGAGATTTGATTGAGAGTAGTTGTAATCCATAAGGCAATGGATTTTGGTTGGTGTCACCCATGAACGTGAGTTTAGAGTTGGCCAAATCATGTTAAATATTGTTGTCTTGTGTGGATTTGTTTTTCTTATTTGTGTGAATGCGCTTCCACTAGCCTAGTCCCAAATCACAATATTGAATTTCAAAAAGTTTGTACTTCAAGTTCAACAAATTCATGAGAACTCTTCTTATGAGTTGTGCCAAACAAGAACATAAAATAAATTTGAAGGCTAATTAATGGAGAAATAAGACCTAGAATAAATGCAGTTCTCTCTTTAAAGATAGTCTGCACTCTGCAGGATGGAGTGGACTCCATGTTTGCAACTAATACCTTCTCATACCAATAACATCATGCAGATCAATATGAAACAATTGAAGAAAGAAAGAAAGTATTCTCTGTCTCTCAATGGTCCACATAAAAAACTGATATAACAGTTTACTCTCTCATTACTTCTTAATCCAGGAAAGGTGTTGTGCTGGAAACAGGATCATTTGAAATTGATAATACATAAAATATTTTTTTACTAAGATAATATACATAAATATTGGACAATATGACTTACTGGAGTGGATAATTATACATAATTCAGTCAATTACATACAGCATTCAGTCCCATCTTTTTCCATCAATTGCCCTGAACTTAAAGAAGTCAAGAAAATCAAATACCTCCTAATTTCTAACATGCTACTTAACATGTTATAAATAAGAAAAAAATAAAAGAAAAAAGAAAAAAGGAAAATTCTTTCAATACAATGATACAAGTGGCAGACAAATTGAGAATGCTACCTTCATAAACTACGCCTTTGTTTTCGGAAATGTCTGAGGATGAAACTGTCTGCATATAAAGGATAGTTCTTCCTGATCAGGCCCTTTATGCACTTCCAATATGAAAAGTCAACCAACTGTCCATCCTTTCGAACTATGAACAAACAACGTGACCTTTCAAACTCAGGATGATAACCAATCTGTCAATCCAAAAAGAGATATATGCATCATTTCTAGATCAACTGCAAAATAAGCATTATAATCATCCAAGTTCCTTAGATTTCAAACTATTTTTAGCCTTAAAGGTTTTGATACAAGCATGACAGTGCCTCTGAGATCTAGCCTCAGACCTTAAAAGAAAAAGGACACTGCCCTTGAGACCTGCTCTATTTGCACCTGAAGGTCAAGTGCCATCATCTTGGTAGCAAGGTCTGGGAGCATGTGTGGTTTTGCCTTGATCAAGAAGAGAAATCACCATGGGTTTTAAGGAAAAACAACAATGAATTGTTTGGAATTTTCTGGATTTTGAAACTGTACTTTAGCATGTTCTTTGGCCAATTAAATTCAAATTCTCATGTCTCTAAACACAGGAAAGTAATGAATGAGCTATCCTTATATAAAAGTGAATATTGCACATGAAGTCCAATACCATTAGAACATCACATGCCAACACACTATGCAATCAAAGCCCGTGTATGTAATCATAATACGTAAACAAACAAGAAGTCAAAAAAGGAAGTAGAAGTACAGATCACATCAATCAAACTGATGATACTCATGGGGCCAACATCCATACCTACTGAAATGTGAGTCATGGGTCAATATAAAACCAGATCCATATGTTTAAGTATAAAGCACATAGTCAAGCTAAGTTAGATCATCCATCCAGCAACAAAGTGCATATATAGATTGTATAACTATCAATACTAACTTAAAGTTTTCATCAGATAAATCAGAAAGCATCATTTTGGTACGCATTGTACAAAGTGTATCACTGAGAATGGTGGATATCCTTTTCAAATCAAACCATTCTTTTTGTGTGTGTGTGTGTGAGAGAGAGAGAGAGAGAGAGTTATACTGTGATATAATCAATGCCGCATCCAATCTTCGTTTCAAACTCAGGATGAAATGGAAGCAATCTCTCAATAATGGTTTTCTCATGCTCTGGAATCAGTCTATCTCCACTTTGATAACTGCATCAAGATTTCCCATTTGCACATAATGAAATTAGCTACATAAATGGACTCTAACTCAATTATAGTTAATTACATTTAGTGTTCTCATAATAAGGATTATGAGTGCTGATAACAATGACTTCAATGCTAATTCCAATTGGACCATGCAAATTATGTTTGCCATGGGAATGAAATCAAAATTAAACATGACATGAAACATGAACCACAACAGGAGGGACAATATGCAGCCATCCAGTGCCTTGCACCCAAATAACTTCTATTGTAAGAAAAACCAGTTCGCTGCATAAAAAATCGCATGAAGCAAATGTCATATAACAAATTGATGATCAAAATTTATGACAATGTAAAACACAATTGTCCTCTAAACTACGTAATAATTTTACAGAAGAAAAGTTCTCATCTCTAAAAATTTAATCTGCAAAAGTGCTATAGTTGTCAAAGGCAAGATCATGCATCATCAGCTGCTACACCAGTGCAGCTCAGCTTGCCACATAGTGCAGCAGCTAGTGCACCAGATGATGCAGCATCAGCTGCCACACCAGTGCAGCCCAGCATGCCACACAGTGCAGCAGTTCGTGCATCAGAGCTGCCTAGACAAGCACTTGATCAAGCAAGACAGGCACATCAGTTACTAGCTGATGTAGGACCAGATGAAACTCAGATTGAAGCTTTAAGTAGTAGTCCAGAGATCTTATCTTGTGCTACAGAGTTGAAGAAATTGAAGAATTGTATAAATTCACCTAAACGACAATGTAGCTTAACTAACACATGTACAGAAACGGTGTGTAGCTTTGTATGTTAGTATGGTTAGTTTTGTCAGGCACGTGTAAGAGTTTATTAAGTTTGTTAAGTTCTATTCACACGTGCATCTATCTGGTAAGTTAGTTATAGAACAGATTTGGGTTCTTTTCTTATATATATTTGTATAGCTATTGATTTGATAAATGAAATAATCAATTCAGTTTTCATCAAAGTCATTTTTCTCATATGGTATCAGAGCAAAACTTCTAGACGCTTCTATTTCTAGGGTTTATCAGATCAAATTTGGGGATTTCTCAAGTTTCTCATCCACCATTGTTACTTTCTTCAAGCTTTTCTTATCCACCATTGTTGCTTTTCTTCAAGCTTTTCCTTTCCTTCAATGGCAGACGCAACAGCAGCTAATGCTTCCACCACTGAATCTTCATCTTCTTCGCAAGATTCATATAATCTCAATGACCCTCTGTTTTTGCATCCTGGAGAGAATCCAGGAGCTATTCTAACTTCTCAACCATTGTTTGGGGGAGAGAATTACCCTGCTTGGGTAAGATCAGTGAGAAAATCATTGATTGCCAAGAACAAACTTGGTTTTATAGATGGTTCTTTAACCATTTCTTCTCCATTGGTGAATTCACCAACTGTTGCTCAAGCTTGGATTCGTGCTGACAACATGGTTGGTACTTAAATCATCAATTCTGTCTCACCAAAACTCCAAGGCATTATCATACTTGAGATTTGGACTGATCTCAGGGACACATTTAGCCAAGGGAATGGCACTAAGGTCTTCAATATCCAGAAGCAAATTGTTGAGATTCATCAGGGAGAACAATCACTCACTGATTATTTCACTCAGTTCAAGGTCTTGTGGGATCAACTTCAGAATCTTAGTCCATTTCCCCAATGCACCTGTGGACAATGTGTGTGTAGCATTAATCAAAGGTTGAAGAGTCTTCAAGCTAAAGAGTCCACAATGAAATTTCTCATGGGTTCCCTCATGTACGGTGCAAGATTGTCTATTTAGTTGGTGGAATTGGTTGGGGAAGCATTCATCTTACATTTGGAACCTAGTTTCGCTGTGTTTGATGTGGTGTATTTGGAGGGAACGCAATCGGTGAATGTTTGAGGATTTGGATAGGTCTGAGGACCAACTTCTTGCTCTCTTTTCTGGTTCCCTTTTTGATTGGGCTTGGGGACTCACATCTAGTGACTCTATTCCTTTATTCCTTAGCTCTCTTCTTCTCTATAATTAATGCTTTTTATGTTTTTGCTTTTTTATCGTTTTTGTACTTTTGATTTGTTGGTGTTATTTTGCATCTAGCAGTTTTTTGAATATACTTTTTCTTACCTATAAAAAAAACGTGAGAACACAGATCTTGCTAATGGATCCATTGCCTTCTATCAATAAGGCTCACTCTTTGTTCATCCAAGAAGAGATGCAAAAGTCTGTGCATAATGCTATTAGAGTTGAATCCACAGCCTTGGCTACCAAGAACTCAGGAAACAACTTCAAAGGCAAAGAAAGGACTTTATGTACTCAATGTGGAAAACTAGGCCACACTGTGGACAAATGCTATAAGCTGCATGGTTTCCCCCTAGGTTTCAAGTTCAAGAACAATAAAAATGCAACTGCTCATCAAGTTTCATCTAATCTTGAGTTGATTCAAGGCAATGCCCTTGCTGGGGTCACTGATTTTGCCTCATCTATGCCTGCATCTCAAGCTCCAACCTTCACTCATGATTAACACCAGCAACTTCTGACATTAATTGGTTCCTATTCTACTCAGCAATCTCCTAAAGGTCAAGAACTTCATGTTGCTAATACTGTAGCTTGTCCCTCCAATGTTGTTGCATGTAATTCTTTTAACTTCAAGGATTCTGTCTTTTCTGCTAAAATAGTGAATAGAAGAGCTTATGACCTTCATACATGGGTTATTGATATTGGTGCAATTGATCAAATAGTATGTTCCATTCAATTGTCAACTTCTTACACTGAAATCTCACATACAGCTGCTATTGTTACACATATTGGTACCATTCAACTCTCCTCTCATATCACTCTTACCAATGTTCTTTGTGTACCCTCTTTCACCTTTAACCTTCTATCAGTCAGTGCCTTAACTAAATCTCAACCTATATGTCTGGTTTCCTGTCAAAATTCTGTTTTCTACAAGACCTTACATGTTGGAGAAAGATTGGAATGGGCACAATGCATGATGGTTTATACTTGTTGCAAGATTCAAGCCTTTCTCAAGTTACTGGATCTCTTTCTGATTTCCTTTCCAAGCAGAATTTCAAGTCTTTCTCTGTTGGTTGCTCCTCTTCTCTTTCCACAAATGTGTTTTCACTTTGGCATTCAAGGCTTGGGCACCCCTTTGATGTCAAGGTTCAGTCTTTGAGCAATGCTTTACCTTTTCTTAAGAATTGTTGTAATAAGCCTTGTACTGTTTGCCCTTTGGCAAAACATAAGAGAATTCCTTTTCCTTTCAATAATAATAAGTGTGCTCATCCTTTTGATCTTGTTCATATGGATGTTTGGGGTCCTTTTTCTGTTTTAACATTTGATGGTCACAAGTATTTTCTTACTATTGTTGATGATGCTTCTAGAGCAACTTGGGTTTTCTTGCTCAAGGCTAAATCTGGGGTTAGACCACTTATTGTCTCTTTCTATAACATGATTCTCACTCAATTGGAACCAAAATTAAATCCATTAGATCTGATAAGAGTTTAGCTTTCATGATTTTTACAGTTCTAAAGGAATTGTTCATCAATTGAGTTGTGCTTACACTCCACAACAAAATTCAGTTGTGGAGAGAAAGCATCAACACATACTTGCTACTGCTAGGGCATTACAAATTCAATCCAATGTTCCTTTATCTTTTTGGGGTGACTGTGTTCTTACTGCAGTCTATTTGATTAATAGACTTCCTTCTCCACTTCTTAATCATAAGACACCTTTTGAACTTCTCTTTCACAAATCCCCTTCATATTCACATCATAGAACTTTTGGTTGCTTGTGTTATGCTACCAATCTCACTCTTCATAAACACAAATTCACTCCTAGAGCTAGAAAGTGTGTTTTTCGAGGCTATCCCTTCAATGTCAAAGGTTATAAACTCTTTGACCTTGATTCTCATACTATATTTCTGTCTAGGGATGTAGTGTTTTATGAGTCCAGTTTTCCTTTTGCCTCGGATAACTCTCCTAAGTGTGCTGATCTCATTCCTTTACCTATTTTCCCTTCTAATCCTTCCTCTACTTCTCTTGATTTTCCTTTCTCTACTCCTTCTTCTTCTCTACCTATTTTTGATGACACTATTGTCCAAATTCATCAAGATTTTGATGAGGACATTCAAGACTTTCCTAATGCTCATGATGCTCCTGATGCTCATGCTGCATCTGATCAGCCTTCTATTGCTCTTAGGAGGTCTACAAGACCTATTAAACCACCTTCCTACCTTGAGGCTTATCACTGTAATCAAGTTCCATCAGCTCCCATTCCAAGGTCCTCCATTCCTACTTCAGGTACTTCCCATCCCCTTCATACCTATCTGTCTTATGATCATTTGTCTTCTCCATACAAGTCCTTTTGTTGTGCCATCTCTTCCATCACAGAACCTACCTTTTATCACCAAGATGTTGGTAACCCCAAGCGGCAGGAAGCCAAGGATGTTGAGATTTTCAGCTTTGGAAGCTAATAATACATGGACTATTACTTCCTTGCCACTTGGTAAGAAGCCCATAGATTGTAAGTGGGTGTATAGAGTGAAGTACAAATTAGATGGTTCTATTGAGAGGTATAAGACCAGATTGGTTGCTAAGAGTTTCACTCAGAAGGAGGGGTTGGATTACATTGATACTTTCTCACCAGTTGCTAAGACGATGTCTGTTAAAACTGTGCTTGCTGTTGCTGCTGTGAAAGGCTGGTTTCTTAGTCAGCTTGATGCCAATAATGCATTTCTCCATGGAGATTTGCATGAGGAGGTTTATATGTCACTTCCACCAAGCTTTCACAGCAAGGGGAGCAGCCTCAAGTGGTTTGCAAGCTAAATAAAGCACTCAATGTCCTTAAATAGGCATCTAGAATGTGGTTTTCTAAGTTCTCAACTGTCTTAATTGATCTTAGTTTTGTTCAGTCTAAGGCAGATTACTCATTGTTCACTAGACAACAAGGTGAATCCTTTATTGTGTTGCTAGTTTATGTTGATGATGTTCTGATTGCAAGCAATGATCAAAAGGGAGTTGAGGAGTTTAAAGTCTTATTAGATCAGAAGTTTAAGCTGAAAGATTTAGGTGACTTGAGATATTTTCTTGGTTTGGAGGTAGCTAGAACAGAATAGGGCATTTCCTTTTGTCAAAGGATATATGCTTTAGAGATTTTGGAGGATGTTGGTTTACTAGGATGCAAACCATCTAAAGTTGCTATGGATCCTACATTAAAACTTAGCAAACATGAAGGTGAACTGTTAAATGATCAAAGTCAGCATAGAAGGTTGGTAGGGAGACTGTTGTACTTAACCATTACCAAGCCTGATATCACATTTGATATCCACAAGCTCAGTCAGTTTATGGCAAAGCCAAGAAAGCCTCATTATGCAGCTGCACTTAAGGTACTTCATTATCTTAAGAATGAACCAGGGAAAGGAGTCTTCTTTTTTGCAAAATTAGAACTCCATGTCAAAGGATTCAGTGATGTAGACTGGGCATAATGTCTAGATACAAGGAGATCTGTTACAGGGTATTGCATTTTTCTTGGAGACTCATTGATTTCTTGGAAATCAAAGAAGCAGGCTACTGTGTCAAGGTCTTCAGTTGAGGCCGAGTATAGGGCCATGGCTGTGGCAACTTGTGAAATTGTGTGGATTCTTTATTTGCTAAGAGACTTGCAGATTAGGCATGATAGAGAGGCATTGCTATTTTGTGACAGCCAATCAGCCTTGCACATAGGGTCCAATCCAGTTTTTCATGAAAGGACCAAGCACATAGAAATTGATTGTCATATTGTAAGGGATAAGGTGTTGGCTAAGGTGATTAAATTGAATCATGTGAGAACACACTGTCAACTAGCAGGTTTGTTAAATAAGGCTTTGGGTCGTAAGCAATTTTCTGAATTGGTGTCCAAGATGGGACTGCTTAATATCTACTCTTCCTCAGTCCCTCTTGAGGGGGAGTGTCAAAGGCAAGATCGTGCATCATCAGTTACAACACCAGTGCAGCTCAGCTTGCCACATAGTGCAGCAGCTAGTGCGCCAGATGATGTAGCATCAGCTGCCACACAGTGCAGCAGTTCGTGCATCAGAGCTGCCTAGACAAGCACTTGATCAAGCAAGACAGGCACATCAGTTACTAGCTGATGTAGGACCAAATGAAACTCAGATTGAAGCTTTAAGTAGTAGTCCAGAGATCTTATCTTGTGCTATAGAGTTGAAGAAATTGAAGAATTGTATAAATTCACCTAAACGACAATGTAGCTTAACTGACATATGTACAGAAACGGTGTGTAGCTATGTATGTTAGTATGGTTAGTTTAGTCAGGCACATGTAAGAGTTTGTTAAGTTCTGTTCACACGTGCATCTATTTGATAAGTTAGTTATAGAACAAAGTTGGGTTCTTTTCTTATATATATTTGTATAGCTATTGATTCAATGAATGAAATAATCAATTCAGTTTTCATCAAAGTCATTTTTCTCATATAGTTCATTGATAAATTAGTACAACCAAGTTCAATATTTAGCAGTCACAAGCATCCGCGTTAACACACCTCCTATCGCGATATACAATTAATTTTTCTAAATTCAATCAATCAATCAATCAATCAACTACTCCTCTATTCAAAAAAATCCAATTAACACAACTGAAATTATGCGCTCCATCCAATTACATTGTCCACAATTTAAGAAATTGTATTCCTGACCCAGCTAGACTTCCATAGTTATATAATACTAAACCATTTGATACTTTAGCATTATTGTATAGTGGCATTTTCCATTACAATTGAATTCAAACACATGATTGTATTGAACGACGGACCACAAACATTGTTACAAATTAAATTCAACCATACGCTTCGTTGATCAATGCAACCATAATATAATAGTCCACATCATATGACAAAAGTTGTATGACTTGTCCCACTAATAAAAATGTTTAAAACACCCTATCTAAAAGAAAAAAAAAAAAAAAGGTTTAAAACACAAAAATGAAATCACTCAATTTTTGAAAATAGGCTTACTTTCCAGAATGAAGAATCATTCTAACGAACCCAACGAGAGGAACCGTGTCCTCCAAAATCCGGTCCTCCCAATCAACAAATTTCTCGTCGTCGTCGTCGTCATCACTTTCCTCGTACTCTGTCGTTCCCTCACTGTCCTCGTCTTTTTCCGAAACCCCAACCGTGTCCAAGTCCGTGTCCGTGTCCGCGTCCGGAGAGATAATAGGTTTCCGAAGCAAATCGGAGCCGTATCCGTCGGGACCGGTTTTGAGAGCACAGACGCAGAAGCGAGTGCGGTGATGAAGATGAAGCGACGTCGTTGGGAATGGGGAGGGAGGAGGGAATGATAGGATCACCGCCACGGGTGAGAAGTGGAGAGGGATAGGGTTTGTGCGGAAGTGGACACGTGGCGGTATTTTAGATATTAAAGCCATGGCCAGAGCCTTGTTGCTTTGCTTTGCTCAGCTGATAGACAGTTGATACTACTGTGAATGTGAGTGTAAAAAAGTCTCTGTTTTTCAGATATTATTATTAGTACTCTCGTTTTGCATTTTGAAAGTAAAGCCACCGCATACCTTTGGTGCGATAGTCATTCTACAAGTACAAATATTTATGGGGTGTGAGAGACAATAGTTGGAGTTTAAGTCTCTAAGAGAAAGCTTCACACACATATATACTTAGATTAGGTTAGAGTAAAATTCTATCTTATATAAAAAAAAAAAAAAAAAAAGTGTTTTAACTTTGAAGTGGTTTTGGCTACGGACCTCGTTGTAAGAGCATTCTCATTAAGGGCTTTAAATGCTAAAAGATGCTTTTTTTAAGCATTTTTGACCCAAAATCTTGCTCCATCAAGAGTTTCAAATGCCAAAGATTTTGGCATTGATGAACAGTGCGGTTTCATATTTGAAACCGCACTGTTCACCAATTGTAAAATTTTTATTATTTTTTTATTCAATTGGGGCCCACTATTTCCTTCTCTGCTCTCTCTCTCCCTCTCATTTCCCTTTTCTCTGCTCTCTCTCTCCCTCTCACCATTTCTCTGCTCTCTCTCTCCCTCTGCTTGACGCCTCCCTCTCCGACGAAACCTAGGTCGGAGTATCAAGCCAAGCCAGGCTGGATTTTCAAATGCTCTCTCTCTGACGAAATCCAGGCAGGAGTATCTTCCCTCTCTTTCCTTTCTCACTTCTTTCTTCTCTCTTCTCTCTCTGTGCTTCACCGATGAGTGGGCTCCGCTAATGATCGTGCTCCAGCGATTGTGGGATGCCGATGGCTGTGGTCCAGTGATTGTGGCCATGGATTGTGGGTCCGATGGCTGTGGTCCGGTGGCGGCAATGGAGGTGTTTTTTTTTTGGTTCTGCGTGGTTCTTCCTGGGTTCGATTGGGCTCTGATCGTGCGACAGAGCTCGGTGGTCAACCATGGAGCACGGGTCAGAGCATGGATCGAAGGAGTCATGGTTTGATTTGGTTGATTTGGTTTGTGGGTTTTTTTCCTTTTTTTTCTTGCTGTGGTTGGTGGTGATTTGGTCCAATTGCTGTTGGTTTGTGGGTTTTTTTTTGGTCCAACAGTGGATGTGGATGTGGTGGTTGTGGTGGATGGATGTGGAGGTTTTTCTTCTTTTTTTTTTCTCTGCTGTTGTTTGTGGTTGCGGTGGATTTGGTTGCTACAACGGTGGTTATGGCAAGTGGAGCGGTGGTAGGGGTAGTGGAGTGGTGGAGGAGGAGGGGGTTGGCTGGTTGCTATAGTTTTGGTGTAGTTGTTTTATTATTATTTTTTTAATGAGTAGTTTATATTATTTAAATGAAATAGTAAAAAATATAGAATGTTTGATGTTGAGTGTATTGTAAAATGAGTTGTTATATACTAAAATTTTGAGTTTTGAAGTGGTATATGCTAAAAATTTTACTAGATGGGAATGCTCTAACAGGTTGACGGTTTTTGGTCACATATTGAGATTTGAGAGAAAGAGGAAAAAGGAAAACGGATCTCAGACCTGGCTCCGTTTTGTTGTGGTACTGGGCTTAAAGCCTTAAACAGAATGGCCCAAAAGACCCTTTTCTAAACCCATCAGTATTCAGTATTCAACGACCTTAGAAATGGGAAGGCCTTTTTTTTATAGAGCAAATGTTAGGTACTTGAACTTTCAATGTTAAGCTGACTCCTAGAAGCCTTTTTTTTTTTTTTTTTTTTTTTTTTTTTTGGGGGGGTGCTAATTCTTACCAGTTCAAGTCAGCTCATTCCAAGTGGGATGTTATTTTTTTGCTCATAATATAAGAAAAACTTATCCAAGTGGATTTTTTTATTTTTTTTTTATAAAAATAATAATAGCAATAATAATAGAAAAAAATATATTTAAACCCTTGATGTCTCTTATAAGAAATATTAAGGGATATTGTTAGAGTTATAAGGCTCTTGATAGTAAATGTTGACTATTCCCCATAATTAGAGAAAATAATCTACAATACTTGAATTTGTGGGTTTCAATCTATGCCGTGCAGAAACTTCCTTCCCTGCACTAGTTAGATCGACCACTCCTTGCTGAAAATTGTGCAAATGAGCTAAAGAGAGAGAGAGAGAAAGGCAAAGAATGAGAGAAAAATAAATGCCAGTGAGAGAAGGTTGAGAGAGAAAGGCAAAGAAAAATAAATGCGACTATGCGTTTAGTGAGGAAGAATGCACACCAACTGTAGCGAGACCCTCCACAAAGTTAAAATTGTGGAAAAATATTGAGATTGATGCGTGATTGCTTTACTTGACTTTCACTAAAAATAGAGTTAAAATATTATTTTAAAGGAACTGATGTGAATACTCCTAATTTGTAGTTCGTTCCCCCAGTACATTCAAAAAAAAGCCAAGCATGTCATCAATTTCATTTAAAAGAGCTATTTTAAATAATACAACTAGCGCAAATTGTTGGATCTTGAAATTGCATGTGAGATTTCTTGTCTCTTTCTTTTCTTGGTCCATTCCCGTTGTTAGTGCTTCATTTGTCAACAAGTTGACTTTGGAAAGTTACACACAGCCATTAGAAAGAAAATAGAAGGGATATATATAAATATACAAATAGAAGAATTTGAAATAACAATTTCCTCGTCGAAGAATCGTTTACGTAGTCAGTTAATAAAAACATGTTAATTAATCTACAAGTTGTGCTCCTTAATTTCTGCAAGTTTATAAGTCTCCTCTCTTCCTCAAAGTCAAGTCATTCACTCTCGCAATCAATTTCAGCTGCACCCATCTTCATACTTGGAAAAAAGAAAGTTCATTGAAAGCAAAATGTCTTGTGCTCTCTCTTTCTTCATGGTGTTGCTATTTACGTTGGAATCAAAAGCTATTATGGCCCTTGAAGGAGGGGACAACAAAAACTTTCCAACGAGGCAAACATTTGCAAGTATAGGTGCAGTTTTTTATTATGACTCTCGTTTGGGCAAGGAACAAAAAGTAGCCATGGATATTGCCATCCAAGATTTGCATAGCCTGAATTGTTCCACGAAGCTGGTTTTGCAACTCAAAGATTCCCAAGGAAATTCAGCTCGAGCAATTTCTGCTGGTAAACTCTCTATCTTCTCAGATGGTACATAAAGCTAGGACAAATTAATAATTAATACTATGTACATGATAATGCACAAGTGTTTGAAGTTTTATGCATACCTCTCCATTACTAGTCTAACTGTAGATCTGCTGCACGTAATGCGTACTCTTTTTTCTTTTTTTAATATAATCCAATAGTTATATTAAAACCTATTTACGGACCTTCACCACTTCAAAGTTCCCCATCTTGTCACCATGCATAATTAAGACCAATTTACGGAGCTTCACTACTTCAAAGTTCACACAATAGATGATTTTTTCCCATTAACAAGAATATAGAAATTGACATAGTATGAATTATAGTTTGATCAACAACAAATATTGTGTATGAGTTATTGATGATAATATGGTAAAATTTAATCCACTTATTTCAAAATAAAAGGATAAAATTTTAAGCCATAATCCCATTTTATCTCAACAACATATTAACGTAATCGGTAATTCAATTATCAATATGTATAAAAAGTAAAATATATTAAATTTTGGTCCCTCTAAATTTGGATTTGTTGCCAATTTAACCATTTTGTGGGTTGAAGTGATATCTTAATAGAAATAGCATTATTTGTGGTGTCTCAAGTTTGTAGTTTGGTGGGTTCCAGTTAGCTTAACTGGTAAAGTCTCTGATAGTTGAATAAGAGATTTAAGGTTCAATCTCTGCCTACACCAAAAACCAATTAGTGTTTTGGTCTGATGATAAAGATCGAGCATTATCAGGAGCAGATATCATAGGTTGAAACATTCTCTCAAAAAAAAAAAAGTTTGTAGTTTGAACATCATCTCCCTCACTATCTACATATCTCAAAATAATATAACTATTTCCTTTAATTTTGTTAACAACGCGTCAGTTAAATGGAACATAAGTTAAAAATCACATAATTTTAGTGTAAAAACTTTTCACAGAAAAAAAAAAAAAGATTGATTAAGAGAATAATTTTTTAATTATTTATTATTTATTCTATATTGTTTTTTTTTTCCTAATAAATCGACCTAAAACTAATATTTTTTTGGGGGTTGCCAATTTGGATTATTAGTACCAAATATTTATTTGTTTTCCTCAAAGAGGATTATACTAAAATTACATTGCTTTGAGTTTTGTGGTATTGAACCGTAGGGTTTATTTAATTATTTATTTGAGGAAAATTGTAATTTCATTATTAAGGGTCCGTTTGTGAATAACTTATTTAGTTGAAATTGAAAACTTTTTACTGAAAGTACTATAGATAAAAGTAAAAGTTAGTTGAGATAGTACAGTGGGTGTTCACCAAACCGCATAAACCGCACAAACAGCAAAAACCGCACCAAACCCGCCCTCAAAATGGCATAACCGCACCGTACCACACCGCATGGTGCAGTGCGGTTTGCAGTTTTATAATAAGAAAACCGCACAAACCGCACCGCACCATAATCTCTCTATATATTAATATTTTTAATTATTTTTAATATTAAATATATTATTAATAGTTTAATAACCCTAGTTTTCCAAAAAAAAAAAAAAAAATTAATAACCCTAGCAAGTGTTGACTAGAAAAGCCAATCCAAAATAAAGAAAAACTAGCTCAATAATTTAAAACTTGGCCAAAAAAAAAAATGGAAAAATTAGTTTTAGGCTAAGTAGGAAAAGCTCAAAATTTGAAAAATATACTGACTTCAAACTGCATCTTGTACATAGTATCGCATATGTGACCGTAAAAATGAGGTGCGGTGTGGTTATAGTTTTGGCTAAATTCTAAACCGCACCACACCGCACCGCGCCGCATATGTGACAGCAAAAACAAAGTGCGGTGCAGTTATGGTTTTAACTAAACCACATCGCAAAATGCGGTGCTAAAAATTGCTCAAAACCGCACCGCACCGCACCGCGAACACCCCTAGGAGACCCATTAATAATACTAAAAAGGGTAGTGAAACCCATGAATAGTAGCCAAAAAAAAAAAAAACTGAATTGTAAAATAAGCTAAGTAAAACTCTAATGCCAAATGCAAACTAAATCAAAACACTTCAACTGTTGTAAATTAAAAATTCACCAAACTCTAAAAATGGAGTGTATTCCTCCACAACTCCATCCATACATTCCTACTGCATGTGTTGAGAAATTAAACCAATGGGAGGTTAAGGGTTTTGGATGAAAGGAATATATTGACAACATATAGAAATTGTAGGACTAAATTGACCAAATTAAAACTTGAGAGACCAATTTGACCAAGCATCCAAACTTAGAGAGACCATAATATATATCATACCCTAAAAAGTATTTTAATGTTTCTTGACGTATTCAGCAAAACTAAAAAATAAAAATAAAAAACTCTTGACCCAACTTCTTGACGAGGACATTAATGTTGCTAATGAGTTCCGGGATAAAAGCATTAGAGCATCCACAGCAGTGGATCTAAATTTTTAGCTTTTTAGCTACACAAAAAGTCACTTTATCTATTTTACCTACATACATACTGTAGCAGTGGATCTATTTTAGCTTTCAACACAATAAAATAATATAAATATTACAATAAAATAATATAACTACTACAATAAAATAATATATTTCACCACCCAAAAAAACATCCACACAGCACCATCCACAACAACCTCTACCATCAGCCACAGCCACAACTACCACCACCACCACCACCACCACCGGCCACCAGTTCACAGCTGGAAAAATAAAAAATAAAAAACCAACCCAAATCGAACCCACAGCCACAAATCACAAATCGAACCCAGCCATCACAAATCGAACCCATGCCGATACAACCCACGACCAACAAAACGACCCACCACCACCACCATCTCCACCGTGACCCCTGAAATCTAGCAACCCAAACGCCGAAACCCACCAAACCCAAATCCAGCTACCCAAACATTGAAACCACACACCGATCTCAATCCTGATACCAACGCACACAGAAGCACAACCACGACCCAGCGGCGGAGTGGAGGTGAGGGAAGCCACTTCGATCCACGAGCACGGAGCACAACCACGATCCACAGAAGGCCACTTCGATCCACGAGGCCGAAGCACAACCACGACCCAGTGGCCGGAGCACAACATTGAAAGAGTGACGTTGAGAGAGATACCGGAGTTGAGAGAGTGAGATTGAGAAAGATGAGATGAGAGTGAACGCGAGAGAGAGAGAGAGGATTTTTTTAATAAAAAACCAGAATAAAATAATGTTATTTTTTTTAGCTCTCATGAACAGTGCACATCTATAAATAGATGTGCACGGTTCATGTGGAGCTAAAAAAAATGGATATAGCTCCACTGCTGGAGCATCAATTTTGTGTTAGTATAGCTAAAATATAGCATTATAGCTTTATACCATCACTGCTGCAAATGCTCTTAGCACTGGGATGTAAATCCTCCAAATTGCTATTTTAGCAATATACCTATTCAAATTGAGTTTTACTTGGGTGTGTATTGTTAAATTTTTTAGGAACTATGAATAGTAAGTGTTTATATATATAAATTATTGAAGCTAGATGGTAAAACTAATATATTTTATTTTATTGTCTCTCTCTTCCGGTAAAAAATTATTAACCTTTTTTATTACTTTTTTCTCTCTCTCTTCACACTCTCTCTCCCTCTTAAGTACATAGTAAATAAAGAATATCGTGCATTCTTGACGCGATGATCACTCTATAAGTATAAGTGTGGGGTGTATGAGGTAAGGGTCGGGATTTAAGTCTCCAAGAGAGAATTTCATACACATATACACATAGATTAGAATATAATAGAATTTCTATCTTGTATTAAAAAAAAAGTTAAAAAAAAGAATATTTAAATGAAGTAGTGAAAAAATAAAGATTATGATTTTGGGTTTATTGTAAAGTGAAATGGTATAATAAGTAACATTTTAGATAGTAAAATAAATATTTTTATGTAAACCGGAATGTGAATAATAATTGGTAAGCATTAACGTTTTGAACTCTAGCTAAGCCCTAAATCCATCTATATTTTGTTGCGCCCCAACAAGACTACGTATACTTTGTTTGTTACGGCAATAATGTTTTTTTAGAAAATGAGTCATTTTACAAAAAATGTTTTCTATAAAACTATCTAATTTTTCTCTGTTTGGTAGTAACCTTAAATAAGTTTAAAAATAATATTTTAATTTCTCTTATTTAGCTTACTGTGAGATAGACCTGTTCATTCTCAAAAAAAAAGAAAAAAAGAAAAAAGGATAGAGTTGTTTTCCAAAAAATATTAGTGAAAAACAATTTTTAAAAATAAGTCATACTTTTTATATTGACCAAAGATAGTTTTTATTTTATTCATTTTTTCTAATATTATCAAACACTGAAAAATACAGAAAATTATATTTACATAATAATTTCCATTAAAACAAATGGAGAGTAGTGAAAGTTTTACGATTTTCATTGCAGCAACTGATCTCATTGACAGCAAACAAGTCCAAGCCATCATCGGAGCACTGACAATTCAAGAAGCTGCTCTAACCTCTGACATGAGCAAAACCACCAAGAATATCCCTATCATATCCTTAACTTCACTAGCAATAGTACCACCACTAGTACCATTTCAACCACCATTTTTCATTCAAATGGCAAACGATGTCACCCTCCACATGCAGTGTATTGCCGCCATTGTAGGTCACTTTAAGTGGCAGAAGGTGACCACTATTTATGAAAACAACAATGGGGTTTCCTCTGAATCGGCAACATTGACTCTCCTTTTCGATTCACTTCAAGCTGTTGGCTCAAGAATCGAACACCGCTCAACTATACCTTCCTTATCTTCCATGTCAGACCCGAAAGCAACTATCGAGGAAGAGCTCAAGAAGCTGCAAAAACAACAGGGTCTTCATAGTTGTACAATCTTCTTTAGAGTTAGCTATTTTGCTTTTTCAGAAGGCAAACCAAATGGGTATGATGAAGAAAGGTTACGTTTGGATTGTGACTCTACAATTTTGTGTCTTCCACTGAAGCTTTCAAACGGTTTAAAACCAAATTTCGAAATAAGTATGGATCAGAGTACCCTGAAGAAGAGAATGCTAACCCAAGTGTTTTTTCACTTAGAGCCTATGATGAAACTTGGGCTATTGCTCGTACCATTAATAAATTAGGAAGTGTTACTTCAGAAAAATTACTAGAAAGTAATTTTGATGGTCTAAGTGGGAGGATAAGTTTCAAGAATGGTACATTGTCAAAATTACCAATCTTTCGGATCATAAATGTGGTTGGCAAAAGCTACAGAGAGATAGGATTTTGGTCACCAAAATTGGGTTTCTCAGAGAACTTCATCGAACATGATAGCATGGAAGTAAAAATTGTTAGTTCTAGTGGAATTTTGGGCCCAATTTTTTGGCCAGGTGGATCACTAACAGTTCCAAAGGGATGGGCTAGCAATGATGAGGATAAACCATTGCAAATAGGTGTTCCTGCCAAGGCTGCCTTTAATCAGTTTGTGAGAGTGAGTTATGATCAGGAATTGAATAGAACATTTGTCTCTGGGTTTTCAATTGATGTGTTCGAAGCAACTGTGAAGCGTCTTCCTTATGAATTGCCTTATACTTTTGTTCCATTCTATGGATCATATGATGAAATGGTGCAACAGGTCTATTCCAAGGTAGGTTCCTACACCCCTTCCCTCCATTTGCGTACGAATTTTTATTTTGCATAATAAGTATATATAACAATGGACCTCACAATTGTGAAATATATTCTCGTGTAAGATAGATGTTACATATTATTATTACACTAAATATCACATTATCTTATAAAATCTCTACATCTCACATTTGTAAGTGTATGGATCATATGATGAAATGGTGCAACAGGTCTATTACAAGGTAGGTTCCTACACCCCTTCCCTCCATTTGTGTACGAATTTTTATTTTGCATAACAAGTATATTGTTCACAGAATCGTAACAAGTAGTAAAGTGTTTTTAGAAAACGAATGTCGAACCCACAAGGATTAACTATGTTATTGAATACCGAAATTCACTAAATTAATTACTATTTGGAAAATCGAAAATAAATGGAACGTTCTATTCTCTGAATTAAATTAAACTATTTAATAAAAATAAATCTACGAATAAAAAAAATTAACAAGGCGTAAAAAACCTAACAGTGTAAAAATATGATAAGAATGGATCTAGAGCAGTTGATTTCACCTAACAAATCCCACACAATTTATTCTTCCTAATTATTAAATTCTAATAATCTCCCGTTGATGATTAAAAATTCCTTAAGTATTCAATATCTTCTCTCGAATAATATCAAAAATATCTTCAACTAACAATTCCATATCTCTATGTGAATTTAATTAATTGGAGACTCATTACATACTTTGAATTTTTTGAAAAATCACACTAGTCGCTGTAAAGCATCTCTACTTTCGCTCAACTAATGGTGTTTAATTCTAGAACTAAAATAACAAATCACCTCTCGGTCTCATTGTAATTCAATTGATCAAACTATAATTTGTAAAAAATAGAAAGCATTAAGAATAAGAATTAAACACTCAATCATGGAAATATTAAAAATAAAATAACTCAGAAAATAAATTGTGTGTTCATTGCTAGACTACATCACTGCTCTAGAAAATAAAATTTAGTTCATAATAAAATTGAAAAGAAAACAAATAAAACTTATGTCTTTCATCTGCATTGGTTGATCAACATGAAACTCTCGCCTTTGTCCTCAGATCCTCCTCTTCAGAAAGACTCCTAAAAGCAAATTCTTCTATACGGCAGCCCCCTTTTCCTCTCAGGTTTCTCCTCTCTTCTTTTTACCCTAAAGAGCCTTTAAATAGGTCAAGGAATCCTATTACAAGTTGAATTCCCGTTTGGAGAAAATCCCAGATTTTTAGGCTTCACTTAACCGACGATTTTGGCCCATTTATCATCAAAATTCGGACTTTTGGTAAACTACAAAGTTGTAGCCCTTTAAGTTAGCTTTCCAGCCCAACTTGAATCATCTCGATTGGACATTTGAACCGAAAGTTATGCCAAAAATACTAACTGATGTGTGGGCTAGAATCCTAATTCGAATTGGACTTAAATTTAATTGGGTCTTCAAGTCAACCAATTTACATCCACAAGATGTGGATTAATCTGAAATCTTCTCAATCCTTCAAAGCACAAATGAATAGATAAATATAAGTAAAAAATCAAATCAAATCAAAAGAAATAAAGGAAAACTAACAATTTTAATAAATAAGAGGATAATAAAAATCATGTAAAAATTACACTTATCAAATTCCCCCAAACTTAAACTTTGCTAGTCCTCGAGCAAAAAGAGAAAAGAAAAAATAAATAAATAAAATTTGTCTTGCCTCAAAGATCTGCATAAAGCTTATAATTCAAAAGAATCATTCCAAATTAATCAAGTCCAAAAGTTAATTCAAAACTCAACTCCATCGCATTATCATTCTCACTTTATCATTAGCTTCCCGGATAGTTTTATGCAAACAAGTAAATAAGTACAGATCTCTAAAAACTCCATAAGCTTGCTTTTTAAATCACTCTCCACTAACAAAATATTACCCAGGATCAATAGGTCTTTATTAGGCTTGTGATGTATGGCTATGGTGAGGGCTATAAAGAAAAGATAAGGTTCAAGCAAATAGAGCACTCTCACTTCTAAAATATAAATTTTTCTCAGCCCTTAGAATATCTCAAAATACCTCTCTTCATCAAATTTTTTTTTTTTTTTTTCCTTTTCTTACTTCAAGTCGTCACTTATCTTTTGACGTGAATGCAGGCATTTGTGATGGATGCACCCAGTTACTCAACAAGTCACAAACTTGAAGTGCTTTTGCATACTCATATTTCAAGTTACGGTTTGACGTAAGAGTAAACATTGGTAATGAATACCCCTAGTTACTAAGCAACTCAAAACATTGGAGTAAATGGAACTTTGTACAATTTTCTTCTTCTTCTTCCTTTTTTTTTTTTTTTTTTTCTTTCAAACACTCATATATCTTCTCTTTTCTTCAACCCAATGTAAGAATAGATCAGTTGGATAACTAGGGATAAAGATAATAAAGAGGTAAGCTTGAAAGGCTCAATCGATTCAAAGAATGCCTAAATCACTTCCCAAGTAATATTCTGTATAAGATTTCTCCATGAGAGTAATTCAACAAGTTCTAGAATAAGTAGAGATCATCCAAATTTACAAAATTCACATAAAATTTCTCTAGGTATGCACAATGATTAATGATCATATCAAATTAAACAAGATCAAGTAAAGAATTAACAATTGGACTTAAGCAATGAGAATGATTCCTAAAAATTATAAGAAATTTCAACCATAATCTTATCATAGGCCTTTTTTTTTTTTTTTTTTTTTTTGAAATATTAAAAATAAAATAAATTCCCTTCCCCCAAACTTAAATTTCACATTGTCCTCAATGGGAAAAAGGAAGAAAAACTAATTAAAAGAATGAGAAAGGAGAAGAGATGCTCCCCTGATTTTTAATTGAATATTTTTCCTTGAGGTGCAGCCTTGTACCCATTGAAGATTTCTTAGGTCTCTTTATTCCTACAAAATGAAAGAAAAACAATAAGATAAAGAGAAAAAAAAAATAGATAAATAAATAAACAAATAAAAACATAAAAATAAATAAAACTTGGGTTGCCTCCCAAAAGCGCTTTATTTAACGTCTGTAGCTAGACGTTATCCTCCATTAAAATCTTGTGTGTGCAAATTGAAGGATTAATTCCTTTGATGTCAGAGATGGTCCAAGCCAAAGCCATTTTGTGTTCTCACAAGATTCTCAGCAACTTTTCCTCCTCTACATCACTCAAAGAACTGTTAATAATAACTGGCAAAGTTGAGTCTTGGCTTAAGAAAGCGTACTTTAAATTTGATGGAAGCGGTTTGAGCTCAAATTTAGGAGGTTCCTCTGGTGGAGATGTTGGCTAACATGATTTTAGTTCTTCCACTTTTGGTTGCATTGAAGGAGGAAAGAGTGGTGTAGCCTCCAAATATCTTTCAAACTCTTTAACCTCTTCATCATTGAATTTAACAGGTGTAGAGCGAGTAAGACATACCTCAAGTGGTAACTTTTGAAAATCAATTGCACAAGTCTCATCGGCCATGATCATGTCTCGGTCACTTATTTGAAAACAAGAATATGTCTTGGAAGGAAATTTCATAGGCTTAAATACATCAAAAGTGACCTCATCCTCTCCGACCCTCAAAACAAGTTTTCCTTGCTGGACATCAATTAAGGTTCTCCCTGTCGCAAGGAAAGGTCGACCCAATATCAAAGGGATCTCCTCATCCTCATCCATGTCAAGGACAATGAAGTCAGCCGGGAAGATGAACTTGTCAACTTTTACTAATACGTCCTCAATGACTCCTCTTGGATATTTAATGGATCTATCCGCCAATTGTAAAGAGATAGTGGTCGGCTTTACTTCTCCAAGACCCAATTTCCTGAAAACAGAGAAAGGCATTAGATTAATACTTGCCCCTAAATCACATAAAGCTCTATCAAAATAAGACTTCCCTATAGTGCAAGGGATAGTGAAACTCCCCGAATCTTTCAGCTTAGGCGGCAACTTCTTTTGTAATATTGCACTACTCTCCTCTGTCAGCATTACTGTTTCATGCTCTTCCAATTTCCGCTTCTTTGATATAATATCCTTAAAAAATTTAGCATATTTAGGCATTTGTTCCAAAGCTTCAATGAGAGGAATATTAATATGCAATTGCTTAAATACACTTAGAAATTTAGAAAACTGATCATCCACATTGTTTTTTCTTAATCTTTGCGGAAAAGGAATTGGTGGATCATAAATTGAAGGAGAATGAGTCTCAAAAGTAACTTCCCTGGATTTTTTGGATTTTGAAGCTCTTTCATTCTCCTTAGTCTTCTCAGCTTGCTCCACTTCTTTCATCTCTGACTCGGCTTCCTTCATCTTTGACTCCTCATTATCCACAGCTTCATCTTGTTTGGCATTTGTTACTTTTGGCTCCTCATATGTTCGTCCACTTCTCAATGATATTGCCTTTACATGTTCTTTCAGATTGGTGACAATGTTGCTCGGCAAAGTTCCTGCAGTCCTCTCTGTGAGCATGCTTGAGAGCTGACCAATTTGCACCTCAAGATTGCGGATTGAAGTTGAGTGGTTTTGGATCGCCACATCTGTCTTCTGCATGTACTGCATGAACATGTCCTCAAGTGTCGGCTTCTTCTCTTGCTGTGGAAATTGCTGAGGTGGTTTAGCTTGCCCTTGGTTATTGCTCCATGAGAAGTTGGGGTGATTCCTCCATCCAGGATTGTACGTGTTCGAGTATGGATTATTTTGACGTTGAAAATTTGACACGTAATTTGTCTGTCCATAACTCGATTGGGCAAAAGGATTTCCCACTTGGCGGTCGACACTTGAATGATTTCCTGCACAATGATCACAAACAACATTAGTTTGAATAGCATTAACATTCATTTTACCTAGTTGTTGAGACAAAGTTGCCATTTGTGCCGCCAATGAGGTAATAGAATCAAGCTCTAAAACTCCAGCTGTCTTTCTTGGCATTGCTCTTTCTGTAGGCCATTGATAGTTATTGGATGCCAATTCTTCCAGAAGTTCATAGGCTGCCTCATGAGTTTTACTCATTAAAGCTCCACCAGCTGCTGCATCAACCATAGACCTGTTTGTAGCTCCTAGACCATTGTAGAATGTTTGCACTTGAAGCCATGCTGGAAGGTCATGATGAGGACACCTTCGCAATAAATCTTTGTACCTCTCCCATGCTTCATATAATGATTCACCCTTAAATTGGATGAACGTGGTGATATCATTCCTTAGCTTTGCTGTCTTTGCAGGAGGGAAATATTTTGCCAAGAATTTTTGTGCCAACTCCTCCCATGTAGTAATGATGCCAGGTGGCAAAGAATTCAACCAAACTTTTGCTTTATCCCTAAGTGAGAAGGGAAAAAGCCTTAGTCGAATCGCATCATCTGTCACTCCGTTATGTTTAAAAGTATCACAAATTTCCAAGAAATTTGCAACATGGACATTAGGATCCTCTTGTGACAGCCCCTCGAACTGGACAGTCTGCTGTATCATCTGAATGATGGCCGGCTTGATCTCAAAATTATTGGCTTGTATGGCTGGCCTCCTTATGCTTGATATAGCTCCATTGACCGAGGGCATAGCATAATCTCTTAACGCCTTTTGCTCTTGATCGGCCATCTTAGATAGAGATGTGTTGGCCTCTTTCTTCTTCTCTTTCTTGAGCTAACGTAAGGTTCTTTCAATTTCAGGATCAAAGAGTGTATGCTCTGATAGTTTAGATCGGGGCATGCACTTCTAATTCCTGAAAAGAAAGAAAAACAAACTCAGATGCACCTAATTATTTTTTTTTTTGAATAAATAAAATAAAATCCAAAGTAGTAAATATCTAGCTAGTATCAATATCAATAACAAATAGTTAATCCCCGGCAACGGCGCCATATATATAACAATGGACCTCACAATTGTGAAATATATTCTCGTGTAAGATAGATGTTATATATTCTTATTACACTATCACATTATCTTATAAAATCTCTACATCTCACATATGTAAGTGTAGGACTGACACACTTGTTCTGAGAAGATGGCTCTATAAAATAGGTGTATGAAGTCTTAATTGTTTCATCCAGACTAATTTCATAATGGTTTAAGGGCAAACAAATCCTATTAATTGATATGGATCATCATCAACCACACTTAATTTTTTGGCTAAAGTCAATTGTACACCTCCTGTGCTATAAAATTTACTTTTTAAATCCTTGTGGTATATAAAATAATGCAATTAACCATTATATTAGACTTCCACTTCTTTTACTGGATAGAAAATGACCACATGGAAATATATGTTAGGCATGATTCAGTTATTGTGTGCACTACTTTGGTTGACAAGATGCTCGAGTGATCATTTTTCATTTAATAAAAGTGAACAAATTGTAACAAATGGGTCCATCGTGTAATTTTAATTGGTACATGATTTTTTTTTTGGTTGAGGTAAATTGGCATTAATGAATTTAAAAGGTCAATTTTATAATTTATGGAGTGTTTGATAATGATTGATACCACGTTTCTTTTTTATTTATTTTTAATAAATAATACCGCAAAATCTTTTTTTTATGTGTAACCCTTTAATAAATGAAGAAGACTAAGAATGTAACAATGTGTTTATACTCTAAAAATGAGAACCACTATTTCTCTAATCTACAAGTGCCCTTGCTACATTGACGAACACAAACTTATGAAATTATACTACTATATTATATAATGTTTGATGGTTAAACATCCAGTTCTGAAATTCTGTATATAATTCTAGTTACGATTTTTTTTTAATAGGGCTTGGATGCATCAGTTGGTGATATAGAAATAATGTTAGATCGATTTCAATATTGTGAATTCACACAACCTTATGTTGAATCTGGACTTGTGATGGTGGTCACAATCAAACCGGATAATTTGAAAGAGATTTGGTTGTTCACGAAGGCATTCACGAAAAAAATGTGGCTATTGATGGTGACACTGCACCTGTTCATAGGGTTTGTAGTTTGGTTAATTGAACGCGGAGGTAACCCTGAGTTTGAGGGTTTTGCGGCTATGCTTTGGTTTTCCATCACTGTCCTCTTCTTCATGCAAAGTAAGCCTCCATTAGACTCAATAGTTATATGTTTGAGAATTGATATTTATATGTTTATAGTGTACTTGCAATGTAAACTTATATTGTATACACACACAAAATGGTAAATGTCATACATATATACAAAAAAAATGGTAAAGATTGTATTTTTTTTTACAAATGTATATAACATTTGTCATTTTTTGTGTGTTTACAATGTAAATTTACATTGTACCGTCCAATGTAAAAGAAAAAAAATTATTTGGAAAATGTTGAATATTCATGTTTGATTAGTGTGACTATCTAACATATTAATGTTTTTAGCTTATACAAGGTTACTAGAGATTCTGATTCTACTAATTTCACAAGCACCATTCTTTTATGCAAAGCTTTAATTTGGCTCCATTGTATTTAAACAGGAGAACCAATTAATAGCAATTGGTCTCGTTTAGTGCTGGCACCTTGGTTTTTAGTGATTCTACTTGTATCGGCTAGTTTCACAGCAAGCCTCACTTCCAGAATGACTGTGTCTCAGTTTGAACCTTCTGTGCCGGACATTGAGACACTTCAGAAAACAAATGCAAAGGTTGGGTGCAATGGAAATTCTTTTATTGTAAGATATTTAACCAATATGTTAAATTTTAAGGCAGAGGATATTGTGAAAGTTAAGTCCATAGTCGACTATGAAGAAGCATTTAATAGAGGGGACATTGCAGCTGCTTTCTTTGTTGTCCCACATGCCAAAGTCTTCCTCGCAAAATTCTGCAAGGGTTACACCACAACAGGACCAACTTTCAAGCTAGGCGGTTTTGGCTTTGTAATTTCCTCTCGTACATCTTTTCTTAATTTTGGGCAAATTACACTTTTTTTTCCTAACTATAGTGCAGTTGTAAACTTGTAATGTCTTTCTAAACTATAAAATTAAATAGTATCCCTCATAAATATTGGTAAAGTAATAAACACCTTTCCCCCCATTGACATTAGGATCAACATTAACTTTTACCAAAATATTCAAACCATACTTTTATTTTTTATTTTTTTTACTTTTTCTATAAATTTGACTGATTTCTAATGGTATGTGCTATTATGCTTATTTATATCCTTTCAGTCGGTTATCAAAAATATCTATTTGGTCCATTTTGTATTGATCGAGCCTTAAATTGATTCTTTTTGTAAGTTTCCGTTTCAATTTTGAGCTCAACATTTCATTTTCTTTATCTTAATTTTTTAGTTGAAAAGTATGAAATTTTATCCTATTTAGTCCAAACTCTTTAGTTTTGAGCTAAGAAATACAAACAAAATAGACATTAAAAATTAGAGATACGGGTCTAAAAAAATAATAAAAATGATAAATATTCACAAGATTACCTTATATTTGGAAAGAAAAAAAAAAATTCTAAACTTAATGTAACATGATACATGTGTTTCAATGGGGTGTAATTTTTTTTTTATTATAATATTCTTGAATATGTTCAAATTAGTCAACCGATTATGGTATATCATTTTCTTATTCTATGTTTCAGGTTTTCCCGAAGGATTCGCCTCTAACTATTGACATTTCAAAGGCAATTCTTGAAGTGACACAGAGTGGAGAACTGCAACAATTAGAGAATAACTTGATCTCCTCTAATAATTGCTCCTCTTTGATTGACTTAAACAATAACCCAGAATTAGGTCCTGAGCCTTTCTATGGCCTATTTTTGGTTTCAGGTAGCATTTCTGCATTTGCATTCTTAATAATCACAGTACGTCTAGTGCGAAACCAGCTGAACTTGCATCTCACATCAACAACATTTATAGGTAGTAGAGTTTGGATATGGGCAATTATATTTCTTATTCGAACTCATTCGAAATTTCAATTTTCAAACAGAAGAAGGAGCTCTATCATCCCAGATCCTGTGGAAGAGCTCAATGAGATAAAGCCAACTTGTGTTGTTGTTGCTGTGCGATGATGTTTTCACAAATTTTGTGTATACAATTACTTTGTACATTGTTGATGTTTGTGTTAGCATCAATATAAAATTACATTTATAAAGGTACCAAAACAATATGGGTACATAGTTCCTGTCAGTGACGGCTCTGGGATTATTTTTTAGGGGGGTCAATAAGAAACATAAATTATACAAAATTTAAAACAAAAGAAAACTTGAATATATCGACATTAAAAAAAAAATACAAAAAACAAAAATTGAAATACATAAAATTTTACAATTACTTTCTACGATGTTTCATATTTTGAAATCATTACAAAATATTTTCATTATCAATTCTATGAGTTACATCTTTTTCAATGTACACAGTCAAACAATTATTCATCTATTTATTTCTCATTTGATTGATTTATTTCAAATTTTTTAAGATCAAAATGTGTTTTTTCTAAGATTTAAGATACACAAATTTCTACTTTTGTATTTGTTTATTGGGCTTATCAAAATTTTTTTTTCCAGATTTTAGAACAAATTGGAGTTATTGAGCTTTTTTTGTGTTTAAAAATGCCAGAACATTGTTAAGATGATCATATTCAAACTTCTTTTATCTGGCCTTAAAAAAAATGTAGGATTAGGGTATTCAAAATTTTATTTTAGGGAGGTCAAAACAAAAACAAGATTAAAAAAATATTATACATAATTTATTTGGGGCCAATTCAGGGGATTCATTTGAACCCCCCGAGCTCCAAGTGGAGCCGCCCATGGTTCCTATGAGCTGTGCAGTTACTGGTGCATAGAGTGAAGGCACGTGGCGTTAAACTTAAAGCAAAGCATAAGCAAAAGTATGCAATTTTAACGCATCAAAAAGCTTATACATCATTTTATAATACACTCTACATTACATATTTTATTATTCAAATTTATATATTAAAATAATATATACGACACATTAAAATACTAATATTTACTTAAAACTCATTCCAATACAAAACAATAAAAATTGTATAATTTGTGAATAGTAGGTCACGAGAGGAGAGAGTATAATAAAATAATAATAAAACTTTTTGCATTTGTGAACAGTACCGTTCCACGTCTGATGAGGGATCTTTTTGGTGTTTAATGTACCAAATACCAAATGTGTTTAATGTGCAAAATGCCAAATGTTTAGCATTTAAAACACTTGATGTGAGTCCTCAACAAGTATTATTCAAGCCCAAAGAAAATGAGACGTGAGGAGAGGACAATCATTTACAATTGTCAAGCCTCAATCATAAATAGAGGGCTCATTTCCAAAAAAAGGACACTACACTCAATCAGACGAGCTTGTTTTACTCAAAAGATCTTATAATTTAGTTCTTTACAAAGGTTTATTGATAAATAAATATGGTCTAGAGTTTTTACTTACTAGTGAAAAGAAGACATGAACTAAAACAACATCATCATGTCACAATGTTGGATTCTGTGGTATGCTTTTATGGAATTTAGAAGTACTCTGTATTGCAAATAATTATTGAAAATTGATGGGCCACAAGGATATTTTTACTCATTTTAGTTTTGCAAATTTCTCTCTTGATGGATGTATCTATTTTTTGGCTAAAAAATAAATCGGTAAGAGCACCCAATAAAGAAAAAAGAGGTCATGTTTGTATTCGTAAAAAAAAATGATACCTATTTTAAAGTTTTTTAGCTTACTCCAATATCTCATTATTTTTCAAGATGTTTTAATATTTTACTTTATAGTAAAATGTCGTCCAAAAATAAGTTTTTTTTTTTTTTTTTGAGAAACCAGACTTTTGGTCTGAGAATTCATTGATAAACAAAATTAAGGAACATCAAAACTAATTAACTGGGAAATATCCTCAGGCATATTGTCTAGCCAAACCTGAAGCCCCAATAAGTTTTTTGACTTCTTAACTAGAGCATCAGCGACCACATTACAACTACGATGAGCATAAACAAACTGAGCGGACTGAAAAACAAAGACTAGAGAGTGAATATCATCCACTAAATTCCCATAAGATGTCAACACGTCCTTCCCCTTAGAGATGGCGTTGATTACTGAAGCTACATCCCCTTCGAAGATAATTGTGTGAAGACCCAAATCTGCAGCAAAAATTACGGCTTGACAACAAGCTAGAGCTTCCAAGTTAGCAACAGACATGGATAGCGGTGCTGGCATCGACAAGGCTGCCAAGGCAGCACCATGCCAGTTGCGGACAACAATCCCAATTCCTGCCGTGTCGGAGGCTTTGAACACCGCAGCATCGAAATTCACTTTGAAGTTTGAAGCATCCTTGTTCTGGAGTTTATAGATTGTCATTTTACTATCTATAAACTATTTTTGTACAATAATAAAATGTAATGAAAACAATAGATTTTAAATAATCATTCAATTATCACCGCCTATCCTTGGCGCGACGGTTACTCTATAAGTATAAGTGCTTGTAGAGTGTGTAGATAAGGTCTGGGGTTTAAGTCTTTAGGAAGGAGGTCTGCACACATATACACTTAGATCGGGTTTAGGGTTGTAAACGAGCTGAGCTTTGTCGAGTAGTGTTATGTTCAAGCTTGGCTCGTCAGGAAAAATCAAAAGCTTGAGCTTGGCTTGAGCTTGTGACAAGCCTAAAAATAGTGTTTGAGCTTGAGCTTGTGGGAAAGTCAAAAAGTTTGAGCTTGGCTTAGCTTGATTAATTAGTCAAGCCAAACTCAAGTTTAATATCAAGCTCAAACTCGAGCTCAAGTCAAGTTTTTGAGCTTGAGATTTAAAAAAATTACATTATTAAATGTTTAAATCTCTAAAATTAAGAAGAAAAAAAAAGTATACTCATTTTATTATGCATATAGTCTTACTTATGATTAGCCATTATTCAAATTAATAATTTACATAATTAAATTCATTCATTCGTCATTCCTTATCTACAACTTCAGCAATTATTCAAAATACAATTTTTACGTTCACGTTAGATGGTGAAGGACTAGAAAAATACCTGTTTGTAACTATTATGAATGAGAAAATACTAACATGTTTCATAACTTTACTTAGATGATTGATAAAGAAGGATCATATGTGGCCTACTTAATTATTTATTTATTTTTAAATGTAACTATAGTCTGAAGTGGTTCTTAATCAGTTTAAAGGAGGGAAAAAATTAGGTAATATAGATAGCAGTCTCATGTTGGCAATGTCATTATTAAGATATGTGTAATGAGTATATTTAGTTAACACATATAAACTTGCAAATGCGTCTATGCTTGAATTGTTGTGTATCAAGCCTAATAGCTCATGAGCTTGTTCGTGAACAAATTTTTTTGCTTGGGCTTGGCTTGTTTATTAAACGAGCCTAAAACTAAGGCTCAAACTTGGCTTATTTATAAACAAGGAAACATGAACAAGTTTTTTATCGAACCGAGCCCAAATTGTTCATGATCGGCTTAGTTTATTTACAGCCCTAATTAAGTTAGAGTAGAATTTCTATATTGTATATATATAAAAAAAAAAATCATTCAATTTGACTAAAAAAAAAGTGCAAGATTATTGCTTGAATTTGTTTCCTAATTTGGGTGAAAAGATTAACATATTTATAATATACATCTTTTAATGGAACAAGAAAGCTAAAGATACATCCACTTCTTACATACTATCTATATAAAAAGAGCCAATGGCTCCATCTACACTTTTTGGTTTTTGCCTTTTTTGTTTTTTTTTTTTAATATTTATATGTGCCGACACAATATTGCTATACTGACTCAAAATATTCTTACAATATTTTCACAGTTATTGAGGTGTTAATTCTTTATTATTTAAAATAAAATAATAAAATATGAGACTGAGACTAACTATAATTGAAAATAAATGTATTGTGAAAATGTTATAACATTTTGTTATTGTCATAATATTTTCACAATTATTGAGAACTCGGTTCCTTATAGATCAAAATAAAATAAAATAAAATAAAAAGAAAAATGATACGTTCACAACATTTTTACAATAATTTCAAAACAAATCTTAAGTGGTAAGGTATTATTGATGGATAAAAAAATGATATCAATAATGGGTCCAATTTAAAACCAATAACAATTTGTCATAAAAAATTTGTTGTGAAAATTTTGTGGAGGTAACATTTTTCTAAAATAAAAATAATAAAATATTGGGACCTATCACAGCTGAAAATAAAGGTATTGTGAAAATATTATGACATTTTATTGTGTTACTAGAATTCATTTTTATTTTAGTCAAATTGGGTGAGTCAAAATTTATTATTTCACGCACAGTTTTCTTGTGTTGGCTTTTTATTTTTTGTTTTTAATACACAATTTAAAGTGGTGGTTCTAGTTTAAAACTAGTAGCAATTTGTCACTTAAAATTTGTTGTGAAAATATTGTGAACATAAAAAATAAAATATTAGATCGAGACCTACCACAACTAGAAATAAAAGATATTGTGAAAATGTTGTGATATTTTACTGTGTTTCTAGGCTTCTTTTTAGGTTTAGTAAAATTTGGGGAGCCAAAATTCACTATTTCAGGCACAATTTTCTTAAATTGGCTTTTTGATTGTTTGTTTTTTAAATGCACAGTTTAAAACCAGTAACAATTTATTACTTAAGATTTGTTATGAAAATATCGTAGACTTAGCATTACTCTAAAATAAAATAATAGGCTAGGACTCGCCATAGCTAAAAATAAAAGTATTGTAAAAATATCGTGAAATTTTGTTATGTTGCTAGAATTTTTTTTTTTTTTTGGGATTATATTAGTCAATTTGTTGAGCCAAAATTCATTGTTTTATGCACAATTTTCTTGGGCTGCATTTTCTTTAACACATTGTTTAATGTTAAAAAAAACACACACATACTTTTACATGCACAAAAAAGAGAGGCAAAAAAACACTTTCACCTTTATGTTTGCGGTAGTTTCATTCCTTTCCTAAACTAAAGTTGAAAATTTTCCTCCTTTATATTTTGTAAAGGAACACATACCCCTACTGTTAAACTCTTAGATAAACCCTAATTAAATCTTATGATTTCTAGAACATTCTATTGTGCAATGTCTAAAATACACCCCACTAAATTTTAATGTCCCAAAAATTTTCTTCGTGTATTTTGAATTTTATGTGGTAGTCATGCCTGGAAAGTGAAAATGGTGATATATGGTGTTCTATTTGTTACCTAAAAAACACTAATTTATTAAGTTTAAATTTTCTATACTTATAATTTTATCTAATGGAAACTTTGATCGCATATGTCTTTTGTTATCTTGTTCTTTTTTAATTTATTTTCTTGCTTAAAATGATTTTTTCATATTAAAAATTAAGTAAGTTAAACATCATAGTTATGTTCATACAATAAGATAATAAAGAAAGAAGTATGGATAACAAAACCTTCATTGTAGATGATTGCGGGTATTTCATTTGATTAAGAGTTTCAATTGTAGCATATATTAACATTCATTGTGAAATTTTATATATTGTGACAATGTTTTATCAAATCTTAGTTGTTTATTGTTAGAAGATAATGACATTCATTATCATTTTTAGTAGATTTTTTTAGTAAGTAGATATTGCATTTAGTAAATAAGTTCTAAAAAATTGTCATAGTAAATAGATATTCATATGTTAAATAGCTAGTCTAAATTTAAGTACATGACTTTGTACTTCTTAAAAAAAAATTACATCTTAATTTTCTCACTAAAACTGCAGCACATGCCTTGCACGTGCATCCCAAACTAGTATTAGAATAAATGACAAAACTTAGGTACAATACCTTAGATGCTATTCCCTAGGTTCCCCTCTTAAGATTCTGTCATGCGGTTCCTTAACTAAAAAATACACTTTCATCCCATGAAGAAAAATCCACATGGTAGAATTTTAAAATGGAAACCTAAGAAACAGCACCTAAGTATTGTACTTAAGCCTTGCCCTAGAATAAATATTTAAAGAACTAGCTAAATAAACTAACCAAAAGCTAACATTTGGAGGTTTAAGTGATACATAGTGTTTATAACACCTCTTATGGTGTTTGAGTATTGGGGTTTGAAACCCATCAACCCCCCCCCCCCCCCCCCACACTTACCTTAAATAAAACTAAAAGTTAAAATCCACCAATAATTGCCATAATTGATAACATTGTGATTTTTTATGGAGGTTTCTTTGTACTTCAAATCATTATTTGTAAATAAAACAATTAAAAGAGAATAAGTGATCGATAGTAAAAAATATGTCATATGAGATAACTTTGTGTGAGTAATTATCAATGTTATTGTCATTTTATTATTATTATTATTATTATTACCATGGTTTTAAAAACCAAACGACTAATACAACTAGAAAGATGAGAGTACAAGGTTTTATGGTGTAATTGAGGTTTTGGTTAGAAAGTTGAGCTATAATGAAAAAATTATTAAATAATTAATAATCATAACCCAAATGCATAGTATGAATGTGTAAAAAAAATAAAAATTCTAACCATATTTAAACTCCTTAATGTATTTCCATCAAGTCTCAACTCTTATTTGGGTTTGTGAACTCTTATTTGTGAAACTTTGAATTTGTGAATATAATTTTTAGATTTGGCCTAGGTGAAGAACAGTTCTTTGAGTTTATTAGGGTATTTGGGTTGAAATTGGGGAAGGAGGGGAGTAAAGAAAAAAAGATTTTTGTCACATACGGTGGTTAGTGGAATGGTGGACAGAGAGAGAGAGAGAGAGAGAGAGAGAGAGGGTTTGGCCACCAAAGGGAGAGGGGGTGGTTGACAAAGAGAAAAGGGGTGGTTGGGGAGGGGTCAATAACATTGTTAACATCTATTAGACAGAAAAAAAATGTTTTCATATGCATCTCGCATGTCTAAGCCATGTGTCACTTTATAGTGTTGCCACCTACCTTGTTTGTAAGAATTTCGTCTAATCTTTTTTTTTTGAGAAACAAGAATTTCCTCTAATCTAGTTTATATATATGTGTCCATTTGAGAATAGCTAGTCTAGTTTTTTGGTGAAATTTTTTTGATGAAAGTGTGCTAAATATTCTTGTACATTAAGAAAATTTGAAAAAGTTAGAAAAAATGGAAAAAAGTGTACATAAAAATTAAAAACTTAAAGCTTAAAGCTAATGGCAAACTCACCCATAAACTTTGTCCATTCAAATGCCTCTAGGATCATTTGTCTCACTTGTATGCCTTTTTCCTTTTTTTTGGAGAGAAAGTTAGAAGTTAAGTTGGCTCTCTCCTCTGAGTCACCCCACTTCCCAAGCCCAAGTCATCTTCCATTAGATCAACTGGATTGATTTCCAAAGTATTTAGTTTAGTAGAATAACACAAAAAATTAGGTAGGTTTATTATTGAGAAAATTCTTAAGTACCCTTAAAGTACAGAGAAATAATGCTCTATTATTTCACATTTATGGTGATTTTTACCATAAATTTAATGAATAAACCCCATCATTAATGTGATAGAAAAAAAATACCATTATTTGTAGTCCAAAAGTATTTAAGAATTACTCCTATTGATCTGGTATAATTAAAATTCATAATTACTTTTGTTGCTTTGGTTTGTACTTTCTACACGGCCGTGAATCATCCTACGTGTGAGCGTCCAATACTTAACCAGGACAACGAAAAAGTGATCCAAGTCTACAGTCTAGCGGTCCAGGTAATCAAAAGCCAACAAAGAAAGAAAATTCCAACGCAGTAATTCCAGTTTGTTTTCGCACCCTTTATAGAATTCAGAGACCTAGACCCACGCCCACCCAACGCCACTTCAGACTTTGTATTTCTATTCCAATTTCCAATCCAACCGTACACAAGCATTTTTGGTTTCAAAACTTTCAACTCTCATTTCACTTCATCACCCCCCCCCCCCCCACCTCCCAAATTACCGCGTACCTCACACCGCCCATTCACAAAACCTTGTTACGTGGAAGCGTAGATTCCACGCCCCCCCAAATTTTTTTTTTACTCTTTCAACTTATACATGTCCGCCGACACAACTTGATCGCTTCAAAAACCCAATCAAAATGCTCTCATGATTCCAGTTCATTCCAAGTAAGTAAAACAGATAATTTAAAATTAAATTAAAAAAGAAAAAGAAAAAACAGATAGGCTAGCGAGGCGTATATATATGCCAGTTCATAGCTATCTTTCCAATCTAAATACTCCGAATACCTCTATCTCTCTCTCTTTCTTTGCGTCATTTTCACAAACACTTAACTCGCCCTAGATCTCTCCTCGATAATTATGACTTTTTTGTAGAACCTTCCTCACACTCTTTCTCTCTCTCTCTCTCTCTCTCTCTCTTTTTCTTTGAAATGCATCATTTCTGAGTTGATCCTCTTTGAAGCTCAGAAGCGAGATTCAAAAAATGGACGGTGCTGATGGAACGGTGAGGTTAGGTGCTCTGAAGAACATGAAGCCGGATCCGGTCGGATTGGATTCGGGTCCGGATGTGTCCGTTTCGTCACCCGTTACCCGACAGAAAGCCGCGGCGGCTAAACAGTTCATTGAGAATCACTACAAGAACTATCTCCAAGGACTTCAGGATCGCAAAGAAAGGTCCGGATTTTTATTTTGTTTTTAAATAATTTTTATCAATTTGTTGTTGTTGTTGTTGTTAATTTTGAATGATTTGATTAGTGTAAATACAGATTTTAGTGTATAGTAGAAAATGTGGTCCTTGTAGGTGTACCTTGTATGTACCTTGTATATGCTTTGCTTTTGTTTATATATGTGCATCACAAGAAGTATCTTTTACCTTTTTTTTTTTTTTGTGAGTGACTAGCTTTGGAAAATATTTGTGTTGTTGGAGGTTGTACTTTTAGTACAAAAAGATTTGGGTCATGATTGGTAATGTATTTGTCTTTGTTTGTTAGTCTTTTATTAAAGCTTTGTTTGGGATTTCAGAAACTGGGAATTATTCAGTTTAACCTTTTTACTTTCCTTATTAGGGTGTTCCTTTTTTTTTATTTATTTAAATTTGGTAATTTAGTTTCATGTTACTATGTTTCAGGCGTCGGGCGGTTCAAATGAAGGCGGAAGAAGCTCAGGTATCAAGTGAGGAACAAGAGGAGATGCTGAGAAATTTGGAGCGGAAAGAAACAGAATACATGAGGCTGCAGAGACGTAAAGTCGGAATTGATGACTTTGAGCAATTAACTGTAATTGGTAAAGGTGCATTTGGCGAGGTAAAAAGCGAAAACTTCATAATATGGCAGTATACATTTTCTCGGATTTTCCTTTTCTGATAAGATATAGTATGCTTTTTAGAATTATATAAAATGTACCTAGTTTTTGGTCATAATTTTAATTGACTCTTGACCTTATTTGGCATGTTTTTGATTGCGTAAGTTCCTTTGGAATACATAGATAGGAAAATAAGATGCATGTAGTTTTCAGGGAGCATTGTTCTTATCCATCGTGTGTCCAATAAAATGCAGGTTAGACTTTGTCGAGCTAAAGGAACGGGAGAGATTTATGCAATGAAGAAATTGAAGAAATCAGAGATGCTTAGCCGTGGACAGGTGACTAGTCTCAAATCTTTCGCTAATAGCATAACTAAATTGTAATGTACAATTGTACATTGATGCTTTTATTGCAGCAACCTTCATTATCTCCTAACCCGCTAAAGCTTCTACTGTAATGTCTTAAATATTGGTTTCAGTTGGTGTATTTTGTAGTTGGATGATTGATAAGTACTTAGAGCCGCATTTAAAAAAATATTTCTTGTTCTGTTCTTAACATTAAATGTTATATCATTTTGTTGATCTATCTATATATATATATATATATATATTCTGCATGTGTATTAGTCAGAAGTTACCTCGAGTACCCCCGTTTTGGGGACAAGGGCAAGGGCAAGTGAACATTGTTGCAATAAAATTCAAAAGAAAATATGAATGAAAATAAAAATGAAATGTTAGCTGAGGTTTCAAAAATTAAATTCATATTAAACCTCAGATATACATGGAAAAAAAATAAAAATAAAATTGAAGTTTACTATCTGATGCTTTAGTGCAATAAATGTTTAGAATTGATTAATTGTGTACTCTTTGCACAGCAGGTTATGCATTAATTGTTCTACTTCTTTCCACAATTTAGGTTGAGCATGTTCGATCAGAGAGGAACTTGCTTGCAGAGGTTGATAGTCGGTGCATTGTAAAACTCTTTTATTCTTTTCAAGATTCTGATTTCTTGTACCTTATCATGGAGTATTTACCGGGTGGGGACATTATGACATTACTGATGAGAGAGGATATTCTTTCTGAAGATGTTGCAAGATTTTATATAGCAGAGAGCATTCTAGCTATTCACTCAATTCATCTGCATAAATACATTCATAGGTATGATATTTATCAATTTGTGCTCATCCTATAGTTGCTAGTACTCATACACCAATGTTACTAGATTTGTGCATATGATTGGATATGTGAAAATTGTAGGTCAAACTTCTCTGACACTCCTAGCCTTTCCAGTCTGATAAAGCTGGATAGGTATCAGTCTACTGGCTTGTAAAGGGCATAAACAAGATATATTTCATATTAAACAGACCCTGGCTATTTCACTTCAGAGCCTGAATATTGGTCTTGGATAATCGCAGCAGGCTGCAAGTTTGTCATAAGCATTGCTAGGCTGAGCCTAATTCTGGCTTGAGCCCAGCTGAACAATTTGCTAGACTATTGCATAAAATAAGACCTTGTAATTTGTATCAATTATCTATCAAAAAATAAAACTCAGAAAATTATATAGACGATATTTTAACCGTGATGAAATATTTAATGACATTTATTGTTATAAATATGGTTCAAGTTCATTTAGAATCTCATATACATCACCCAACATCTTCCCCTTTATGACTTAACCTTTGAGTGTGCCATACTTGCTCGTCTTTTGTCCTTCATAAATTGGAACCTTTGATTTTTCCATATTCTTAACTGACAGATCAGGTCAAGATATTCATAAAATTCATCAATTAATATACTTCCAATGCCCAGTAGGATGGTATTTAATGTGATCTTTCCATTATGTCATTGTCAAATCACTCAACAATAAGAAACAACATCTACCACCGCACACCCTTGGTGCGATGGTCACTCCACAAGTATAAATGCTTGTGGGGTGTGAGGTCAAGGGCTGGGGTTCAAGTCTTCAGGAAGGAGTTTCACACACATATACACTCAGATTAGGTTAGAGTAGAATTTCTATCTTATATCAAAACAAGAAAAAGAAAAAAAAGAAACATCTTTTTTTTATATATTGTATATATTTTTTTAATACCTGTCATCAGGTGTCTTGCTTTTCCCATGGCCAAACAGGCCAAAACTTGAGTTGGACAGAACTTTTGTGGATTTGAGTCAGAGATCAAGATGAAGTTTTAGCTATTCTTTTGTAGACAGACATACATTTATCCAGTATCTAGTTATTTTCAAGTACTAGAAGCTTATGCTTACTTTGGCAGTACCTTGCTTGTAGGGACATAAAACCAGATAACCTGATACTGGATAAAAGTGGACATTTGAAGCTTTCAGATTTTGGCTTGTGCAAGCCACTGGATGATAAATATTCAACAATATTATTAGAAAATGAGGATTTATTCACTCAGGAATCCACATCTGAAAGTGAAGGACATCCTGGCTGTGATAGAGTCCCTTGGTTGATGCCAAAGGAACAATTACAACAATGGAAACGTAATCGTCGTGCGTTGGTATTTATCTGAACTCTCTTTTATAAATGAATGTGTGTGTAATTTTATGGTGAATTCCAGTCTTATATCTCATGTGCAATGTCAAACATAGCAGTGACATTCTGTTAAAAAAATGATTGTTGGCGGTTTCCAATTTTCTGTATGTCCTCTTTCTTGAGAAATATTTCAACATGTTTCATGTTATCAATTCTTCAGGCTTATTCAACTGTTGGTACTCTTGATTATATGGCACCTGAAGTTTTGCTTAAGAAGGGGTATGGAATGGAGTGCGATTGGTGGTCGCTGGGGGCAATCATGTATGAGATGCTTATTGGCTATCCTCCCTTCTGTTCTGATGATCCAAGGATCACATGCCGGAAGGTAAATTTAAATTTGTGGTTCTTATCTTTTTCTTACGTATCCTTTGTATTTTCCAAATAGGCAACAATTTTGTCTTTTATCAGATAATCAATTGGAAAACGTGCTTGAAATTCCCTGAGGAGCCAAAAATATCAGAGGAGGCTAGGGATCTGATATGTCATTTGTTATGTGATGTTGAAACAAGGTTGGGCACCCGAGGAGTGGAAGAAATAAAGGTAATGAATGACCTATCTCAGAAAAACTAATTTTCTTAAAAGTATCAGGTTGAGTTTCCGAAATAGTTTGTACTGTATGTAAATTTAAAAGCAAATGTTGATCCTTTTTATGGTCCTGTTGTCAAATATGCACACAATACTGTCATCCATAGCCTCTTAAAATAATTTGCACCACATAGTAGTAGACTATTCCAAACTTCTATTAGCATATTTATACTTTTATAAGTGAATTAGTGTTCTCATAAAAATTAATGTCTTCTCAGGCACATCCATGGTTCAGATGCACTCAGTGGGACATGCTATATGAAATGGAAGCTGCATATACACCTACTGTAAATGGAGACTTAGACACTCAGAATTTTGAAAAGTTTGCTGAAGTGAGTACACTAGAATAGATGCTCTGGTATTTTATTACAATAATATTTGTAAATATATGATATTCTTCTAGTCTGAAACTCAAGGAGAGCCTTAGTTCCAACTTTTGGGTCCCGAACATGGAGTCTTTGCACTAAGTGCAATTGCTATTCAAAACCAAAATTTTGTTAAACTGGCCACCATATTTTTCACTCCTAACCTGTTTCCTTTTTGGTCTTCCTCTTGTAGCCTTTCCATTTTGATTGGTGTGGTATTGGTTTTGCTGAAGTTGTCTTTTTAGGTCTTCTTCTCAAACCAATCTCATTTACAACTTTCTAAACATTACTAACACATTTATTGTACATATAAGAAATCTGCTTGAGACAGCTTTGCAAATTTTCAGTTTCTTAAAAAATGTGATTGAATATTGAAATTCTCTGAAAATTAGTTATTCTCTCTACCAATGGTTAAAATTCTGTAGAGGTGGAAGTTCCCTTCTTTTCTCACTTCAACTTTTCAGTCCCCCACCCCACCCCTCCCCCCGCCGCGCAGGGAGATGAGATTCAAGATGTTAAACCATAGTATAGAGGGTTCAAATTGTTCAATTGAGAATTAAATATTATTTCCTTTTCATCTCTCTTAGGTTTCACACTTTCTCAGAAGAAGAAAGAAAGCAGGTTTCTCATAAGCCTTTGCTTTTTCTGTTTTTTAATAGGTAGAAGGTCCACCATCCACAATACCAACTATGGGACCCTGGCGGAAGGTAATGACTTCGTACTTCCAATTTGTTGCAAATGTATCTAAAAGAAAACTTGCTATACAAACTAGACTAATTAATTTCCATCTCTGCTAGCCCTTTCTATTATCCTTTCGATTATTTTAATGGTTTATTTCTAGATGAACTGCTAAACGCTGAAGTTGAACATGTCATGCAATGCGCATATTATTGAGATTTTTCTCATGTAACAGCTAATTGTCATCCGAGTTTCCAGTTCAGTGAACTTTTTAACTACTTTCATATACCAACTGAAGTGCTACAGAAATTTTCTATTTATCTATACGGAAGCCTTGAGAAAATGGTGAACTTGAAAGAAATTTAAGAATAATAATTTAGATCTATATTCATTTTCTTTGGGAGGTGGATAGGGGGATATTGTGCTGAAATTTAGGATTAATCATAATATTTGAACAATTATAAGTACAGTATTTGTGAAATTGTAATGGGATACTAATTCTTTTTTTCGATGTTTTAGGTGATGCTCGACTTTCATCTGGCCCCATTAATTTACTCCTTATCTTCCTTTATAGTTGCAATAAATTTGTCTTTTTTCTTCCTACTCCTTAAATTATGTACAATAATCAACCACATCTCTTGCAGAATATCAGCTTTTTGCACTATTGCTTAATGTCAAATTTGACCACTATAATTTGAAATCATGGTTTTCTCATTTGATGTTACAGATGTTGGCGTCTAAAGATAACAATTTCATAGGATTTACTTTCAAGAAGTCAGATGCCCGTAAAGCACTTGAAAGTTCAGGTGTGCTATTATGGAAGACCCTACTTCTTTTTGTATTTCTTTTTTCTTTCCTTTAAAATTTCTTGTCATTTTGGTATATCTGAACTTTTGACCCCATGAATGAAGGATGCTGATTCAGCTTAATGTGAACATACTTAAGGAGGTATATTGACTTTTCATACAAAAGGAACTGAATTTCAGAGTCTATTAAAATTGGTTTTGCGAGGACATTGAAATGGGTGGGGAACACATGCCATTTTAAGGGTCTACGGGAAGAAAGGGGGACTTTATATAATGTAGATGAATGAGGTAGTGAGTGGATAGGACTTGAGTAGACACCCAAAAATAGTATGAAATATTATGATGATTAACTATAGAAGTTTCGTATATGAAGACATGAAATGTCAACTTGCATCAAAATCTTATCTTTCGCTAAGGGAATCCAACCTCCTTTAAGGCCTAAAACCTACAGAAATGCACTTGTAATTTTTGTTATTAACTGAATTTCTAGAAAAGCTCTACTTTATGATTATGCATGAAAATCATAAGAAATATATATATATATATATATATGACTATTCAATGGAAATATTATTTAAGTGCGCTGATTTTATAACCTTGATGGGAAATCAGGATAAGTATTATTGGTTGTTGGTCATCACTCATCATAGTATTGTTAGTGATTTTTTATTTTTTATTTTTGCACCATTTATTTTATATTGAGAAAAGTACAGCTCTAGTTATAAACCTAGGGTTTTAAAAGGATCTTCTAGCCAAAACTGGTGATGCTGAATTACTAGTGATAGCCTTTTGCATATGTGGACTCTGATGATGTAAAATCACACCTTCACATCATATATATCTGAAGTGCTGTTGCATCAGAGGATCTCATCATGAAGGTGATGATACATTAGTTGTTAACAACTGATTTAGGGAATATCTATCTCCTAATAGTGATTTTTCATCACAGTATACCGACTTAGTGTTCATATATCACATAATGGCTTCTTGAGCAATGTGCAGATTTAGTTAATATTATATTTAATTTGTGGCATTGGGCATGCACTATATTTGTTAACAGCCCTTTTGGCTTTGCTGTATACCAGTTTTCTTTGTCTACTTCTGTCTTTTGATTGATAAAACAAGTTATAGATGTGGATCATTTTCTTTTGTTCATAAAATTGAAAGTTATATCAATTTATTCAGAAATTGAGCTAAGTCTTTGTTTGCCATAAATCCTGTTAATCTTATTGTAATCTTCCAGATAATTTGCATAAGCATTAAGTTTTTCTACCGTTCCATGATACTTATAAATAATGGAGCTAGACTTATTAACTTGGGTATGCTTTGCAGATACAGATTTGAGATCAAATGGATCTTCAAAGGCCCCATCACTAATTTCCTTGTTAGGTATGATTAAGTTTCAGTTTTGATAAGCTCTGTTTGGTATTAAGATAAAGTTGCTCTATTCTGTTTGTGGAGGTGGCAAGAAAATATTGATACCTTACTGGTAACAAATCCTGTAGTTTTCCATAACAAAGGACTAAATTATACTTTTGGTCCTTGAAATTTGGAGTAAGTTTGGTTTGGTCTCTCAAATTTTTGAAAAGCAAATATTTAATCCACATTCCAACTTTTGTTTACTTTCGGCTTACATTGTTAATGGCTGTTTGAGGTGGCAAGGTCTAATCTGATGCAACCAATTCTTTTCTTCTCTCTTCTTGCTCTTTTCCTCTCACCCGTTCCCTTTTCTCTCTCATATCTCTACTCCCTTGGTTGAGCTCTGCTGATCCTCCCTTTGGGCAGTGCCACTTTGTGATGACAATTTGGTGCTGGTATGACCAGGGGCTTTGCATTAGTGAGATCTTGGACGTTGGGGATTTTTGGTTTAGATCATGGAGGAAATATCATGGATCTTGTTTATGGATATGATTATAAAGCATGGATATCATGGGTCTTGGGTATGGCTGTTATTTTGAAGCTTGAAATGGTGATTTGGTGGTTGATGTTTGATAGGTCTTGCCTAGAGAACTAGAGGAGTCACTCCCAGGGGTTTCATACCCTTTATAATTTTTGGGAATTTTTTCTTCTTGTTGAATTAAATTGGATTTTTTTAAAGCTCCATACCATGAGTTTATTGATGGTTCTTTGTCTATGAAAACCATTTACTTTCCCCTTATTAGAAGATTTGAATGATGGTCTAAGTAGGAGGTATTGATGAATCACTTTGGCTATGCTGATTTTTTTCTTTGAAGATTTCAACGACAGTTTGGTATTTTAGTCTTGGGTTTCCTCAATGTGATTGTATATGTGTGTTGAAGTTTGTGCCTTTTGTTATTCAATACCTACAATCTTTTCATAATTGGTTGCTTTTAGTTTTCTACTGGTTGATGTGGCTGGGTTTAACTTTGTCTCTCTACCAATTCTTTGAAAGTTACAATCTTTGGTTTGTGCTTTAATGTTTTGTTGGGCAGTGGGTGGTAGTGGTTTTTTCTAGAAAAAAAATGATTACCAGAGGTTGTCTGAGCAGCAGTACAGATCCAGAGCCAGGTAGGTGCAAGATAACAGATGGAAGGAAATGTAGGTGCTCTAAAGATGTGGCATATGCGACCCATTTATGGCCGAAAAACACAATTCATATCTGAAGTTATGGTGGTATCGAAACATTGTAATGTACTGAATCAGTCACTCCATAACCTTGCCATTATAACGGAGTGCCATTATAATGTCAAGGGTACGAAAGGACTAATTTAGTGTGTTTACAATTTTTTGAGGACTTAAAAAGGAAAATTTCAAATTTTGGATACTAGAATAGAACCCAACTCAAATTTTAGAAACTAAATTTATATTTTTGCCAAACAAAAAATATCTGATGTTGTGGCATGTTAATTTCACTAGTTTTTGAAACTATAATGAGATGTAAAATGTTAATATTGGGTCTGTTTCTTGTCAATAGATTTAAAATGTTAAAATGCTTTGGTGGTATTTGAGAAAATGGGAGTCCTTTGGTAGTTTCAACTGGGAGCTTCTTCACTCCGGCTGGTAACTTTGCTTGCAATTCTTGCTTTAACAATGAGGACAGCAACCCCTAGGATTTGCGGTGTTGGCCAAAGGCGAGGGAGAAGTGAGAGAAAGGAGGTACATGTGGCTTGCTTATGTGTCAAAATGCATGCCTTGTGAGCTTAAAAACCCTGCCACGTCAGATGGCCTTTAGCCATGTGCCAAAAATAGACAAAAGTTAGACTAAGGGACTAAATTGTCATCTTTTATAAATGTAAAAGACCAAAATTGAACTTTTTAAATTTTGAGTTACCTCAAATTTCAGGGGCCAAAAAATATATTTTACTCTTTTTTTCTCACCCACAAGTGGTAATTGCAAACAATCAGCACGGCATCAGATTCTTATCTTCTCTTCTGCTTTTTCTCATGATCAAGCAGAATAATGACTCACATCCTAGATAAGACATCCCAAAATATCATTTTATTGTGGATTACTACTAATAGCCCAAATAGTGTATTTCCCTCGAGCAATTCTAGAGACATAAAATTTCACTTTTTGCAAAACTTTTTGAGGTGATGAGTTGTGATCGGTACAACATTACTTTCGCTTAGGCTCACTAGTGATACCACTTTTAATGTACACCAATCATAACATACTGCCTTAATAATTGTGAAATAAAATTGTAAAGTTTTCTGTGTCACTAGACTTATTAAAATTGTAAAGTTTTCCTTTTTTGTTCTATTTGGGAGCATTACAAGTGTTTCATCTACTCTGCATACTCTTCAATATAGTGGTTTTGTTGATTCTGAGTTAGCAGAAAGCTGATTATTTGCCTTAATGATCATTTCTTATTTTTCTTTCCTAGCTGTTGACACGGGTTGGATTGACTTGCAAGAAACTGTGATAGCACTTTTAATGAACACCAATCATAGCATGTTACTTCAATAATTGTGAATTTTTTTGTCACTTGATTTAATTGGCTTTCCATCACCCCTTTTTCAGTTCTGTTTGGTAGTGGGGGTTGGTGGTGTTGGAGCATTACATGTCTCTTTTACCCTGCATGAGTGATTAACTTAACAATTTTCTATTCTGGTTTTGTTGATTCTGAGCTAGCAGAAAGCTAATTATTTGCCATAATTGTCACTTCTTGTTTTCCTTTCCCCGCTGTTGACACAGGTCGGATTGACTTGCAAGAGACTGTGATACCAGAGGGGGAGCAGAAGCAGGAAACTTGAATTTAAACATCTTCCTGTTCTGCTTCAATTGGATTGGGTATTAGTATTTTCTTCAAACACACACAAGAAGCTATTGTGAGAGAATGATTTGGTGAAACTTTCACTCTCTGAAAACATGAATAAGGTCATGATCTTGAAGCACAATTCTTTGTTTCTCCCCTCAGTCTGTTGTACCGTATAAGTGCCACAGTAAAGCCAATAATAATTCAGTTCAAAACGTCCCGCTCACGAAGCAAAAGGCTAAATTATAGTTTTGATTCTATCTGTATATCCGATGTTAACATAGGATCACCTCATTCAATTCAATTTTGTCGGTTGGAAGTGGATATATCTTTGTAATTTATTCAATTTTTTCATATGAATGCTTTGGACATCAGTATCAAGAGCAATCTTATTATGAGCTTCCATTTTTCTATAAATGCTTTGGACATTGGTACTATGAGCTCTCTTGTGATGAGCTTGCATTGTTATTTGTTGATTTTGAAACATACACAATTACAATAGTATCGTCATTAGCGACTCATGTCATAGGGACCCCGGTATATTCATCTGTGGGTTGATGGTTTCTATTAATCAGTTGCTGAGATTTCATTAAAAAGTAAAATCTAATAGAACAGCATTGAGCTATTTGTTTTTCCCCCACAACATATGGCTCTGGGGACTGTGATAGCATGTTGGTCAAGTGATGCAGTCGTGATTCCACAAGGTGCTAGTTGAAAGTTGAAACATTGCATAGAAATTCCTCTGGATGTTCATTGATCACGGCAGGGTACAATGGTTTATGGTTGTTTGAATTCTGAATTATACCTTTATAAATTTCCATGATCTAGTTGCAGTCCACTCATTAATAAGTGACCATCTTAACATTGAAATACCTTTATTCTGTGTAGATATTTATGTTCAATGTTCACTCTTTATCTTCAAAGATGGTTTAAGCCCCACTTTGCCGATATACCAAGTCTTCCTTATGCTCTTTCATTGTCATACATTTAAAAAGGTTAAAATGATAATTTGGCTAAAGGAAAAGAATCAATTCTCAACCATTCTTGGATATTTGTATTTAGTTTACCCTTTTTCTCTTTCACTTCTACCTTCTCGTGGGTGCACATAAATATATAATACTTTGGAACTTTGGAAGTATAATACTTCATGTTCTCATATAACAATGAATTCTATGGTAAAGTTTGAGACGAATTTTTTCCATTTCTATGATGGAAAAGAATATTACTCTTAAAAGTATTATGTACTTTTTTCTTGAGTAGAGAAAGGAGTCAAACTACAACCTCTGGTTTATGAAGTAGAATTCCTAGGCAGTTTTGTTAGTACTAATCCATTCCTCAAGCTTACTAGGAATAATTATTAAATATAAAAAAAATAAAAAATTCTTATTTTCCGTAAACTTGTAGGAGGAGGTATATCATGTTTCGAATATTTGAGTCTTCTCCTTCACATGAGGGTAGACCCCAAAAGTGAAGAGGTATATCATGTTTCGGATACATGAGTTCTTCCCCTCACATGAGGGCAAACTCTACACTTGTGAGGTCTACTTTCAGGTGAAAGGGAGGACTCATGTATATAAAACATAATGTATTTTTCCAACTAGTAGAGCATATGTTCCTAATAAATGTGAAACTGTTAAGTAAGGGTATTTCGAATACATGAGTTCTTCCCCTCACATGAGGGCAAACTCCACACTTGTGAGGTCCACTCTCAGTGGAGAGGGATGACTCATGTATATAATACATAATGTATTCTTCTGACTTGTAGAGCGTATGGTCCTAATAAATGTGAAACTATTAAGCAAGGGGGAAATAGTGCTATATTGAGGTGGAAAATAAATCATAAATGACCTATAATCAAAAATCAATTCAATTCTAAATTAGAAACAAAATTGAATAGTGTTAAACAGTATTTATTAATACTATATTTTATTTATTAATATTTTACACACATCCAAGGGGGTTTGAACTTACAATCTCAATTTTTATTTGGGAGACAAGTGTCAAAAAGTTATAGGTCATCGAGAATTGCATTGGGGTTGAAAGAATAGCATTAGCATTGTGGATTCTGTAAAAATCTAGCTAATGTGATAGGTGTCCAAAACATAAACAATAAATCTTACAAAAAAAAGAAAGAAAAGAAATTATATCTTATTTTTAAGTTATTATTAAAGTAACATGCTTGACTAATATATATTATATATAAAATAAATAGTAATAATAAACTCATATAAAAACAATATTATACCAATCATTATAATTAAAACTATACTAAAATGTAAAGGGTTTTTATACTTTTACGTTCATTTGTACACGTACCTAAGAGCATTTGCAGCAGTGGTACTATAAAGATATAATGCTATTTTTTTTATCTCTTATTCACAAAAAACACCATGCAGCAGTAGAGCTAAATCTAAAAGATTTAGGTTTAGATTTAGCTCCTCAGCTACAGTGCACATCTATCTTTAGATGTGCACTGTAGCACACAGGTAAAAAAAAAAAAAAAAAAAAAAAAAACTTTTTTATTACAATTCTCTCTCCTCTCTCATTAAATATATATTTCCTATTCTCTCTCTCTCTCTCTCTCTCCGGCTTCTCTTCTGTCTTCTTTCTTCCTCAATTTTTTTTTCTCTCTCGCTTGCTGGCCAGCTCCCTCATCTCCCTCATCCCTCAGCTCGCTGGCCAACTCCCTCATCTCCGATCTGTTCAGCCGACCCACCCCAACCCCATCGCCCATATTGATTCCGACGACGAAGCCCCCGAAGCTGCAAACGCTGAAACTCTGATGAAGACGACTCCTCCATTCGCACCTTCACCAAAGCTCTCCTCGACGCTGCCAACGCAGGTGGAGGCTCCGGTTCAGCTCCACTCGAAACATGAAGATCAAGACGGAGAATTTGAGCTCTTCCGCCACGGTTAAGATCGAGAATCTGGGTCCCACAGCTCTGGTCGGGAGCTCGGTGCCTGGAATCGTTGTTTAGAAGTGATTGATTCAATGAATTGAGAATAGAAATGGTGTTTGTGGAATTTGTGATTGTGGTTCTGGTTTTTTTTTTTTTTTTTTTTTTTTTTTTTAAATGTTGTGTTGTGGTTGCCAAAGTAGAGTGGTGGTTGTGGCCGGTGGTGGTGGTGGTGGTTGTTGGGGTTGTGGTTGTGGCTGTGGTGATGGCAGAGGTGGTTGTGGTTGGTTTGTTGATGTTTTTTGGTAGTAGGATATATTATTTTATTGTAGGGGTGTATTATTTTATTGTAATATTTATATTATTTTATTGTATTGAAAGTTAAAATAGAATCACTGCTACAATATGTGTGTAGGTAAAATAGATAAAATAACTTTTATTGGTGCTAAATAGCTAAAATTATAGATGAACTGTTGCGAATGATCTAACCTTGGTAGATATTCTTATACCAGTTATGCATATTGATATAAAATAAGAAAGTAGGAGGATATTTTGAAATGAAGTGGGGACAGTTTGAAAAGCAAATGGGCAATAGACACGTATTCCTTGTTACCCAAAAGTCTCACTACAACGAACCCCTCTCTCTCTCTGTAACGTCCCAACCACACTTAAAGACGACAAAGAGATATTTTGGATGCTCCATCCAACAAAATATCTTCTTGGCCTTTCTTTGGTTTCTTTTCTTCTAATATCAGCTGTGACGTGGCAACCTCATGGGCCCCTATGACACGTAGTTAAAGCAAAGTGACAACTGTAACGTTCTTTTGTCCCCCCCATCCCCTCCTTACTCACCGCCCTTCAAATTCTTATATCTCCAAATCTCTCTCTCACTTTCTCTCTCTCTCTCTCTCTCTCTCTTTGAAATTTTTTTTTCTCTGAAAATATCTCAAAGGTTTTATTGTAATTATGAAGGATTTCAAAGCAAGAGCTTCTGGGTCGAGTCTACCACCTTCCTCTGCTTTAATAGCCGGGGCTTCATCAAGCTTGGTACTTTTCTATTTATATATAATAATCTTTATCTGGGTGTTTTTTTTTTTTTTTTTTTTTTGGGGGGGGGGTTTGATTTTGATTCATGTTTTGTAGAAAGATCAGGGCTTTGTATGTATGTTTATATGTTTTTTGATGAATTGGGTTATTGGGTAATATTTTATTTCTAATTTAGATGGGAAAATTTTTAATATTGGTTTGATTAAGGTAGTTACACTTTTATCTTAAAAAATGAAAAGAAATAGATGTGTTTCTTTGTAACTATAGGTAGTTGCCTATGACTTTGCTACTTATGAAACAAACCTTTTTATGTTAGAGCCAATGGTTGTTAGCAAGAGAATATAATATATTATATTTGTAAAATAAAGTGGAGATATGAAATGATATGGGTTACTGTTTTGGGGTTTTGTTTATTATTTTGCTGGGCATTATTTCAAACTTCAAAGCACTATGTTTTATTTATTTATTATGTTTTCTTAATTAAAAAATTTTGAAAAGAAAGAAGCACTTATAATTAGTCCCTGATCATAGTGTTATATACTCAATTATATGTCAGGGTAATCTTGTGACGGACAGGTCTTCAGACTGGACAGATGAGAAGCACAGTTTGTATCTCAAGTCTATGGAAGCATCATTTGTAAACGAGTTATATGATAATAGGCAAAAGCATTTGAACACTCGTAACGCTTCTGGCCAGGTTCCAAATTATCTCTTTTTCTTTTATGTGAATTCTTCTATATTGTGTGCGTGAAAAGATCAAAACTTAGTGCAAATGTGCCCGGGGGTTCGAGTGTGAAAATTAGTCTATCCAGAATTTGCGATAAGACTGTTTATCAAAGTGGGAGTTTTGTGAACTAGGTACGACCTTTTGTGTATATGTTTATTTACTAATTAGTGTGTGTTATGTTTTTTATTTTTCCAGTTCAAGGTTCTCCGAGGTGGGTGTTGGCAAAAGGTTAATTTTAAAAGAGCTGATTTTCAGCTGAAGAAAGCAGCAGATGGGTCACGTAGTCTTTTGGCAAATCCTTGGATTCAGCATTTTAGATCTTCATGTGCGACCCAAGTTTTAGCATCTGCAGGTGTCCAAAAAAATGGTGCATCCACTAGTCAAGCTTTAGGATTAGCTGGGAATAACTCCAACTCCTCCTGTGGAAGAGCTACTTGTAATTCAAACCAGATTCATGCGTGTCAATTCCATTCGTGCCATCAAGATTTGGTTGACGACAACACAGGTATTCTCATCTATATTTTGTTTGGCATGAATGGTTTTTAAATTCACACCCTTTGTTTCATGCATCTTTGATTACATATATTCTGTATCTTGCTCTAGTTGCTTGCCTAACCATATCGCATTGGCTAAACAATGAGTACTACCACATGCTGTTTTTTCAAATGAATAGAATTTCCAGCTCTTATATGTGTGTGAGTGTGTGTTTTTTTTAATGTTGCATGACAGTAAAAGTATTTTGAAAAACAATACATGTGGCCAACCCCAGTTGAAAAACAGATTTATAGAGCCAATTAAGTTGAATTGAAGGTGGCAAATGGCTGCATTTTTCACATTCAATGAATGCCTCAACTTGAACTGCTAACAATTTGGGGGAAAAGATAAAAGGAAGGAAGGTTTCATGCTTATTATGTGCCAAAATGATTCAAACTATTTTGGCTTTTGCAGAGGTATCAGATCAGAATTTTGTTGATGATGAAGTTGTTGAAGAAGAAAAGGAAAGCTCCAAGCACAATGCAAAAAGGATAAAATCTAGTACAGCGAGTACTTCTAGCCATGATCAGGTAATGTGATTAATTGATTTATTTTATTAACAGTTTTCTTGCCATATAAGGAGCTAATAGAAAATAGTTTTCTTGCCATATGGCCAATCCTAATTATTATGCTGATGATTCATAGTTGACGACCCCATTCTTGTGTTATACTCAAGGAATTCTAATATTGTCCATCTCTCACTTGCTTTTTTAGGTTGTTCCTCATAATAAGTCTCCTGCAATAGAAGATGTTGCTGAGAATTGCATTTCTGGGGCTAGATAATGGATTTGACCAGTGTCTGGCAGACACAACATTATTGACTCGAGTGATTAGCACCTAACCAGGGAGACAGTATCTTGTGAGCCCTTCCTAGGAGCGCACCTCTCTCAACCATGTGGGTCTCATAGGCGTGGGGCTCACATGCCTGTGAGAGGTGCGGTCCATAGGACAAGCACATAAGATAATTTTTCCTAACAAGGAGGTTGATAACCAAATTATGCATATGAACAATGGTGACTGATTGTAACTAAAGTTTTAAATGCTATGTATGTGTGTGAGAGAGCGAGGAAGAAAGAAAGGTTTTGGGAATTTTAGGAATTAATTTTTTCTGTTGGTTATGTCTAGAAAAGGTGTGTTATTAGTGTTACACCGTAACTCTGGCCTACTATTTTTGTGTATATAATTATATTTCCATGCTAACCTCTCATCATTAGTACTGCTGTTCTGGTACTTTACTACTACTTTGGCCATGTAAATGATTTTTAGGGTTAGTTCGGTACAAGAAAAAAAATGGGAAGATGAGAAAAATAAAAATAATGAAAAGATAGGAGGAGGAGGGAGAAGATAACACTATCCATTTTCCATTATGTGTTTGCTAGAAGTAAAAGAAAAGTGAGTATAAATATAAATATTCTTTATTTTGTTAAGAAGAAAACAAGAAAAGATATTCGAATTTGTATTAATTTATTGTATGCTCTTAAGAATTTAAGGTTCCTAAGCATTTTTAGTAAAGGTCGTCTCATGTTTGTCAATTTTGTTGAAGAAAATTAAGCATGCGTCACATACTACCAAAAAAGCTACCAAATGTTTGGCAATTTCAGCTAAAAGAGCTTTAAGGGGAGTCCTAGAACTTGAAAATTACTCTTAAGCAAATGTCTAAATCTTGAGATTTCATTAAAAGGTCTTGTTCAAACTTTATAAATCCATTTTGTGTTTTGCCAAAGACTCGAAAGGGATTTTTAGTTAGAGCTCTACCACTAGAACTCTTCATTTAAAGCTTTATTTCCCATAGCAATGTTAAACCGATAAATTAAGTAATTTGGTTCGAAGTGATGGATCTTTTCAAGAGCTTTTTACCACTGCACCACTTTTATTTGGCATCTTCTTTCTTCTTCTTTTCTACAGTTTTTTTTTTTTTTTTTTGGTGGTGGTCATTTCTAACAACTAACTGTAGTTCCCCTCTAAACGTTAAAATTCCTTCTAATTAAAGCAGTTTATTATAAAATTCATAATTGAAGTTCTACTGCCTATAGTAATATCAAAGAGAGACATATTCATAAAACAAATTGTAACAGGGTAGAAATGTTTACTAATTTCATATTTAACAAAATATGAGGTATATTAGAAATGGGATATACGAGCACCAAAATAGTGACTCTTGCTTACGCATTATTCACACTTACTTCCTTGTTATTCTCTCAATCTTCTAATGTTTGCCTAGCTAGAAAACACCCCACATTAAATTTTTTTTTTTTATATCATAGTTATCACTTATCACTTACTAGAGTCAGATCAAATCAGTGAATTATACAAAATTTTGGTTCAATATGAAAGAAATATCGATTTGGCAAAAAAAAAAAAAAAAAAAAAAAAATCTAATTAAACTGTGAACTTTTATTTATGAGCTTTTTAAGATTTTTGCTTTAAAACTTAAAGTAAATATTCAAAAGAATAATTCAAATATATAAATTTCCTGAATAAAAATATTCTATTAATTTCAATATTTGCTATTGTTTAATATTTACCTAAATATCATCTCATATTTATTGCTTATGTTTATCTTTGTTTTTTTTTAATTATTTAATTTATTATTATAAAAAATAAATAATTTGTTAATCCTATAGTTGACCCAATAGTTTAGACAGTGAAGTGAACCATCAAATCACTCTCATTAAGTCACAAAGATTCATTGCTTTTATTTTTTTAATACAAAATAAAAGTTTTATTCTAGTCTAATTTAAGTGTATATGTATGTGAAACTCTCTCAAGACTTAAACTCTGGCTATTGCCCCTATACCCCATAAGTATTTATACGTGTAGAGCGACCATCATACCTCACTCTAAGAATACACAGTTAAGTCATGATAACTGTGCTTTTCATTAAACATTTTTTTTTTCTCTTTATACCAAACTGTTTGAAAACATTAATTCCTCCTGTCTATTTTTGCCCGGGAATTCAACCCAACCAAATCTTCTATTAACTTAATTAGGCATACAGATTTTAGGCAAGAGGGATATTTTCGAAGTGCAATAGATTTTTTTTTTTTTTTTGATGACAAGTGTAATAGATTTTTTTTGGGTCATAAGTGTAATAGATTTTTGTTGTTGAAGTCTTAACTAATCTAATGAAAAACATGGTATTAATAGGCTGGGATAGGCATCAATCTTAGTCAAGTTGATTGTACAAATTAGCTGTAACGTCAAGCGGATAGAAGAGCAAAATTTGAAATTTGTATGCTTTCAGGCTGAGCGACACGTTTCCTCATGGTCCACCCAGCATATAAAGCCCTGACCTGATGACCGTACTGTACGCAACAGCTAATAATTATCAAATTTCATGTTTAAATATATATATATATATATATAAATAAGAGAAAAAAAAATCACATTAAATGTTAAATTTTTCATTGCATTGCGTGGGTAATCAACTAGTGCGGCATTTTGTGGATTTTAGTTAGTTTAATTGGTAAAATTTTTGATGATTGAATAAGAAATCGAGAGTTCAATTGATGTCTGATGATAAAAAGCAAAAATCATAAAAGCAAACGTCATATATTGAAACTCTTTCAAAAAAACTTGTGTGACATTTAAAAATAAAATAAATGCCACATATTGCACATCTGACTAAAATTAGGAGAGAATTGAAACAGACAATTTTCTCATATTTGTTATTGGAGGAGAAAGGAAACTAGCCCTTAATGAAATCCACCATGCCATGTGAGGGGAGAAGGAAGCACCGAATAATTAGCACAAATTTTAATTCATAAATATTACAAATTGATGTGTTATTAATATAAAAAAAATTAAAAATTTATTTATTATATTGTTAAAGTGGCCTTAATCACATTCATTTGTCAAACCAGTTTGAATTTTTTTTTTCCTTTATATAAAAAGTTTCTAAAATTTTATTTATCTATTTTAAAATGCAACGTTCAAAGGCCCACTAGTACCATTTCATCTCCATGCCATTATTTGCCCAACCAAAGAGAACTCTTGATGCATGTGAGAGATACACTCCATAAAGCAGGCACAACAGATAATATTGCCGCTAGAGTGAAAGTTTGGTGTTCAATTGCAGCGTGTCCAGTCAATTGTCACATGCAGTGTATTGGAAAATTGGACTTCTTGGAGATATTATTGTTGCTTCTTGCTTTGCCAATCTGTGCCTTAGCAACAAATATCCAAGCATTTACATATATGGTTTCAGTATTTTATTAACTTGGCCAACCAAGTGATGAACCATTCACATGGACTTGATCTGCTTTCATTTTATTTCTTTGCATCCAGATTATATCCATTATGATTGTTGCAAATAAAATAAAATTTTCTTCCTCTTGAGCATTAATTCCAAGCAAGTGGGCTGAATTGAAGATGATTTAAATTCACACCATTATGTTGAGATTTTTTTTTTTTTGATAACCACCATTATGTTGAGATGGTTTAAAGCTTGAGATCTCGAGAGCTAACATGAATTTAACAGTAGTGTTAGAATATATTTAAGATATTATCACAAATATGTAACCAATAAAATATATTAGGCTATTTTATTGGTATTTAAAATAGCACACACTACAAGCTTCATTATTTGGCTGCATGGAAAATGTGCTTCAATGTTTCAATAATTTTGTTATCTCATATATGATTGAACCCACCCACCCCCCCGGATTCAACCCATTGATTGTCTATAAGCCCCATAATCCAGTTCAAAATATTTTTGTGACTGTCATTGTGAGGATTCTATAAGGTAGCCATGGATCTTTTCCAAATCTCCAGAGCCCAGCCATCACTCACCATCACCAAATAGCAACAAGTCAACAAATCCACTTATAAAACATCCTTACCCTTTAAGATAGCCCTCCACAACCAATATGCCCTATACAAGGGCCCATAAAATAGATATCACTTTCTAATTTGTTTGCCTTTACAACATGCACCAATTTTTGTCTTCCCCTTTGAGTAGCCCACCCTAGTTTAGAAAACACAACTTGATAAATGCAATATGATCTTCCAAAGCCCAAGCCACCAATCAGGATTGATAAACCTCCTCATCTATTTTGAAAAAAAAAGGAGACAAATAATTACTTCACGTAATCCTCTTTGTAGGCTTGAAGTGACTTATAGGTTGACCATTAATAATGGCAGAGCATGTTGTTACGTTGCATTTTGTAGAAATATATTGTTTAATTGGTCACTAAAACCAAATTTCTTTAACCAAGTTGAAAGCTCCATTTCAAGCATACGCTTTTTTCCAATGTCAACCAATCCTGAGTAAAAGGCAAACACCACTATTTTTCTCTTTTTATAATTCAATTCTAGCCTTAAAATTGATTGTACCTTTTTTTTAAATATATATAATCGGATAATTATAGTAATAAGAGCGAGATGTTTAAACCTAAATTCTTCTTATAAAGGAGAACCAAGTAATGCTACTGAACTCTTGGCGAACTTCTAAATAATTATTCATGAACTTTTTTATATATCTATATAAAGAATAAATCATACAATGAAGTAGATTCTTGATTGTACAGTTGGTAGAATTTGAAATTGAAACAAGCCCTTCTCATAGTTTTTATTTTTGTGATCTCAAATTAGATATCATTTCTTTTCTTAATAGTAATTGGGATAAAATATGTTCTCCTATAAGAACAAAAGACAAGAAAAAAGTGTAGAATATGGCTTGAATTAGGAGTTCGACTCCTTGTTGGATTTGGATAAGGAAGAAATTTTATTCCTTTTGGGTTACTGTTGTTTGAAGTTATCAAGCTTTATTAGAAGTTTTGTCTACCACTTGATTTTGAGTTCTATTTGGAATAGGAGTGATTCTCTTTTTATGTGTGGAAAAGAAGTCTAGTCCTTCTTGGTTTTGGATATACTAGCCGACTCAAGTCTCCTATACAAGCATAGTGCTATTACGAAAAATTAGAGAGAAAGAGAAGAGAGTGTGTGTGTGTGTGAGAGAAAAAGGCTCTCTCTTTATTTGGTTCTTTAATATTTGTAGGTTGTAATTTGGAATAGTGAGAGAGGTTTGTTACCGCTTGATTTTGGTTTTGCGGTTTGGTGATTTGCTCTCTCTTGGTGCATTGTAACTTTTGGATTTGATTTGTGGCTCTCTCTTTGGTTTGTGCGTAATTCGTATTTGGTATTTGTGAACCTTTGGTTCTTTGGTTCGTATTTGGTTCTTTGGTTTTGTATTTGTGAGAGAGAGTTATTTGGGTGTATTTGGGATTTGGGTTTGTGAGAGTGTCTCTACACCAATTTGTATTATCCCAATTTTGTTATAGAGAAATTTGTTCGTCGTCGCCCGTGGATGTAGACTATTGCCGAACCACGTAAATTTTGGTGTTTTGTGTCTATTTTCTTTTGGATTAATTTTCTTTGTTCCTATTGATAGTTTGAAGATCTTTCACAAGTCTAAAATATTTTCACAATCAATCTTGGTAATTTGAGCTTCCGCTATTTTACAACAAAAAGGTCATCTATATGTCATCTTCAGCTAGTTCTTATTCTCTCCTAGCTCCTATAGACATATAGAAATGTTGTCCGAATGAATAAAATGGTCACGGTCTTATCACAATCATTCATCGAGGTTTAGAGTTGAAAGATCAATTTATTGTTGCCGAAACATCACGGGAATAAGAATTTTATTTTGTTGTTATTGAACTAGGCCAAAAGGGAAACATATAGAGCATAGATGAGAACTTGATTTTGTATTGCTGGTATTTTTTCTCTGTTTCCTCGTGAAACAAAGCATGGAGATTTTTGCAACCCAAACAGATTTTCTCTCAGGCTACATATATCCTTTGTATATACATTTATTATTGTTGCAATTAAATTTGCCACTTTCAAATAATAATAAAAATTATACGTTATCCACCACTAATAATCCATTTTTTTAACAAAGTACGAAGCTCCACTACATTTTGTCATACACTTTTTTTCATATCAATTATTATTATTTTGAGAAGCATATCAATAGAGTTAAAAGTCATAAGGCCCATAACACCGCCTTTTCCATTTTAAGCAATTCAATTAAAGGGCCTTAATCTGGTCCTAGCGCCTTATATTTTAGATTGCGTCCTTGAGGCATATTGGGTTGCAAACGGGCTTTCATGCATGGGCCCAAAAGTTGTTTAAATGTGCAAAACTTCTTCCTAGGTGCAGACAGCTTGTTGCTTCTTTGGATCAATGTCACCTTATTTTCTCAAAAAGGAAAGTACCAAATATCTTCTGTGATACTAATTCTTGGCCCATCCGATAGGAAAATTTATTTTATAAGATGGTCTTATATATAAGACATCTGTTTTTTTTTTTCCTCAAAAAAAAAAAAAAAAAAAAAAAAGACATCTTTTTCACTACAAATATGAATCTCACATATTATGAAAAAAAATGTTTCATGAGACTGTCTCATAAGATACATTCTTTTCTGATAGAGGTGGTCTCTAAATTCATTTTGTTGGTGGTTCAAATATGTGCTAAATTTTTTTCAAAGAAAAAAAAAGTGCTTAAAGCATTAAAAACCCATTGTGCTCAAGTTATAATAGGTTTTATTTGATTCAATATCTTTTTATCAATTATGATTGGTGAGTCATTGTGAAAATAATGTTACTTCAATCATAGTTTATTACTTTAATAAGTTGCGAAAAAAAGTTGTAATCCTGTATCATTGGTCTTTGACTTGAACCCTAAAGAAAAAGAAAAAAAAAAGTAATAAAATGATTGGAATTAGACATGTCATCTTTTCCTTCAGGCTCCGCTTGGGAGTTCATAAGAGAATGAAATGGAATGGAATGAAATGATCATAAGGGAATGGAAAGGAATGGAATGGAATGGAATGTATTTAAGTAAGGGAAAGAAATGGAATAGAATGGAATGGAATTAAGTAACCTTGATTGGATGTTTTAAAATAAAGGAATGGAAAGAAATGAAAATGAATGGAATGTAAGTAATCCTGTTTGGGAGCAATATGGAGGGAATGGAATGACATCATTTTATGACAATATTACTATTAGACTCCTATTTTAAAATAAATGGTTTAATATATAGGGGTATTTTGGGATTTTTAGTAAAAAAATTATTAAATCTAATTCCATTCCCTCCCATTCCTCCCAATTTCGGGGGGAATCAAAATTTGAGGTTTTAAGGGAATAGAGAGAAATGAGTGTTTCCTCCTACCCATTCCATTCCCTCCCACTTAAACTCCCAAACAAGGGAATGGACTTTCCATTCCCTCCATTAAAACTCCCAAATAAGAGAAGGGAAGAATATTCTAAAATTATTTTTTTTATTCCTTTCCATTCCATTTCCTCCTCCCAAGCGGAGCCTCAATGTCTATGAGCTCTATGTGTGAGAAGTTTCCTTTCCTCCTTGGGGAGGTGGGGTTGTTGAAACGTGGTAAGTTGCTAGCCAACAACTTTGATCAATTACATTAGGATATTTTAGGGTCTGTTTTACTTGACAGCCAGGTATTGATGTTGACCTTATTTTAATGGTGTAGAAGGAATTGCAGAGGTGCTGAATAGATAATTGAGATAATGCGTTCAAGGCCAAAAGCATGAAAAAGACTAGTAATAATAAGGCAACAAAAGAAGAGGAAAATTTGAAATGGGCTATATAGAAAATATATATATCATTTGACCTGAAGGTCATTAACATAAAATAAAAGCACTTCGTTAGGCAAGTCACCAATCTAAATTGGAGTAAGGAGTAAGAACACAAAAGCAATGACAAGTTCATTCTTTGGATTTGTTTGGTTAGGCATTTTGAAAGCTTAAAAGAACGTTTTTAAAACTTAAAACTCTGTTTTGCAACTATACTCTTTGTAACTGTTTTTAAGAAAATTACAAATACTAATTTTAAACTCAAAACACCATTTTTCAATAGCTTATATAGATGCACCATTTATCTCAAAAGCAATGACAAAAATAAAAACACTTATCAAATTTTTTTGGGTTTTTTTGGACTTGAGAAAAGCACTCATAATAAACAATCAAAACAAGTAATGTTTTGAGTCGCATATTTACAAGCCATAATTTCAATAGCTAGGTACTCCGACAAATTAAGGTCATTGTCCCATGTAGGACAACAACACACAAAAATCGAAAGAGAATGAGGAAGAAAAAACACCAAACAAAGAAGAAAAAGAATTATGATTTTTGACCACTTAGTGTGAGTTTGGATAGTGCTAAATGTGCGTTTGGCTTTTTTTGGGTCCCACAGCACTATTCACACATTTAAAAATTATTTTATTACAGTGTTTTCAACAATAAGTTTTCAATTTTTAGCAAATAAGTGGTATCTAAACAACCCTTAGTAAATAATCTATGCAGCTATCGGTTGTAGAATATTATAAAGGGATTCCATATGGTAGTAATAAGAGCTGTCACACTCTTGGCTTTGTCATTTTATACACTAATATCTTAATATGAGTATATGACCAATAATGCAAACACTTTCGGAGATCCTCCAGCTGGAAATTGTGTGACATCGCAGGTTTAAATTTTACATTGGGTCCCTTTGAAAATCACCATAGGAAGCTGAATGGCTTCGATTAAGATTTATGATACGGATATTTTTTCTTTAAGCTCACAACCACAAATTTTTGCTGTGATTGCTAATGTGAAACAGCTATATAGAATATCTTTATCTTTTCACCGATTGGTGGAATCGAAAATGTGTTTGAGGGACTCACTATCAGTCCATCCTGCCGTATATGACAAATTTTAAAGCATCCAATTAGCCACCATTCTTTCTTATCCCTGTTTTTTTAATCTTCAATCCCTTTTCACAGCTATATATCATCATTCTTTGGTATATTCAAGGCTGAAAAAAACTTTTAACTTGATGGGATTGATGAAATTGTTTAATTCTTAGAATAATGACTAAATGCTCATCATTTCTTAGTAGTTTCAAGCTTTTGAGATAGATGGAAGTTTGTCATTATTGTATCAATACAGGTTCTACTATGTACGTAGGACAAATAGTTTTTTTATCACATTCAAACATGTGTTTTGTGCTAGACCGAAAGTTAAAACAAAATTGCTTAGCTAGCAATCATCATTGCTTTCATTTTTTGCCATGGCTAAAACTCAAAAAAAAATGCAGTCACAAGATCACTTATTTGTGTCGTTATAAAGAGCCGTGAACCTTTCTAAATTTCTAATGATTGATGATAAGAAAAGCCGCCAATGTGTACTTTTATAAAACGCTATTGATAGAAAGTAAACAAGTTTTGCAAATGCAATATATGAAGCTGCGGAAGCTTGTTGCTTTTCCACTTAATGCTGCATGTATTATGGAAAATTTGGAGATATATGGCTACCGACCTGAGATTGACTGAGTGATGCTGATAAGCATATTATTGGAATATGGAAAAATTCATGCATTGGCATACGTCAAAAGGCAAACTCCGAATATATCTAATTATGCTTGTCTTCTTTTTCTTGACTAGTTTGGACCTCATATATTATATACAATATTGTTTCGAAAACTTAGATTCTAGAACTCACCGTGGTACGGTATACATGAACCAAGCCTGTTGATGTAACTTTCATACTATATTAGAAAAGGCAGAATATAGTTATGATCTTATGATGAAATATTTGATTAATCGTAGAAAACCACAATAAACTTTGGGGTATTTGTACCTTACACCCCAAATGATCAAAACTTGCAACCACCATCCACTTGAAACAAATTTTGTAAATAACACCCCATAACCTAATGGATCACTAAAATATATGTGAAAATATGAAAAAGAAAAACATAAAGAAGGAAAAGGGGGAAAGAAAGAAGAAGGAAGAAAATGTAGGGAATTGACATGATTCGGCTTTGGAGACTTACATCCCTATATAGCGGAAAACTTTATTGATGGTTATATCTTTATATTAAACTCTATATCTTACAATTAATTTATTGAAGGGTATTTATAGTGGATTATACATACACTAACTCATCTATAAGTCATGTAATTTGCAACTGATTCTATTGCCTTTTATGTGAGAGAGAGAGAGAGAGAGAGAGAGAGAGAGAGAGAGAGATGGGGCTACACTATTATTGTGTATAATAAAAAAATATTCTTTTATAATATTGACCATTTAATAGGCTGAGCATCTTAATTTTGTACTCCGGATAGCTTAGTGAAAATTATACATTTAAAGCAAATTTTTTACTAGAAAAAAAAGTTATTCTTATTCTAATACATGCAATCTATTTATCATATATATATATATATATATATATATATATATATTTATATATTTTTTTATTTTTTCACTAATTCGAGTAAAATTTAAAAAATTATATGTCCCTGTTCTTTATAGATTCTTGTCAACAGTATAGATGTATAAATTATAAGGCAAATTACCATTTTGTTCTCTACCCTTTAGACATGAATTTTTAATATAACATCTAAAATATTTTGGGTGTGCATAGGTTGTATTGAATCGATTTTGAGTACTTTTTAACTTAATCCAATTTTCTTAAATTTAGAAATTTTCAAACCATAGCAGTTTAAAAAACCAACAAGATCTAACCTGCCTCGAACCATTTTGTTAGATCTAATAAAAAAATAATTCCTTATTAAATTATTTAAATTCAGTATTCAATAAATAATTGCAACTTCATCAAAACTAAGTCTTAAAATATCAAAATAAATAAATTTTAAAAATTTTGATTTAAAATTTAAAATAAAATTAAAAAAAGATCTACTTATTTTTAAATTATTAATAACATGGGATGTGTCGAGTTACTCAAATTGAAAGGTTTTGTTGGCCCAAAGCCAAGCCATGGGAAAACATTAAAAAAAAAAAAAAAAAAAAAAAAATGAAATAGGACTTAACCCAACTTATCAATCTATGAAAAACCAAACTGAGATCGTGCGTTAGGTTATCCATTTTCTTGATGGGTTGAACGTATACCTCTAGTGTTTTACTTATTTGGTTATGTTAGCAATGTTTAATTAATCTTCTTCTTTTTTTCTTCTTTTTTTTTTTACATTAAAATACAGTTTGTAAATTTTGTAGTTTTAAATTTAGTAAGAAATAAGGTTGGGTTTTGATTTTTTTTTTTTTTTTTTTTTTTTTGGTTATTTGGACAAGTTTGTGTTTAGACAGCCAAAAAAAAAAAAAAAAAAAAAAAAAAAGAGAAAAAAAAAAAAAAGAAAAGAAAAGAAAAAAGAAAAAGAAAGAGGTCATGCCACATGCCACATGGAATCTTGTTCATCTCCTAAAAGAGAATACGAGGAAGATGATAGAGCTAGTCTTACTCCCTCAACGAAACGATTCGATATAGAAAGCAATATAATACGATACATAGTCCAAATCAAAACCGATATATAATAGGAGATCGATCGACCCCTGCTGATATCCAGCATTTTCAGGTGTTGCTCTTAGATGTTTCTCGTTGTTTATCTCGATGGATTTACCTACTCTCTGAGCTGATATCAAACTTCAACGACTTTAGCTAGGGTGGTCAGCTTTATCAAAAACTACGAGTCCTACTCCTATTCGTTTAATTGTACATTGTGTGCATGGTGCTAGGGCTTGCAATGATACCCACCAGATAAAACTTGTAGCTCTTTTTCTCTAGCTCTCTTCACGTGTACATATCTCACAGGCCTAGGAAAGGAAATCATGACCAACTTGTCCACGATTCATGAACATCCTCATCTTCGATCGGTACTTCGAATGTAAAGCAAATCTATAGCCTCAACTTTTGCTCATAGACATTACATGCAATATGCGTAATTCCCGCCTAGTGTTACAGAAACAATAAAGTACTATACTTTAGCCCAGGTTTACCAAAGTTGTGGCCCAAACGCTGAATCTCGGAATCCATTGCTCCAACGTAGTACCCGATCTTCTGGAGAAATAGAGAAAATGGGTGCGGCGGATTCGTCATTACTGTAATTCTTCTTTGAAGACAACCAGTCTGCGCTTGCCAGGGGCGGAGGCACGTTATGCATAGCCCCCCAAAAATTTTTAAAACCTCTATATTAGTAAGAAGAAATAGGTCTCACACTTTCTCATTTAATAGCTGCCCCCTACGAGAAAAACTTGGCCCTTCTCCAATACATAGACATAAAAGTGCCCCACCCCAAATTCTTACTTTTCATCTTTTTGACCCTCCCCTTTATTCTCTAAGACATGTCCGCCGTATCCCACATTTTTTTTTCTTGAGTGAGGCCATATCCCATAACTATTCAAAGATCTATGTTGTACTGGTGTGGAAATTATCATTAGAGAGTAGAGAGACTATGAGGAATGAAATTGATTTTGAATTTAGTTGAGATGAATGAAATTGATTTTGAATTTATTTTTAACTATTGTAGTCTAATTTGGTTGAATTTAACTGCTATTTATTTTATAGTTGTTTATAGTAACTTTGATATATTTAATTTCTATAGATATTATTTCTTGTAAATGTAGTCTAATTTTGGTTAGATTTAATATTTTTTTCAAAAACTAATGCAGGAAGACATGTATATATGTCGTACTTTGTATTTTTCTTGAATTGCAAATTAATATGATAATATTATCTCGACCCCCCAACCAAAAATTTCTGGCTACGCCCCTGGCACTTGCCACGGTTTGAAGAGGTAGCTATAGGTTTTATTGCTATCTAGTGGGTTACGAACATGGTCTCCTTGTCCTTTAGCAATCATATATAAATTCTTCTTACACTTCTTATTCTTTTCCAGAAAGATTCTTCCCTATACCTAAGGCATCGTGATTTTGCCAGCTTTCAGGCCTACGTTATTCACGGGCAATATCAATTGACAATTTGACATTCCCTATTAGTTGTGCATTTTTATATTTAAATGTATCATACTCGTTAATTAATCATAAATACTAGTTCTTTTAATCTTTTATGCACATTTTACATGATAATCATTCTACAAGTATAAATTCTTGCAAAATGGAAGGACAATGATCAATGTTTAAGTCTTCAAAAAAAAGTACTTCACACATATATATGTTTAGATTAAAATAAAATAATTCTTCTATTAAATAAGGCAATATCATATAAAAAAAACAACTTATAAATGACTTCTTTGGACCGAAGCTCTTGAGTAAAAGTCCTATTTTGATACCTATCTTTGAATTCTCCTTCACTATGAACAAGGTGACCATTACAAGAACTATAAAACTACTTATAAGATGACCCATTTGGATGAAGCCTTTACTTAGGCGAAAGCTCTTTCTTTTTCCTTTTTTTTTTTCTTTTTTTTTAATAAAAAAAAATACAAAAATACTTATATGATAACCCATTTGGAGTGACATAATAAACAAATTTTAATGCTCAAAAAACTCTACTATGTCACATGCAATCCTGATTTATTTAACAATTAATTCGCCACCCATCAAAGCTTATATAAGAGTACGTTTAATCTAACAATATAGTAAAAAAAGTAGTATATATATATATAAAAAAACTACTTGATTTATTTTATCGGACTACTTTTGACAATTTACCCTACATTCTTTGTTGTTATTTTATTTTACATTACATCATATTAAAATAATTTATTTTCTACCCACGTCAACAATAGCAACTGAACCCAAATAAATAGCACCACCTCGTGGCCGAATAAGCTACCGCCTCTCCCACCATAATGTAAAACCCAAAACCGAATCCACCCCCATCAGCCCATGCCTATGCCGACAACCACTAACAACACACAAAAACACCAGATCTAAAAAAAACCACCAATGACTCAACATGACGACAACCCAATCCATGACCACTACAACAAATTAAATCATATTTTCAGGATCATATATCATATCTTCTGCAATATGTTATAGTGTGATCCCTACAATATGATTTTGTTAGTCTAACGAGAGCTTGCCACCACAATTAAAAATCCAACTTAACTCTGCCTCACCTCATTACTAATAGAAATCCCAAAAATTATCTTCCTCTCCATTAAAGATCTTTCTGCCTCTACAATGTGTAACTTGCAGGTCCACCTTCAAGATTCAATCCAAACTTCTAGTTACTGTCTATTTATTATATAGTTTATGAAATAGTATTTTCACACTAAATATAGTATGTATATATTTACAAATAATATTATACTGCTAATTTAAGAAAAATAATAGAAGAAGCATATAATTATATATAAATATATAGTTATACAATATGAATTGAGTTCAACTTACACTTAAAATAACTTTTGTTAGCATTACAACACTTTTTTTTTTTGAGGATGAAAAATGGAGGTTAGATAGGTTACAACACTTAATAACTATATATCATGGGTTTCAGTTAGCTCAACTGGTAAAACTTCTGATGGTTATATAAGAGATTTAATGTTCAATTCTCGCCTACACCAAAAACTGATTGGTGTTTTGCTCTGATCATAACAAGCTATCATTAGGAGCGGACGCCATAAGTTGAAATTTTCTCTCAAACAAAAAAAAACTATATATCCATTTTATTTTTTGACAAATTCAACCACTTATGCCTTAACATTAATTTCTGCTAAGTTTAACAAAATTTGATAATGTGGCAATTTCTAACGTCTCCTATTGAGAATGAATTGAAGAAAAAGATTATTAATTCCACAACCGACATTTTTTATTTTCTCTCTAATTCTATCTTTTAATCTTCATTTGGGTTTGTTTCTATCATATTGACGAGAAGTGTAGGGTAGAACGATCTTTTCCTTTCATTTTTTATTTTCTCTCTAATTTTATCTTTCATTCTTCGTTTGGGTTTGTTTCTATTGACTTGACGAAAAGTGTAGGGTAGAACGATCTTTAATTTCCTTTAATTTTATCTATTGGTGATACCAGCACTTGATATATCGTCAAACTTCTATTTACTGTCTATTTATTATATGTCATGATTAACACATGCTTTTATTCTGCCTTTTCTTTGGTGAGTATGAAAGTTATCTGCTTCATCTTGACTTGGAACTTCATGTAGCGATACATGACATGAATATATTAATGCCATGAATGAAAGCTTCAAATTTACAAAAACAATAATTGTATCAGAGATAAGAGAATTTGAAACTTTGATAAAATTTTCAATTAAAATAATAACATAACAGAACTTCTTCCACAACTATTTTATGTAAGTATTTTTTTTTTTTTTTTTTTTTTGGGGTAAGAATTTGGATGTGCCTATTTGGGAAATTTGGCATTTTGTGTATTTTAAATGGGGAGTATGGTTATTTTGAATTATTGTTGATTTATATATATATATATATATATATATATATATTATATAAGGTTTACAGACTTAATATATTTTTTTAATTCAATAGTTAGGATGAAGAAATTTGAACCATAAATGTCTCTGTTGAAAACACCTAGAGATGCCAACTAGTTTTTTTTTTTTTTTTTTTTTTTTTTGAATACTAAGTATTTTAACACACACATGCACAAGGGGAGATGGAAAAAAGTTTTAAAGAAATTAACAGTGGTGTATATCCAAAAGAACTTCAATGTTGAAATAAACAGAGCATATATATATATATAGAGAGAGAGAGAGAGAGAGAGAGTCACTTTGAAATTAATAAATATTTGTTCATTAGCTTTTGTTAAGAATCTTTTTGAATCCTCCTTATTCCTGCATGGGACGCATACTTTTTTATATATATAGGAGAGTCACTTTTAATTTAATAGATATTTGTTCATTAGTTTTTGTTAAGAATCTTTTTGAATTCTCCTTATCCTTGGCATAGGACGTGTACCTTTTTATCATATAAAAAAGTCATTTTCAATTTAAAAAATATTTGTTTATTAGCTTTTGTTAAGAATCTTTTTCAATTCTCTTTGTTTTGTGCATGGGACCCTTTTATATTTATATCTTTTTCACACCTCGTACAATGATGTTGTTGTTTGGATTCATAGACCCATCGAGCTTGTGAGCTTTGGACACCTGCCCCAAATAATTCATAATGGTGGTATCTTCTTCAGATATTTCATGTCATTCTGACTCTTTGAAGGCCAACCCAAAAAACCTGGCCTAGGCCTATGTCAAACACTGAAAGAACAGAAACATCAATACTCTCGCGACACGTAACGGGGTACAGGCATTCCTCCCATGCATGATAGCCACACTGAGGGGACACCACCAGATCCCAAAAATTGAAAATCATATACACAAATATGGCAATGCCCTTGTAGCAGCAAAGCCTTCTTTGTATCGGTTTTTAGCATGTGAAGATTGTGACCAAGACAGTGAAAATGATAGAGACAAACAAAGACCAACGTATATTGTACGAGATTCTTGCATTAACACATGTTGACATAGACTTGTGTCCGCGCAATTGAAAAATGGTTCCAAAGCCACAACGAGAAGTGAGGATCGATGCATGTATCTCACATGATAGGATAAGGTATCTCAGGGACAGGTGTCATGAAATTCATCCTTTCACTTTCACATATGTATGAGTCTCACATATATATTATGAGAAAATGTTTTTGCTAAACTCTTTTTGATGCCGGATTTCACAACATAGTTCATATCTCGAAGGATATATAGGAATACGTTCATAATAAGAGGGTTGCCAAATTTCTATGATTGTAGCATGGGTCTTAACAGCTTAACTTAACCAAGTGAGGTCTTTACTCTTCATCTATGTTTCACTTCTTTACTTACAGCAAAAACTGATTGGTGTCTTGATTTGATGATAAAGAGTTATCATCAGGAGCGAATATCATTAGTTAATCTCTCTCTCGAGAAGAAAAGAAAATTGTTTCACTTTGAAAGCTACATTTCGGAAATATTAAGTCACCGCCCAAGGGGCTATATGAGCTATCATTAATCGCTCCACGTATATATGATAAGGAATCTAGGATAATAAGACCGTGGCATGTATAAGACTTCTCATTAGAAAAAGACCCCATATAACGACTGTTGCCTAAGATCTCTCATTAGAAAAAGACCCCATATAACGATTGTTGCATAAGACTTCTCATTAGAAAATTAAAGACCCCAAAACTATGGGCTGGTTTAATGGTTTGGGAGGTGGGGGATAGCATGAGTGAAATTGTAAGTGTTTCAAATCATCAAAAATATAGGTCAATAAAAATCCAACTTAACTAAAACCATTATTTTTTTTTTTAATTGTAAGTGTTCCAAATCATCATATTAATGATTAAGTTCTATACAATTGCTTCTCTAATTTATTGCGAGTTTAACTTTTATATGATAAATTGTTAGCATTAATCACATAAACTCTCACGTAATCACACCAAATGATTAACTTTCTCTAGATTTGCTTCTTTAATTTTTGCAGGTTTAATTTTTATATGATAAATTGTCAATATTAGCCACGTAAACTCTCAGTAATCACACCAAATGTATAGCTTTCTATAGACTTGCTTCTTTAATTTTTGCATGTTTAACTTTTATATAATAAACTGTTAAAATTAGCCACCTAAACTCTCGTGTAACCCAGAGGTGGCGCCACCTTAAGGCCAGGGTGGTCCCAGGACCACCCTGACCTGAATTTTTTTTATATATAATAATTTAAAATTTTTTATTTGTCTAGCCTTTGAAAAAAATTTAGGAACATCCTCAGTTTTTTTTATGCCAATAAAATTAAATTTTGTTCCATAATTTGTTCTACAATCAGTAGATAGATGATTGCTTAATTGTGTACATTGAAAAAGATGTAGTTTATAGCATTGATAATGAAACTATCATGCACCGAATTCAAAATATAAAAACTCGTAGGACGCAATTATAAATATTATATATTTACCTTTTTTTTTTTTTTTTTTACCAAAAAAAATAATTTATATTTTTTAAATAACAATATGAAAAAAATTGATGGAATAGCCACACTAAATGAGAGTCAATGGTGACTACGCATATGGATTTCTTGGCTCAGACTGCACCGCAATGAGAATTGTGGCAGTTGATAAGGCTTTATTTGTGTGTGCTAACTGCTAATCAGTTGATTTGATAGTACTGGCTGATCAGTTTGGTGGCTGATTTATAGGAAAAAATGTTTGATCTGCTGTGAATTTGTGGTGTCGTACAAAACACTGCCTTGGGAGCTACTTCGTACTCCCCTTCGCACTACAAACACCCTTTTGGATGTACATGGATTTTTCCACTTCATACTTTTTTTTTTTTATAAGATCCACTTCATATTATATACATACAAATCGTATGGAAGTTAGATTTTAAAATCATATACTTTTTATTGAAAATTAAAAAAAGTTGTAAAAGATGTTAGTTACTTTTTTATTTTTTTATAAAAAATTTCTTAAAATGATTTATTAATATATACTCCAAGCTGTCAAATTGAAGTTAGTGACATGATTATGTATTGTTCCACATAATTTTTACATATACTTTTAATGATAATTTTACTACTAACTTTTTATTAACAGATTTTTAATACACGATTTTTGTACAATCAAACACATCTTTTGTTCTTAATTCTTATCAAAATTTTCTATTGAATTGTTTTGATCAATTTAATACATGTCTCGGGTTTTATATTTGATATCAGTTATGTAATAATGTAGTATTCTTATTATATTTTTACAACTAAAATCCTACAAATTTTTTGTTCTTATCAACTAAAATGATCAAAAATCTATATTACATCATCCTGCTGAGACAAAATCAAACACGTCGATCTTCAAGTCGCTATGTGTTTATCTCCGTTGGATTTTGCTCAAAATCAAATATTCCAAACATGAGGCGTCTTAAATGCCCCAGGCTTCCTATAAGCAATTCAAGCCTTACACCATCGCCACCCCCCCCCCCCCCCCCCCCCCCCCCCTTTTTTTTTTCTTTTCAAATTTTTTATTTACTTGGAATAAATGCTCTATTTCTCAAATAGTTTAATGAATCTACTACAGAATCAAAGTGGCAATTTCCTTTGAAGATTGATCTGTTATGCCATGACCATCACCAAAGATAATAACTTTGTCTTGAGTAACAAAAATACACTAAAAACATAGCGTATAAGGCAGTGGCTTAGCTAAGATTTGACCTTAAGAGGGGCAAGATATATAACTAATATACATATATGTCTCGTGCTTTGGATTCCTTATATTTTGATTTAACTCATATCGCATCTTAAATGAAATTTTAGTCCTTTTTTTTAATTAAAAAAAAAAAGTAAACATATTGTGTATGCAGCATACATCACAAACATTGCGTATTCAGAATATTAACCAAACTTGACAATTAAATGCTAGTAATATGAATAGTAAGTGATCTTTCAATATTAAAAAATCCCCTAAAATCATAGCATATCATTATACTGTGTATATTTTATTAGTATTTGTGGTGGGTCAAAATTGACTAAGCTAGATTTCAACTTCGCACAATTTACTTATAGAGATGGGACGCCAATCAACCTCAGTAACCCTTTTTTAAACAAGTTAATCGAGTGATAATGGAATATGAGCTCGGTATATATGTAAGTCAGGAAAAAATTGAATATTAGAGGTCATGGATCGATTTAACAATGCTCCTCGATTTCAGTCCGAGGTGAAGGTTTACACTTGTTCTTGTATGACAATACTCTCACTTTCTTTTTCTCTCTATTTCTCTTCCTTGCAATTCTTTGATTCCCCTCTTCGTAGGGATCTCTTTCTTTTATACAGTCATCCAGGTTGTATCCTGGCCTTCCACTTGGAGGGCCAAGGCTCATTTTCTCTGATACTTGTCCCATCAGAGGCTTACTAGAAGGTTTCTCTGTTAGGTTGTGAGTTGTGATGACACTGTTCAGGGGTTATTCCACTATTAATGCGGCTAGCTAAGTGGGTGCAGAGCATTAAATGTGAAGGTGATGGATGCTTTGTCAATACTCTTCCTTCATTTGCTTAATGACAAACCTTCCTTCCTTCCTTTCCTTGGTTGCGTATCTGGTGGTCTTCAGAACTAGACCTTAGCCCTTCCGGGGATGTATCATTATCCTCGAGATCCTTAGGCACTCCAATCTTCTTGGGTTTGTGGTTGTGTTATCATATTTGCTCTAAGGACTCCTTGACTTTCCCGATGTGTGTCCCTTTGGTCTTGACCTCTTCTTGTTCATTCCTATTCTCGGTTTCTCATCATTCCACAATATTTTTAAATACAACTAAGTTGTATTGTAATTTTTTTTCATAGTTAAAATTCTATTTATAATTCTCATACAATGATTTTTAATAAATCAATGAACCTAAAATATCGTTTTTGTGAAACTTATAATATGATTAGATTATAACAATTTTACACCATATAATAACTATTTGTGCAATCACATTTTTAGAGTTCAAATTGAAAATAATATCAAATTATGGAATTTGTCATGTAATTGTTCCCAAATTTTATTGCTTAATAGTTAATACTTTTGAAATGAAACTTTTTTTTTTGGGGTGGTATTTTCGTCTCTTCAAATAACTTTTTCTTCTTTATTTTTTTTTATCATTGTTTTTCTTTTGTAACTTTTGAACTTTAAAAAAATATTGATAGAGTAAAAAAAGAAAAGATATGAAGATAAGACCATTGACTTTGACTTATAAAAAAGATATGGAGGTATATCCAAAAAAAAAAAAGAAAAAGAAAAAAAAAAGGATGTACGTGGTTGCTTACTATGGCTCCACCACTCTTTCGTCTCTTTTACAATTTTTTTTGAAGCATGTAGAGCTGAAGTGTGTTTTCAATGCAAATTATTCATGCACTATTTTCTCACAGTTCTTCTTAGCAGACATAAAACCATTAGAAAGGGAAAATTTGGGCAGGGTCATAGGGGTAGTTGCCCTTTCTTGTCCCTCCTGACTCTGCCTCTGGTATAAAGAGGGATTCAACCAAAACTACTGCCGGTATTTTTTTTTTTCCTCTTTATTATGATTGCTAATAAAATTGCAATTCACTTACAAAAATACTCGTTATATTGCAATTTTATTAGATGCACAATGCCAATGTAAACACTTTATGGCAAATTTGTAACATTTAGTTATTTTTTAAAAGATGCATTAAAATATTTCTTTAATGATAATTTGTAGTTCAGGAATAGAAGAGAAAAACTATAGAATCATGAGTACCCCCCATAAACGCATAGTCGCATACCCCCACAAAGACGTACGCATTTACTGTACTTTACAAAGATTCTATAATTATCCCTCTTACAAATGCCAAAAGTACTAATAAGTTTTTTTTTTTAGAAGAATTTGGCAAGCAAATTTAATTATTGTTTAATATGTTTGATAAATTTTTAAATCAAAATCAAATCACGGATGGGCCTCTAAATGAATCATATGCGTAATATTTTTATTTTTATTTTTTTGATGGGACATATGCGTAATATTTTATTACGTGCTGATAGAAGCAAGAGATGGACAGGTCAAAGGAAACTAGGACCGTATTGGCGGACCACTCGGATGGGATCGGGGGGCAGTGGCATACAGCTATATTAGTTGTGGAAGATCTCCGGCCATACCGAACCAGGATTTAACATCTGATTCATGTGGGTCCCTTCAAATATTTTATTGGTATGTAGGGAAAAGAAAGAAGGAACATGTGGAACTCTCCCGACCCTGGCTGGGCCCTTTCATGAACCCTCTCTTGCAAAATTGCTATCTCCTATATAGACGCGTTTCATAGTGGTGGAGTTAGTGAGATTGTGTGCCTCTGTGGTCACCCTAGTGTCACTATCAAACCCAGCTGGAGTTTTCACACTTGTCGACTATGTGGTGGTCCATTTCCAGACTCTTCCCTTATTAGAAGGCCCCCGAACCCGAACCTCACTGTGTCCCGGCCCATCTACACACAAACACACATTTGTCCATGTATATTTTGCCTAGGCGTGTCAAATTAGTGGGTTTAGGTGGGTTTGTGATAGACATAATTGATTTGGGTATATAAAATTTATTTACCTATTAAAATATATTTAATTAATTATTTCTAATCCAAATTCAATTCAACTCAATTATTATGGGTAAACCCTAACTCTCCAAATTACTCAATTATCAAAATTACCAAAACGTCATTAAAGTGAAAACTCCAACACTTTCTTTGATTCTCTTTTCCACTCTCTCAAGTCTTCATTTTGGGGGATTAAAAAATTCTATATAAGCACATCCATATCAGCAATTAAATTAAAAATCTAAATAAAAAAATATTTTCTTTTTTTTCTATTTTCTCTCACTTTCTTGGCAACCAAACAGTGCAACAAATACAAAAAAATGTCATTTCAAGCTCAAAACTTTCCTCACACCAAATGAATTACATTACTTACTCACGATTCATTAATGAAATTTAGCAAAAAATAATTTAATTATCGTTTGCCACATGTTGAAGTTATGTTAAAGTGTGCAGAGAAATCTGTGATTCTAAACGATTTGCTTAAGCAGTAATCCAAGAGTTGGTCATAAGTGCGCGTGAATGTATGCCCACAATTATTTAAAAAAAAAAAAAAGAATTTTTCCCTTCACATCTACAGTATTTTTATATTATGTTTTATTTAATATATTAAAGTTACTAACTACTAAATTTATTACAATAGATTTATTGATGTTTAATCAATATAAGATTACATAATATCACGCTTATCAATTTTATGTGGCACATAGTTTACAATTTATTGAATTGACAAATTATGAGTGATGAATCATCATTTTTATATGGTTGTCAATGACATAACTTTTTTTTTTTGAGAACCAAAAAAATGGGGGGATTTATGGTTATATTACACCCCCGAGTTTTTAAGGTAAGAAAGCCCATCAACGAAAACCTGTGGGCAGTGAGACTCAATGACATAACTAATTGTGAAATAAACCATAAACTAGACTTTTACCTTCTTTATTGGAGTTTTTTTTTTCGGAGAATGCGTTCTTTATTAGAGTTGATTCTTAAGTTTGGGTGATAATTGATAAATGGTTGAAGTATTAAATCAAGTCATTAAAAGATAGTTGTCCAACGATTGAGATTTTTGGACTTTAAAGTTTAAATTTCAAGGCTAAGTTTTTCAATTATTAGTTGTGTTAATTATTAAAAGAGCGTTATATTTTAAGGACATTACATAAAAGTTTTAAGTTTGAAGGTTTAAGATTAATTATCTTATCATTTACTCAATTTTTTTACTTTTTTTTTTCATACGCAGCTTCCATTCACATATGTATACTGAATATGGTGAAAGCTTTTATTTTTTGGATAAAGTAAATATGGTAAAAGCTATTCCTAGACAGTAAAAAAAAAAGAAAGATATTAAATAAACTCTACTCGTATTAAGGAACAATTATGTTATTGGAATAACTTGTTGAGTGATCAAGTTATAAGCAGAAAATAAAAATTTGCACATGGACCCACGACTAACATAGAAATGGAAATTTAAGCCATCAGGTAGTACCCACCCCACAAAACATTGATAATGACATTATCTAAAAACTAGAAATTGATGGAACACTAGCTATTGTATCTACCCGCCATGTGAAGCAATCCCAGACAATTGCTAGATCATTTGATATGATGTATGCCTCTTTTCATTTATGCCTATTGCCTACTATATGGAAAAACCTAGACACCAGATTCCTATGATGTGGTCTTATAAAATAAACGTGAGTGTTAATTCCATGACTATAAGTCTATAATAACTGGTATATTGTGAGTATCCTAGATATATATTTTGAGATTTTTAAGGTGTGTTTGAATTTTATTTAACAGAACTCATGCACTCATCCGTTTCTTCCCTTCTTTAAATTCTTAAAAAAAGAAAAAGAAAAGGCTAAGGTTCAGTCCACTAATCTATTCTCTTAGCTTGTTCTTCAATTTTCAAATTAGTTATTGAGGTTTAATTTTTATATATTTAGTCATTCACATTATCAAATGAATCAATCTAGTCATTTTCCCCAAATCTAATAGCAAATGAAGTTGTTTAAACTTTAATATATATATATATATATATATATTTAGAATAATACTCATTAAATAACAAGATCTACTAAATGGCGCATCTTGTGAATGTTTTTGCTAATTTTTTAACCAAAAAAGAAAAAAAGAATGTTTAAATAATGCTGTTGGCTAATAAATTTGGACAAATGACCAAATTGATTCATCTTTCAAGAAGTGAGAGACTAAATTGATAAAAATTAAAATTTATAGACTTAATTGACAGTTAAAGCTAAAGTCAAAGGAGTAGATTGAATTTTAGTAATTATTAAAAAAAAAAAAAAAATCGTTGTTTCGCAAAAAGAGTAAAGAAATAATAATAATAAGTCTTGGTTGTCTTCCTACTATTCTCTTATCTGCGAAGTTACGACAAATTCAAAGTCAATATTCAATATTTTTTTTTCAAAGTCAACATTCAATAGATTTTGCCAGTTGTTTCTCGGTAATGAATTAAAGCGGTCGGTGTGTCTTTTTTAAGTAACTGTTCCAACTATCATATAAAAATGTTAATTTTTTTTTTTTAGAGAGTTTCAATCTATGACGTCCGCTTGTGATGATATCTTTTTATTATTAGACTAAGACACCAATTAGTTTTTGGTGTAGGCGGTGATTGAACCTCAGATCTCTTATACAGCCATCAGAAACTTTACTAGTTAAGCTAACTAGAATTCACAAAAAAATTAATTACTTACAATTTATATCGATTAACTCCTAGAAATGTCGATCTTTGAAGCCAAAATTTCTCCCTATTTGATTTGATTTGCATTTATTTAATTTGATTTTTTAATTTTTAATGAGGACATAATAATTAAACCCCATATCAAGCCTACGCCAAACAAACATTGGGAAAGTTATAAATGAGTATGCTTTATATTTTTGCAAGCAATGCACTGAGATCACTAGGGAGTTCTCATATACATATATATATATATATATATATGAGAACTCCCTAGTAATCTCATTCCATCTCTACCAACTCCCTAGCTTCATTGCATCTTTTTTATATATAGGGAGTTGGTAGAGATGGAATGACCATGAAAAAAGTTGGTAACTTTTTCATTTTTTCATAAAAAAAAGTTTTCTAAAATGGTTTACTAATGTATACTTTAAGGGTACACATTAATAAAACCCTATATATATATATATATACACACACACACACGAGACTAGAGAGTTGGTAGAGATGGAATAACCCTGCAGTTGATATTATTAAAGATGCTTGATATTATTAAAGAAAAACAATAAGTATGCTTGTACAATGCATAGATTAAGAAACAATATGCCTCTTATCAAAAAAAGAAAAAAGGAAAAAGAGAGAGAGAGAGAGTAAAATATGCCCATCTTATAATGCATTTATAGATTAATGATAAATTATATATAAATTAAAAAAATTTACTAATTAATATCTTGAAATTGAATAATAAATAAATAAATTATATCTTAAATTATGTGATAGAAGCACATATTGCAATACCATGTTTTTATGAAAACAAAAAATTATGGTACAAGATTAAACTAATTTAAGTAGAAAATAAATCTTCTCTTAATATAAGTTATAGAATTTTAATTAGAAAAGTATTTTAAATTTTTTGAAACTTAGATTCTAAAATTTCTCCTAAAGTAAATTATATCAATAATTAGTGAAATATATGCTGAAAACACATCATATGATATGTACAATTTACATTGAACTACTTGGCCACAACTACGTACGTTATGTAGAATGTAATTTTTATTATAAAGGATATTATAATTATATATATATATATATATATATATCATATATGTCCATATTTTTCATTTATGCACATCTCCTTCCTACAATATAGTAAGGGGAAAAAAAATCCCATTTCCTATGGTCCAGCTTTTCTCAAAAAAAAAAAAACTTTTGGTATATATCCTAGAAAACATGACTATGGTCCAAAACACTTGTGTTGTGAGTCTAATTTAATCTAATTTGTATAAATTTATTTTATTCATCCAAATAAATTAGATTCTCGGAGAAAAAAAGTTTGGATTAGGATTAGTTATATAGATAAGATTATATGGAGTTTGTATTTATCTTTATCTATTTTAGATGTCCTTTTATAAATTTAGTTTTTTTTTTTCCTTTTAAAATTTTTTATGGGGGTATAAATTTTGATGTTGACAATGATAAATTACAAAGGAATCGGCTTGTGCTCATGTGCGGTTGAGGTCTTGGTTCAAATAAATAAATTTGGTTTGGGATTATTTTAATTAATAATCATAAAGAGTAAGTATTTATCTTTATCTATTTTAAATGTCTATCTTTTAATTAATGAATAAAGAATAGACACCAATGATCAAAGTACAAATGGTTAGCTAGTCTAAATAGACGTTACTAGAATTCAGCCAAAAAAAAAAGAAAAAAAAAAAAAGAAAAAGAAAAAGAAAAAGACGTTACTAGAGTTCTAAACCCCTTCGAAGTAGTTTTATTTATCAAATTTAGAGGTTTCGGTTCCACGAAGCAACTTATAAAATTTGGGCCCATACAACTTGTGGCTGAGTGCTGAATGAATCTGTAAGACATTCTTTGGTATGCCGTCAAATAACAGAAGTCCACATATTTATACAAGTTGGTTCGCATGGATAAATGTGTTCATAAAGCACAGCATCACAGGACAGTTAATTTGTATAATTCTAGAGCAGAGCAGTGAATTGGAATTGAGAAATATGGCTACTAAATCTTGAACTGTCTAAGAGGATTCTTGATTAAGTTGACACCCTATATGCGTTGAATGTATCTACATAAAACAATCCCATGGTATTCTATAGATGAGTATGAGTCTTCAACATACCATACTTGTAGATCATATAATGGTGACATCTGTCTCATTCTCATTCTCATTCTCGTTCTCATTCTGTCTTTTATGAATTCCTCTCCTATATAAAGAAGGGAACCTCCTCGTCCATCTCTCTGTGACTAAAAAACACTAAAAACTTGTAAGCTACCATATTCATTACTTTGTTACAAAGGAGAACGAGAGCCAAGTCATAGAGAGATAGAGAGAGAGAGAGAGAGAGAGAGATGGGTGCAAGTTTTGTCTATGTGTTTATCTTTCTCCTTACTCTACTCTTATATGTTTTTCTAAGAAAGAACAAGAAAGATTCCCAACAAATAGCTAAGCTTCCACCAGGTTCAATGGGTTGGCCATACATAGGAGAGACTCTTCAACTTTACTCTCAAGACCCAAATGTTTTCTTTGCAGAAAAACAGAAAAGGTACTTCTTTGTTTTTATTCATATTGAATCTTAATTTATATATATATATATATATATACATTTTTTTTTTTGAACGTAAAAATGAATTTGAACACGTGGTGATGAACGATATATATGACATGGGCGTTTTAATTTTTTTACAGGTATGGTGAAATTTTCAAGACTCATTTTCTTGGGTGTCCATGTGTCATGCTGGCGAGCCCTGAGGCAGCTCGGTTTGTGTTGGTCACAGAGGCCCATTTGTTCAAACCAACATACCCCAAAAGCAAAGAGCGTTTAATTGGTCCTTCTGCCATTTTTTTCCACCAAGGGAAGTACCATACTCGTCTAAGAAGGCTTGTCCAGAGATCTTTGTCCCTTGATGCAATCAAAAACTTGGTGGAGGGTCTTGGAGCCATAGCTGCTTCTACCTTTGACTCATGGGCAGGCGGCCATGTCGTTAACACTTACCAAGAAATGAAAAAGGTAAGTCCGCTGGCTCAATGTTGTTTGTTTATACAAATGATTCAATCAAAACCTTTTATGGTGTACTGTTGCATTCGTGCACATTTGACTTAGGCATTTGTGGTATTCCTAAAGTTGGTATTATTTGATGCCTCAGTTAAGCATTATAGAGTTACGTGAGTGTCCAGAACTCTTAAAACATTATACTAAGATAATTACAGAAAGAAATTTCTTAGAATTGACCTTAGATGATTACGAAACTTGAACCCAAAATCTTGAGGATCACATGAGTTGAAAGTTATACGGGTCTCTAAAAAGTTTAGTTTATACTTGCACTAGTGTTGAATACTCATTAATTGGTCCATCCTTGAACCCTTGCAGCTTTCTTTTGACGTTGGTATACTCATAATTTTTGGCAATTTGGAGGCTCGCTATAGAGAGGAGTTGAAGAAGAATTACTTAATAGTAGACAAAGGCTACAATTCCTTTCCAAATAACATCCCAGGAACTCGATACAAAATGGCACTACAGGTAAGCAATCTAGTAAATTAAAATTAAATTATATAGTACAACTATTTGGTAGACCAAGAACATTTCCAATTGACTATATATGTTCTATTTCTCTATGTTTCTGTTGGATTCTCTGTAGGCAAGAGAGAGGATCACTAAGATTATCAGTGATATAATTTCTGAGAGGAAGGAAAAGAAATTACTTGAAAAGGATCTTTTGGGTTGTCTATTGAACTCCAAAGACGAAAATGGACAGATCCTTATGGTGGATCAAATCATGGACAACATTATTGGAGTGTTATTTGCAGCTCGAGACACTACAGCTAGTGCCATGACATGGATTGTCAAGTACCTCCATGATAACCCGAAACTTCTAGAGGCTGTAAAGGTATGATACCGATAGGCAACTATTTGTGATCCCAAATGGTGTAGAACAAGCTATTATTTCTCGCCCCCACTTGTGGTCTTTTTTTGGTTTTGAGTTTGACATTGGTGACTCCGTGGTCCTATTGACGATTTATGAAATGCTCCCCTTGCAGGCTGAACAGAATGCAATTCGTAGACAAAATGATGAAGCTAACCAACCATTGAGTTGGAGTCAAATAAGGAACATGCCTCTAAGTTCAAAGGTATGCAGGGTCATATACTCGCTTTCAAAAGTATGGACATAAACTCTAAAAAGAGGAGAAAAAAAAAAAAAAAAAAAAAAGTGAACGCAAGACGTCATGAATCTCACAAGACCTTAGAACCACTAAGACAACCTCTTATGGATCAATATTTTTCTCTTACAGTATTAATATATGTCATTCATACAAAAATTTGCGCAGAAATAAGATCAAGAAATTAATGGCAAAATATCCTCTTGCACTCGTTTAAATCAACAATTTTACATTAATATTCATAATTGATGCGGAAATATCAACATTTTAAAAATGTTTACATTTTAATACATGAAAGTGAAGGTGAGAAAACGAGTATGAGACTTTTATAGTCATTTAGAAAATGTGAACACAAAAAAAAGAAGAGAAAAAAGTATGAGGCTACAAGTAGTCCTAGCAATTGTGTGCTGTCCAAGTGGGCCAGATATTTTGTAGCTAAAATGTGAATGAGAAGTTCAATGGCAAGACATGACTGATTTGGCTAACAGTCGGGAACTATGATGTTACTCAGGTGGTATTGGAGAGCTTGAGAATGGCAAGCATCATATCTTTTACCTTCAGAGAAGCAGTGGCTGACGTGGAATATAAGGGTAAGAGGAATACTAGAGCTTTTTATGAAACTAAAAAACAAAATAAAAGAATAGGATCCTTTAGCAAAATGAAATGCCAACATGCAATAATAATCTACTATATTCGATATATGCATTATCCTTCTCACAATGTATGAATCTTATAGCTGTGTAAGACATAAACATTGTGAAAAGGAAGATGCGTATATTCAATGTACAAGAAACCTCCTATTTCAAATGGAGTGGTTAATTTGAGACTTCATTGGAGGGAATGACTAACAAAAGAATTTATGACAGATTACTTAATTCCAAAAGGTTGGAAAGTGATGCCTTTGTTTAGAAACTTTCATCACAATCCAGAGTTTTTCCCTGATCCTCAAAAATTTGATCCTTTGAGATTTGAGGTATGAGTTAACATTGTTTCAAGGCTAAAGCTAGTTAAATTACAGTTTTTAGGGTTAAGGTATTTCTATGTTTCTACACAGATTAGTTATTTATTTATTTTCCTCCCTTTTTTTGTTTATTGTTTTTCTAGGTTGCCCCAAAACCCAATACATTTATGCCGTTTGGCAATGGAGTGCATGCCTGTCCAGGAAATGAGCTTGCAAAGATGGAAATGTTGATCGTGATCCACCATTTAGTTACCAAATTCAGGTATTGTACAAAAGGAAATATACCTAAATTACAAGAATAAATTATGAAATAACAACCAAGCAAAATAGGCTTATATGATTTCCTCCAAAATGAAAATAATGATCCTGTCAGGTGCAGTAACGCAAACTTGTAACCTATGTAGGGGCATTACTGGTGGAACCTTGGATTCTAAAAAATTATTTAAAAAAAAAAAACCATGTTAAAAGTTTAAATTCTCAAAAAAAGAAAAAGAAAAAAAGAAGCATAACACTTTAAAGTATGAACAATCATAATTTTTTCCCGTAATCCACTTGTTTGACAAGAGCCATGCCAAGAGAAATTATTTGGAGCACTTAGAATAATATAGCTTCCAATGATCCATATTTATGTAAGAGAAATGTGTAATACACAAAATATACTAAATAATTTCACCGTATAAATGTTACTCTATATATGTGTGTATAATTAATTCGGAAAGAGGCTGCTTAAAAAAAGGTTAAAATTATTTGACAAGGGCATTTTGTTGAATATTTGCAGGTGGGAAGTGGTGGGATCAGAAAGTGGGATTCAGTATAGTCCATTCCCAGTGCCTATGCAAGGACTCCCAGCCAAATTTTGGAAGGAATCTAGCAACTAACAAGCTGCATGGTTTAATTAGAAATTGGCAAATGTTTTAGATGAAGATGTCGTCCCTTTCCAAATCCATCTTCTTTCATTTTTAGTTTTGTATAATTTTGCTAGGCATTTTTCATTTTGTACTCTTTTTTAGTGCATTCCCCTTCTGGGTTTTGTACTAAATTCAATTGTACCAAATTTTATATTATATTCCTTCATGTTCACTATCAAAAATAGATCCAATATTCCAATATTCTAATTATATTTATGTAAAACTGAGAGGAGTACTCACAGGTTTTGTCAAGTGGTGCATAGTTGTCTTTTTTTTTTTTTTTTTTTTTTTTTTAATTACTAATTTGGTCCTTCAACTATTGAATAAAGATCAATTTGGTTTAATAATTCAATTTAGCCACTAGAATTTTAAAATGAAGTCAATTTCATCTTTAAATATTCTACCCATATAATTCACAAAATTACTGTACGGACAATGGAGCACACGTGGAAATGTTATTAAGGAAAGTGTATAAATTCAAAACAAAACCAATTTCAACTATTAATTTTGTTAAAATTTAAATTGAAAGTCTAAGGATATCCAACAGTTGAGAGACTAAATTGAACTTTGAACTTTGCCTAATATTGGAGGGCCTAATTATCAATTTAACATTTTAATTGATTCTGTTTAATACTAAAAAAAAATCCCACCTTTTTTTCTTCATGATTATATTTTGACTCTAATTAATTTTTAAATAAGATGTCACTGGAAAAAGTATTTTTGGTCATGGACCCTACCAAGATGTATTTTTCGTTAAACTACCAAAAAGTATATCTGGTTGGTTGGTAAGTATTATTAAGAAATGAAACACACACACACACACACACACACTGAGTTTGTTAATTACAATTGAGCATTACATGGACCCTACCAAGATGTGGCTACTGGAGCTTGATGGCCATAAAATTTGATTTGATTTTCTTTCTCCAGATTATGATATTGTTATCTGTGTGAGTCAATCCCACAGGTCATTGAGAACAGAGGATAACTATTATGTTCTGAGGAAGACAGAGGACACCCAAAATTTAAGTAAAATAAAAATAAAATTATAAAAATTTTCACACCCTCTCACAATGAGCTTACCACATGACCAATGTAAGAGATAATGTGAAATTTTCAGTGGGTTTTTTAGTTTCTGAAGACATTTTGTTTTGTTCATCCTTTTAAACTTATGAGCTCACTTATGAGTTTCACTTTCCCTCATGATTTCCATCTTAGTTCTTACAATTATTTAACCACATGATTGAATTTAATTATCCTTGAAAATGATAACAATGACTTTGTTGTATTACTGAACACAATCATGTGATTAAGTTTAATTCAGGAATTTAAAGTACAATACTTTAGTTTTGTTCCATAAAACACTTTTTTTTACAACTTGTTAAGATGTCAAATTGTGAATTGTGAAACCTCATTTTCATATATCTCATCACTAGCATCAATATCATATATACCAATCAACCTAAAGTTGTGAAAATGATTGTATATTATTTTTAATATAATGCCAAGTTGCCAACCAAATCCTAATAAACCACTGGCCTGGTGAGTTATGTCTGATAGATGACATGACATTGAGTCGTTGATCAGCACATTATTTGGCAATCCAATTCTATCTTTAACAAGAAATAGGAGTATAGATTGTTCTAAATACAATGTAGCCCATATATTTACAGTGTATTTGTTTTGCTGAGTGAAGTGAATGAACTATCTTCACCAAATTCTCTTGTTAGTGTTATATGAATCCAACTTCAGAATAAAAGCATCATCTCTAACTTCACCATTTATCCACTTAAAAATCCTCAACCATTGCTCAAATTATGGGCTAGCACTATTGAGTGCCTTATTCAAAGATTACTAGAATCTATACAAAATTTCCTACTTTTTGATGAGTTGAGCTTATCCTAGAATATGCCAGATGCATTCCTTCACTTCGTCTATTCTAAATTCTAACAGAGAACTCTGCTTTTTCAGATCATCTTCAAGGATAATTCACAGGCAATGACCTCTAATAATCATAGGTTTGCATATCATTGATATTATGACAGCCATTGCTCAAATTATGGGCTAGCACTATTAAGTGCCTTATTCAAAGATTACTAGAATCCATACAAAACTTCCTACCTTTTGACAAGTTGAACTTATCCTAGAATATGCCAGATGCATTCCTTCACTTTGTCTATTTCTAAATTCTAACAGAGAACTCTGCCTTTTCAGATCATCTTCAAGGAATATTCACAGGCAATGACCTCTAATAATCATAGGTTTGCATATCATTGAAATTATGATACATACTTTCTGTCTTGATCTGTAGACAAATTTTTTACTATATCTCAAACATATCAATATTTTCACTCAGACACCACTGCAACCTTAGTCTAATCAAATAAGCTCTCTATTTGTTTAAAATTAGATAGTTTACTCATAAAGAATGTATGACATAGAAGCTTTACATGCCTATCCTACAGAACTCACTCTAGTCAGGAAAATTCTGTTGTTTTTTCCAGTGAACAGGAACAAGGATGTCAACCACCCCAAGTTTCCCAATAATTATAGGCATCCAAGTCATGTATAACTGTACGGACCTACTTATATTATATATAGAGCCATGCTTCAAATAAGCTTGAAGCCACATCTGCATCAATTTAACCTTAAAGTGAATGTATTACATAATGCATAGTAGCAAATGAATAAACCTTTAATAATATTAATCAAATAGCAAATGAGCAGCACTTGAAGACAGTATGGTTTACACTAAGAAAAAATGTTTCCTAAGTAATTGATCATATCTGCATCCAGTTGAAGTTCCCCATTATTATTCTACAGGTACAAGCACTTGAATCATAACCAGATTAGTTAAAGCATATTAAGATGCAGGAGACATGTATTTGCTAATGGCTGCAGTAATCCTTTCTTTGTCTCTGGTTGGGAATGCTTCCAGGAGGACCCCATCTTTATAGAAATGGAAGAGGGGCACTGACTGCATGAGTACATGTCCATTTTAATCTCAGTGAATCATGAAGTAGGGAAAAAATATAAGTTGATCAGGGTATCCCATGAACAGAATATATCAAATTGCACTTGGATTCATTCTAGCCTAAAGTTAAAGCTAAAGTAGCATAGATCAAAAAAGTAAAAAATATTCAGGATTCTTTGACAACTTTGGGTCCGTTTTGAAAACTGAAAACTGAAAACACTGTAGCAAAATAATTTTTAAATATGTGAATAGTGCTGAGACCTATTTTTAATGAAAAATTGATAAAAAAGTAAAATTCGTGGATCCGTAAACAGTGCACAAATGCACTGTTCATGGACAAAAGTCAACAACTGCGGCTAATGTTCATGTGAACAGTAGCCGCACAGTACCAATACTCCCTCACACGCCGGGAAAAAAGAAAAAGAAAGAAAGAGACAAAACGCAGACCAAAAACGCAGAAGTGAGAATAATTGCAATCCAAACGGGCACTTTATGTAAAATACTTTCACTCTCTCTCATTACTCAGTTTGCCTTGCGATGACATTCTTTTATACACCTGAATCAGGGTTCTGATATAGTTTCGACTGAACCTCATCTTAGAAAATACGATCGGAGAGTAAGCTCATTAAAAGATTAAATGAAAGCTAACAGTATGAACCGACTTGAAGCTTATGTTCCTACTGACAATAAATCAAATTGAGCCCACATGCAGAAAACAACATCCCAAGCAATCAAAATAAGTCCAGAAAATCTTAGCATAATATATCTATCGTTCCAAATTAGTACCATCTGCATTACTTCCTGCAAATTCACTGAAATTTAAATAAGATTGGACTGAAAATTTATTATCAGATAAAATTACCTTGATTCTAAGTCGATCCGCAACCTCAGATTGCTCATCATACTCATCAATTACCTGCAGTAGATAGCATTGCAACTTCTTATTCTGAGTTGATTAAGGATATAATAGACATGCTTAATTTGATGAGACAATCTAAAGATCATTACATCAATATTTCCCTCTTCTTTCAAAGGGTTGTCTGGTGAGGCTGGGGGGAAACTAGAGAAGGTGTTTTACATTTCATTACCCTTTCCATATTTATTAATTATTCTATGCAAACCATTCATGTTCAAGTGTTCAACTAGTATAATACTCACATTGTGCTTTAAGAAGATTACAGGAGCATCTTGATCACCAGATCCCCTACATAATTTTCCAAATCCTTGCTCTATGTACTTGCAACTTCCACAAGAAGGGCGATAAAAATCTACCACAACTAAAGAATCTGTTTCTTTAGCCTTTTCAAGAACTCTGGATAGTTCCTCATCGGTCTTAAATTCTCTAACACATTCAGCAGGACAGAGATCATCATCTTCATCTGACAGTTCTCCCTGATTCCCCTCAGCCACTCTGATTCTTTCAGCTCGGAATGTGTCCGAAGTTTTAATAGTAGATGGGATTTTAGCCCTAATGAGACACAATCTAACCTTACTTCTATCATGAAGAAAGCTGGGAACTATACGGGGAAATCTAGAATCAAGGTGTCCATTAGGATTTTTTCCAAAACCAAAATATGCCTTGCAATAACGAATACTCTGCCTTTGCATGACAACATAGAGCAAACCTCCAAAACAACAATCTATATGCCACTTAACTGATGGTTTTCCAAGATAAATTTTTGGCATAGGTCAGTTAATGCTTAATATCATAGATCTTCGATCTAATCCTTATTTTCATTTAAACCCATCGCCTGCATAATATAAACTGATAAGCATCAAAGTAAGAAACAAATTTCATAAACATCATAGCATTTTCCTAGTTACAAAAAATACAGGATTTGTATAATAAGACAGGATTTTGGACTTTGGACTAGTCTAGAATACTGATTACTGAATATTCAATGAATTTGGAAAGTCTTCATCAATGGAGCAAAATAATACTAAAAAACAATCCGATCAATAAATATCCTATTGACACTCACAGACACCAAAGGTGAACCACCAGATCTCACAACATCCACTTAGAATAAAAATTTGGCACAAGAAAACATCTGTAGTTTGTTTCATTTTCCTAACATAGCATATGATGCCAGAATATTCAAGAAGCAGCCACTTGCTGCTGTTGATGCTGCCCCCACCAAAAAGATCATATAAATGAAAACATATACAGGTTATTGATTTTGGTGGAAACCCTGCATATTTTTATATCCAAAAAAAAAAGAAAAAGAAAAAAAAACTTATAAAAGTGATTAAATTTTACATTGATCATCATCCTTCCACAATCCTTCTCTTATTTTTTGGGAGCTTAGAATTAACCGTAAATAAAATATATGACACTAATTAATAAGCACAAACTGACGAAAATATATCTTTATACCAAATAGAAGAAGGAAAAACATTTTTTCTTGAACCACATAATTGCTCACTCCAGACACTTTTGTTCTTATGAGATCTCCTCCTATTATTTATTTATTTATTTCTTCTGGGGTTTCATTATGCTTATATAATTCTAGGACCCTTCTTTGGCAGACCAACAGTGAGTTAATGACCTTTCCAATGAAGCCGTGTTCAATGTAAATCAATTTGTGAAACAGTTAATGCTCACTTATTTTATTAGTGTAACTCACAAACAACTAAACAAGTACCCAGTAGATTGAAAACAACAAAAAACCAAAAAAAAAAAAAACAAAACCATAATCATTCTCAATTCTAAGAATGTCTTACTGTAAATATGGCCTACGATACATACATTCACTTTCAACAACAAGCGGTCCACAAAGAAGCAAGAATAGTAGCTAATCATATATACTATAAATCTGTCAGACAAACTCAGATGATTTTAACTTTAAATGTATGATCAGAACTGAGAAATACTGAATGGTTTTTCTTGTGAACAGAATATAAGGAGCTCGTAGAGAGATTTGGTGCTTACCTCCGCGCGAGTTTTTAGGATAGCAGCTGAAGAATTAGCTTCGAATGAGAACAAGACACGTTACTACCATATCCACTTTGTACCTCTTGACTCATAACTTATTATATCTTTAACCCAAAAAGTCAAAGAATAAATAAATAAATAAATGTGTATATATATATATATATATATATATGGATTGGATAGAACCTAGTGTAATTTAAGGAATGTTACATCACTTAATAACTTATTATTTAATTAATATTTTGAAAATTCAACCATTAAATTAAATGTTCTATACGTTCTTAACATATATGCCAATTTTCATATCAATCGGATGCTATTTACCATTTGATCAATAAACTCATCTTTTACGTATTATTTTAAACTACAAAAACTTGAATTTTACATCAGGTGTAACTTTAAGTAATATTACATCACTCAATATTTTTTAATTAGATGTGAATATTGACAAATTGACCGTTAAATTATATTATCTTTTTATATTTTTCATGCTTGCAAAATTTCAAAGCAATCAATGATTAATAGTCATGTCATTAATCAATTGTTAAAATTCAAATTTTTGTATTTTAAAATAATACATAAAAGATGAATTTATAGATTAAATGGTAAATAATATCCGATTGATATGAAAATAGGTATACATGTTAAGAACATATAGAACATATAATTCAACGGTTGGATTTTCAAAATATTAATTCAATCACAAGTTATTGGGTGGTGTAACATTATTTAGAGTTACACCAAGTGTAACTTGAATCCAATCCATATAAATATATATATATATATATAGACCTTTTATTTAAAATTATTTAGCCAAACATACTCTTTTTTTCCAAAGTATGTAGTAAAATTCCACATTTTTGGAACTCTTGATTTTAAAGTAGAACTCGAAATTGCTATGTGTAGCAAAACTCGATGCGAGTAATATCAAGTTTCAAAATAAGAGTATTTTGTTAGATATTTTGAAAATAACTGTTTTACTACACACTTAAAAAATAAAAAGGTATTTAGCCATTTTTTCCAGTGATTATATAGGCATGAACTATTAGTCACGTGACCACATCAGAATATGGCTTGATAGTAAGAGTCTTTATATTGCTTTACTTGGTGAGCAATTTGAGTGACAGCTTTATCAAAATTTCGGTAGCACACATAATATTATTCATTGCAGTCACTTAACGTGAGATCAATAAATTATAAATCCACATTAGAGACCCCCTTTTCATTTAAAAAAAATGATTAGTCACGTGCTCTAAAGCTTAAATTAAAATATATTTTGGGCTAGATAAACATATATCTTGGACCCAGGGCGAGATACATTGTTGTTAAGTGGGACACTTTTTGTTATCTGAATCCAGATTGACCCAAGAAGACAGCGTGCAGAAAATTATACAAATTCAATCATGTTATGGACTTGGCTCACCTAAAAAATCATTAAGCCCATCACCTATTTGATATACGACCCAATCTGACCAAAAGCAAACAAAAACTTATCGGTCCGATCCAAGACCATATCCGTTCCGACAAAACTACGAATCGGCCGCTCCATCCTTATTTGTTGACAGAAAAAAACATAGTATTTTTCAGTTCACAAAAATTGGTGATTACTTGAGATTCTTTAGAACTATTACATATAGTAAGGATATTAAGAAATCATTAATTACTTAATAACCTTACTTAACATCTTAAGTAATCACAAATTACTTCTCAAACCTAGTGACAGTACTAGTTCCATAAAAGGTTGAATTTGGGTTAATCCACTCACTCTCTTTAGGATCAAGATTTTTCAGAACACTAGTTGTAGGATCAGTTTTTGTAGCCCAAGCCCACGAGATATAGAGAATGAGCCCAATGAACCCAAGACAATGAATTTGTAGAGTGTGGGTGAAAGAACTGGGCCGGATATGAATTAAAAAAGAGTTGGGTATGGTATTTGAGAATAATCTAACATGCAATCACGTGAAAACAATGGTAGACCTAATGTCCGAAGAGGCATTTTATTGAATGAAATTAGGTTACAAGTTCCAGAGCTACAGTAAAGTTGTTCTTGTTCTTCTCTCTTTTTTATCCTCCCTCTCTATCAGGGGCTTTTCTTCTTTATATAGCCTCTTTCCTAATCATCCCAATCTTCCACTTGTCCTCCTTCTGCTTACATACTTGAGTATATGTCACATCAAGTATCTTCTCTAGCTTTTTGGAAGTGGCGGTAGCTGAGGTTGCACTGTTCAGGGGTCTTCTCCACATAAATGCGGCCAGAAAAGTTGCTGCAAGGCATTAAATACGGTGGTAGCAGCTTTTTCTTGAGATATTTCTTCATCCTTATCATCCCCAGGAATGCCCAGAGTTTATCTTTGCCACCAAAATTGCCAGGAAGGGCATTCGGGCCTCCTGTACGTTTATTTGATCAGAATTATTCGTATCCGAGGAGTAAAACCTCCTCGGACAAAGGGTGACCTCTTCGGATTGTACTCTTCCGCCATCTCTGGGTTCGTTGCCCTCAGGTGAACTATACCCCAACTTGTTACTACTCTTCAGACACAAAGTAATCTCAAAAACAGGGCCCTAGGCCCAATTGGTAGATCTGGGCTTTTACCCCCCACAATAGCCCCTCAAAATCTTAACTTTTCCCTCGCATCCGAAGAGGAAAAGTGGGATTTTGACTTGTCACAGAGTAAAGAGTTTGAGAACGGCCACATGTCTGAACTGGCACGTGTGTAGGCGTAAATATAAGCGCTTCATCATTGCCGCTGCTGTTTCCATGTTCCCAAGGCGCTGCATTAATTGTACTAGGTGGCGCCTTGTCCTTTGTATCCAACGGTGAATGATTGATCTGACGGACGTGGTTCTTTCCCAGAGTTTAGGCGAAATAACTCCCGCCCCTTCATGTGACCCGATATAAATCCTCAGAAGAAGTTACTTCTTCCTCACTTTGCAAATTTTCAGACAATCCAGCAAGAACAAGCACGCGACTCCGTCCAACTCTCTCAGTCACCGATTCTAGTTTTCCCCAGAGTCTTCACGAATCCTTCTACGAGTTTGAAAATCTCTCTCCGACCTAGTTCTTGTAAGTTGTCATCCATTAGATCCTTTAGTCTTCTCTTCGGCCATCCATCTTTTCGTTTTAAGTGCCATGGGTAAACTCCAGTATTTGGTAGATAGCCCTGATCAGTTGGAGGCGTTTAGGGCCGCATATCGCATACCCCCAAATGTGGTTGTGAGGTATTGCTCCCCAGAAAACATACTAACAGATCGGAAGACGGGCGAAGTGGTTATCCCCCTCATTGCCTTTCTAGAAGGAGGGATGACCATTCCTATGGGTCCCATCACCACTAGTTATCTTAGGAACCATAGGATTAGCCCGGATTAATGCGCGCCCAACATGTTTAGGATCCTAGGAGCAGTTGAGGATCTGAACCGCCATTTAGGATTGGGCCTTACCTGGCTTGATGTGGTGCACATGTATGAGTGCCATAGCCAACAAGGGGCGGGATATTATCTCAAATCCCGGTCCGACGAGGTTAGATTCATTTCCTGCCTCCCCAAATCCAACAAAGGGATGAAAGACGATTATGTGATCGTCTCGGTCGCGTGGCACGACGGTCCCCATTGTCCAACCAAGCTAGGAGAGCCAGGTGGGACATGCTAGATTTAGGTTCACTAACAGTAGGCTTAGGATCCCCGTCTTTTAACAATTTTTAATTCTCTCTGTGTTGTTATTTTCGAGTCTCTGATAAAGTTTTGCTGTGATTTTTAACAGATAGGAACCGCGTTTCTCCTCGGCTCAGCCTTACCAATACTGCCGCACTCAACTACCTATTAAGATCAGAGATCTTTGTAAGCGAGGAAGGGCAGCTGCGGTCGGCTCCTCTTATTCTCGGGTACTCGGCGAAGAAGAAAGACTGTCAACCGATCGGCAACGCTATAACACAAGGGGATCATCGTCTCAATCGCATAGACGTTGCTCAAAAAGGGTTTTTAGCACCACACGACCTTGCACCAGTGCCATACCCTAACCCACAGGCTGTACCGCTGCTCGTCCAACCAATTACCCAAGTACCCCTTGAACCGGTGGTTGCAAGTGAAAGGGTTGGCTCTTCGACCTCCTCACTAGAAGAACAGATAGATAAATTCCAATTCAGAGGAGAAGCTTCAGGCGGGGTACAAGTTATACCGTCCTCGGACTCCGAAGAGGAGATTGATAGGCATTACAGCGTCCACCCACCCCTTCCGATAACTGCCCTTCCGGAAGTTTCTTCGGACGAGGAAGATATGGTAGATTTAAGGGCATTAACGAAGAACAGAGGGAAGAAGTCCGAGCCGAAAGGCACTGGGACTTCTCAACTAGTGGCGAATCTGCCTCCGCCGCCACCTCAGGTTCCTGGCCCCGGCCTAAAGCCTGTACCGGACTTGAGGAAGAAAATGCCCCTCAAAACTGAGGAGAGGGAGGTGGTGGTGGTGCCACCCAAAACAAATAAACAACAAAAGGTGGCCAGAGACCATTGGAGCAGAAGGGGCTCATCTGTTGAGAGCCGGGATGAGGCCGTCGTGGCAGACGTCCGTCGAGGAGGGTCTCGCACCTGGTCTCCGAGGTTGGAATTGGATGACGCTCCGATCCCTTGGGACACCTCCCTCAGGAACTACGATTGGGGAAGGGCAGGCTACGTTGTTGAGGCCTTGAAGCAGCCACTATTCCTCCCATATGATATGGAGTTCTACATGTGTTTCAACTAGCAGAAGCTCCTCCTATCCCTTAAGAGGGATATAGCCAAGGTAAGTGGACTTAGTCTGCTCATTTAAACCACTGAGCCTTTTCAATCCTTTCTCCTTTTTTTTTTTTTTTTTTTTTTTTTTGTGCTTTATACTCGGAATTTCAATTATGTAGGTTATCCAGCAGATCTTTGTGGCCGAGGAGTGGAACAAAAAGTCCTACCTCGAAACCCAAGCAGAGGCCCACTCTCGGTTCGAGGCTGAAAAATCTCTGGGCAATTTGAAGGAAGAATATGCTCTCTTATCCGAGTAATTCAAAGACATGACCAACTAGAGGAACAGCCTCGACGTTGGCCTGAAAACCGCTGAAAGGCAGGCCGAAGAGCAGTGCAAACAGCTAAACATGGCCGAAATCAACTTGGCTACCGAGAGGGAGCTGGTAAAAGGGCTTAGAGATGAGCTTAAAAAAGCCAAGGAGAGTGCCCGATTAGCCGAGCAGAATGCTTAACTGGCCAAGGAGGCAGTCGAAGCTGAGAGAAAAGCAGCATACCAGCTGGGGGTGGATGAGACCGGGTCCCAGCTTACAGAGCAATTTGCCTCGGTTAGTCGAGACTATTGCGACATAACCTGGAACAAGGCACTGGACGCCGCTGGAGTCCTTGCTGACTCAGAGCTGAGACTGCCTGGGAGCATATACTACGATCCTGAGATCCGAGAGCTCCCAGTGGCTGATCCTCCTCCTACACAGCTCCCAGAGGCCTCAGATCAACTCTTGGCCAGCCAAGTCCCTCCTGCTAACCCTGAGGCCTCCAAGGAATTGGAAAAGGGGAAGACCTCTTCCGAGCCCAAGGACCAGGCCCGAGAAGCTGCTGCTACTCGGACAGGCCAGGCTGCTGAACCTGTGGTCCCTCAACCGAAGACTTAGAGATAGGGGCTTTTGTTTTGTACTTGTATTAATTTTGTTTTTATGTAAGGAATTGTAACCCTTTTCTTTTGATCAATGAAACAGTTTTCATTTTGTTTCTAGTGTTTTCATTACATATCTTATGACTTATTATTGCTGCATATAACTGTACTTTGCAATTATAACAATGCGAATAAATTTAATCACTATATCATACTGATGGTATGAATAATCGAAATTGGTACCGAAAAGGAAAGTTCGTATAAGAGTAATAAGCAATAATTGCGGTGAGTAATTATGGAAGTTTTACATGTCTTTCCAAGTATACAAAGAGAGTGTGATTACCCTTCGGCTTTGAATTAAATACAACTAAGGAAGCCAATCATAAGTTAGAATCAATTTAAATACAATCAAGAATTTTAGCACTAAGCCCTAGTGACAATAGCTGTGTGGGGGTGTTGACTAACATGTGTCATTTGGTTCAAGGACCATAGGGAACAAACTTATTTGTGCTAACTAACCCAAATTATCTGGTCCGAGGACTACAGGCATGACTGGATTTAAGTTTAAACACTTAGAGGACAGTAACAGAGTGTTAACTAACCCAAATCATCTGGTCCGAGGACTACAGACATGATTGGATTTAAGTTTAAACACTTAAAGAACAGTAACAGAGTGCTAACTAACCTAAATCATCTGGTCCGAGGACTACATGCATGATTGGATTTAAGTTTAAACACTTGAAGGACAGCAACGGAGTGCTAACTAACCCAAATCATCTGGTCCGAGGACTACAGGCATGATTGGATTTAAGTTTAAACACTTAAAGAACAGTAACGGAGTGCTAACTAACCCAAATCATCTGGTCCGAGGACTACAGGCATGATTGGATTTAAGTTTAAACACTTAAAGAACAGTAATGGAGTGCTAACTAACCCAAATCATCTGGTCCGAGAACTACAGGCATGATTGGATTTAAGTTTAAACACTTAAAGAACAGTAACATATACAGAATCAGCATATTAATTGAAGAGAACGATCGACTAATAATAGTACATTTTGAGGTTATTTACATTCCAAGGACGTGGTATTACATGACCATCCAGGTCTTCTAAGAAATACGCCCCAATGCCAGCCCCTGAAGTAATACGATAAGGCCCTTCCCAATTGGGTCCTAACTTTCCCCAAGCTGGGTTCTTTGCAGTACCCACAACTTTCCTCAACATCAGATCACTGGGTTTTAAAGGCCTTAGTCTTACATTAGCATCGTAGCCCTGCTTGAGCTTTTGTTGGTAATGTGCCAGCTAAACCATGGCACTTTCCCTCCTTTCATCAATCAGATCTAAACTCCTTTCTAGCTGCTCATTGTTGCTGGTCGGACTGAATGAACTGGTCCTCAATGTTGGGAATCCCGTTTCCAGAGGTATGACAGCTTCAGCTCCATAGGTCATTGAAAAGGGGGTCTCTCCAGTAGATCTACAAGGCGTAGTTTTGTAGGCCCAAAGTACGTGTGGCAGTTGTTCCACCCATTTGCCCTTCGCGTCGTCAAGTCTTCTCTTTAGGCCATTTACTATGACCTTGTTGACAGCCTCTGCTTGCCCATTACCCTGGGGATAAGCAGGGGTGGAGTATTTGTTTATAATTCTTAGCTCACTACAATAGTTCCTGAATGCCTTGCTATCGAACTGCAGGCCATTGTCCGAGATTAGAGCATGAGGAATCCCAAACTGAGTGACAATATTTTTCCATACAAACTTTTGCACATCCACGTCTCTGATGTTGGCCAAAGGTTCAGCTTCGACCCACTTGGTAAAGTAGTCTGTTCCGACCATGAGGTATTTTTTGTTTCCTGCAGTTTTGGGGAATGGTCCCACGATATCTAAGCCTCATTGGGTGAAAGGCCATGGGCTGGATAGTGGATTAAGAGTTCCACCCGGTTGATGAATGTTTGGGTCGAATTTTTGACACTAATCGCACTTTTTAACATACTCGAGGGCTTCTTTTTGCATGTTCGGTCACCAATAGCCTTGAGTAATAGCCCGATGAGCCAAAGACCTTCCTCCTGTATGGCTTCCACATATTCCTTCATGTAATTCTTCTAGCAGTAACTCGGCCGCTTCAGGATGCATGCATAATAAATATGGTCCTAAATAGGAGCGTTTATACAATCTCTGTTCTTCGGATAGCCAGAACCTGGTCGCCTTCCTCCGAATTTTGTCAACTTCCTCTCTTTCTTCAGGCAAGATGTCTTCTTTCAAGAATTTAATTATAGGGTCTATCCAGCAGGGTCCGGTCCTAACTTGGTGAACCTGAACTACATCCTTTTTTGTCTCTGTAGGCCCATGCAAGTCCTCAACGAGGATAACTCTGGGCAAATTTTGCGCCGAGGAGGTAGCAAGCGTAGCCAAAGAGTCAGCATGTGCGTTACCACTTCTGGGGATGTGCAGCAAACTAAAAGAGTCGAACTCCGATTGCAGACATTTAACTCGACTCAGGTACCCCTGCATTCTTTCATCTTTCGCCTCGAACTCCCCTTGTACTTGACCTACGACTAACCTTGAGTCCGAGAACAATTCCACAGACTTTCTTCCCATTTTTCGGACCATAGCCATTCCCGTCAGCAAGGCCTCATACTCCGCCTCATTGTTCGTTGCCGAGAAGTCCAACCTTAACGACTTTTCGATAATGATTCTTTCAGGGGATATCAACACTAGTCCCACTCCAGAACCTTTATGATTTGCAGCACCGTCTACATACACTTCCCAACGGGAGGGGTCTTGCTGAGAAATTATGCCAACTGATTTTTCATCCATGTCCGACATAGGCATTACTTCTTCTAGTTGGGGCTCCGTGAACTCAGCCACTAAATTCGCAAGGACCTGGCCTTTGACCGATGTGCGGGGCATATATTTGATATTGAAAGCCCCCAAAATTATACCCCACTTAGCAATTCTCCCTGTATAGTCTGCACTTCGGAGTATAGCCCTGAGTGGGAGCTGAGTAAGAACAATGACTGTATGTGCTTGGAAATAGTGAGGTAGCTTTCGTGTGCCAAGCACCACTGCTAGAATGACCTTCTCCAATGGTAAATAACGGATCTCGGCCTCATACAGTGACTTACTCACGTAATAAACCGGTCTTTGCACACCACAATCCGATCATATCAGCACCAAGCTCACCGCGCAGGGAGCTACAGCAATGTAAGCAAATAATACTTCATCTTGCTCAGGACTGGACATAATTGGTGGCCGAGTTAGATAATCTTTAAGTTGCTGAAAGGCCAAAGCACATTATTCGGTCCACTCGAATCCCTTCCACTTGTGGAGCAACGAGAAAAAGGGCTGACACCGGTCTGCTGATCGAGAGATAAATCGATTCAGGGCAGCAGTCATTCCAGTCAGCTTCTGAACTTCCTTGGGGTTCCGAGGAGCTTGCAGATCGGTGATGGCTTTAATCTGATTGGGGTTAACCTTAATTCCCCTGTGAGTTACCATGTACCCCAAAAACTTGCTAGACCCCACGCCAAATGAGCACTTGGAAGTGTTTAGGCGGAGCTTGTACTTTCTAAGGACTTCGAAGGTACTTTCCAGGTCCTTCACATGGTCAGCAACCATCTTGCTTTTCACCACCATGTCGTCTATATAGATCTCGATATTTTTGCCCAGATATAGTTCAAACATCCTTATCATCATTCTTTGATAAGTAGACCCCGCATTTTTTAAGTCAAACGGCATTACTTTATAGTGGTAGTTACCAACTGGGGTGACGAAAGCAGTCTTCTCCTGGTCATTCAGAGCTAGTGGTATCTGGTGGTAGCCTTGAAAAGCGTCTAGGAAGCTCAACCGAGGGTGGCCGACAGTGGCATCCACAAACTGATCAATTTTTGGCATGGGGAATGGATCCTTGGGACAAGCCTTATTCAAGTCAGTGAAGTCCACACAGACTCGCCATTTCCCGTTTTTCTTCTTTACTACCACAGTATTCGCTAACCACTCCGGGTAGAAAACTTCCTTAATAGCTCCAGCTTGTTTGAGCTTGGCCACCTCTTCTCTCACTGCGTCGGCATGCTCCCTAAACGGACGCCGAGGAGGCTGCTTCTTGGGAATAATCGACGGGTTGACTTTAAGATGGTGGCAAATGAATTGGGGATCCACCCCTAGAGCTTCGTAAGCATTCCAGGCAAACACGTCAAGATTCCTATTGAGCAACTCTATTAGCTCTTCTTTCTCCTGAGGAGGCAGCTGAGATCCGACTTGAAAGAATTTTTCAAGATCGTCCCCAATGACAACTTTCACTAAATCTTCGCATCGAGCGCCCTCGTTTAAATCCTCTACGGGTAATGTCCGAGACTTTAACTGTTATAAACCGTTTTCGGCCCTGGACGAGGGCTCGGCTTCAGGCTCGTGCTAGATGGCAGCCACTAAACATTGTCTAGCTACGGACTGATCTCCTCGGATCTCATAAACCTGCCCTTCAGCTGGGTACTTGACTTTCTGATGCAAAGTAGAAGAAACAACCCCCAGTGTATGAAGCCAAGGTCTGGCTACAATTGCTGTATATGGGGAGTACACGTCCACAACTACAAAATCCACCTCTACCATTTCAGAGCCGGTCTGCACGGGCAAGCGTATCTGGCCTTTCGGGATGACAACTCTTCCTTCAAAACTCATGAGGGGGGAATTGTATGGTGTTAAATCTTGAGGTTTTAGACCTAGCCCCTTGTAGAGATCGGGGTACATTATCTCCACAGCACTACCCTGGTCTACCATCACCCTTTTTACATCGTATCCTCCAATTCTGAGGGTTATTACTAAGGCATCATCATGGGGCTAAACGGTCCCTATTTTGTCCTCGTCCGAGAATCCTATAATCAATGGGGCATCCGATTTAGATCTCTTCGGACCATGGCCGAAATGCCCTGACGGTGATTGGACTATTGACATAACCTTCGATGGCCAAGACCCTGTTCTCCCGGGTGCAGCGAAGACGACATTAATGGTTCCCAATGGCGATTTTGAGGAATCATCTCTTTGGAGCTCCGAACTGATCTGCCCTCCTCGACCGCTGGAATGGTGCAGGAAGTGCTTTAATTTACCCTCGCCGACCAGCTGGTCTAAATGATCCCACAGGCTCCTGCAGTCGTCTGTGCTATGCCCGTGGTCTTGATGATACTGGCAATAAAGATTATGATTACGCCTCCCAGGTTTTCCTACCATCTTATTCGGCCACCTGAAAAATGGCTCATTTTTAATCTTTTCCAAAACTTGGTGCACCGGCTCTTTAAATACAGTATTGACCGCTTGAGGATTGGTTGACCCTGATTGTCCAGCGAAATCTCTACGCGGTTTACTGCTATTGTAACGATCCGATCGGAAATCCCTCCTCTCCTGGGGGATTGCTTTGTCCTTTCCCTTCCCTTGCTGCTGATCTTCCTCAACTCTTTTAAATTTTTCTATACGGTCCATAAGCTGACGCATGTTAGTGACTGGTTTGCCAGATAAGGAGGTCCTTAGACCGTGGTCAGTAGGGAGGCCTACCTTGAACGTGCTGAGGGCCATTGCATCGGAGTTGCCCTCCATATCATTAAACATCTCCCAGTATCTATCCGAATACGCCTTCAGAGTCTCGCCCTCTTGCATGCTTAGGGATAATAGTGAAAACAGGGGCCTGGCTACTCTTCGGCAGGTGACAAAGCGTGAACCAAATGCTTGAGTGAGCTCTTTGAAGGAATTAATAGAGTCTGCCTTCAAACTGTCAAACCACCTCATTGCCACCGGCCCCAGACTGGAGGGGAAAACCTTACACATCAGGGCTTCGTCTTTGGAGTAGATAGCCATCCTTTGGTTAAAGTGGCTCACGTGTTCCACCGGATCTGTTTTACCGTTGTAAATGGTAAAAGTTGGCTGGTTAAAACGCCGAGGGAGTTTCGCTTCCTCAATTCTGCGAGTAAAGGGTGACCGAGAGATCTGATTCAAGGCCCTGCTCATAGCATCATTCCCTACGCCTCCGCGTGATGGACCTCTATATTGCTTTTTGTGATGAGACTCTTCTTCATAGGAAAAGGATTCACTGGCTGGTATCCGAGATTTCTGCTGATAAATGATGTCTTGCTCGTCGTCGGAATCTTCATCAGAATACGAGAAAATCCGTTTCCTCTTTGCATGGCGCAACTCCCTTTTCAGTTTTTCAACTTCTAGTTGCAAGTCCCGATTCTTCTCTACATGGGACACGTGACTTCCGCCATATGACTGGCTTTGGCCAGTATGCACAGTGTGCACACTACCCTCACGATCTTGCCTTCTTTCCAAGTTAAGAAAAGGGTCAACATGTAGGGATGCCCTAGATTCTGCTTGTTGACTTCGTTCTGTCATCACCGACGGTTGTTTTCACCCCTGCACAAGCTCTTCCCACAGACGGCGCCAATTGTAGGGTCAGTTTTTGTAGCCTAAGCCCACGAGATATGGAGAATGAACCCAATGAACCCAAGACAATGAATTTGTAGAGCATGGGTGAAAGAACTGGGGCAGATATGAATTAAACAAGAGTTGTGTATGGTATTTGCGAATAATCTAACATGCAATCACGTGAAAACAATGGTAGACCTAATGTCCGAAGATGCATTTTATTGAATGGAATTAGGTTACAAGTTCCAGAGCTACAGTAAAGTTGTTCTTGTTCTTCTTTCTTTTTGATCCTCCCGCTCTATCAGGGGCTCTTCTTCTTTATATAGCCTCTTTCCTAATCATCCCAATCGTCCACTTGTCCTCCATCTGCTTACATACCTGAGTATAGGTCACATCAAGTATCTTCTCTAGCTTTTTGGGAGTGGCGGTAGCTGAGGTTGCACTGTTCAGGGGTCTTCTCCACATAAATGCGGTCAGAAAAGTTGCTGCAGGGTATTAAATACGGTGGTAGCAGCTTTTCCTTGAGATATTTCTTCATCCTTATCATCCCCAAAAATGCCCAGAGTTTATCTTTGCCACCAAAATTGCCAGGAAGGGCATTCGGGCTTTCTGTACGTTTATTTAATCAGAATTATTCGTATCCGAGGAGTAAAACCTCCTCGGACAAAGGGTGACCTCTTCGGATTGTACTCTTCCGCCATCTCTGAGTTCGTTGCCCTCAGGTGAACTATACCCCAACCCGTTACTACTAATCTAAAAAATAGTGTTTTAGGCCCAATTGGTAGATCTGGACTTTTACCCCCCGCACTGGTGATATTTGAAAAGAAAAATGATGGTTGTGCTTTATTTTTATTTTTATTTTTTGAGAATGATGGTTGTGCTTAATTAGTCACGACAGCTATACATTTTAATTTAATTGGAAAAAAAATGTAATATACTACATGTTTTGCCTTGCATGTCACTTATGTGTTATTTCTGAGTTAGGAACAACATAAGTTCAATACACCTATATATCAGGATTAAGATTCTTTAGAAGATTAGATGTTCTTGGAAAAGAAAAAAAAAATGATTGTGCTTTATTAGTTAATTCAATTATATAATTCAATTTCTTTCTCAAAAAAAAAAAAAAAATTATATGATTCAATTTAATAGGAAAGCCTAATACATTACCAGTTTTATCCTTTTACAAATAATAGACTAAAAATTGAGAGATAACAAACTCATTATCTCTTACATAACACTTACGGGGTTTGGCTCCAATACTCATGTGCATTGAACCCATGTCATGCTAACCAGTGCTCTTGGGCATTAATTAATAATCTATTTTAGGAAAGTTTTTATGCCACTTTTATGAAAAATGAAAAAAACTGTCAAAATATTAATTACTTTTTTTTTTATTTTTTATAAAAATATTCTTTAAATAGATTATTAACCAGTACTATAAGAACACTCATTAGTATTTTTCTTAATTTATTTCTATCAAATTTATTAGGTAGTTCAGGAGCACTGGTCAAGCGAGTTCCATGCGTGAGACTCATTATCGAACCCACCCCTGATGCGAGAAAGAGAGGATAAGACAACGTGGTGGCACACAATTGGGTAGGAAAAAAAAATGTGCATTGGGCTTTTGCTTTTGGGACACGATAGAGTAGCCAGAGCATCTACTGTACAACATGTTATCTAATCCGCTAAAGGAAAATACCAGAAAGTGGAAAACGCCGTTAGATTGGGATGCGTGCTCTGTGTCCCCATTTATCATTAATTTCGTCAGCTCATCTAACTCCCTCTTCTCTCTCTCTCTCTCTCACTGTCTCAACCTCCACCGCATCAAATATTAAATGTTAAAACCCCCCTAGTACTAGTTAGTAGTTACACACACAAACAACATTTTCCACCGAAGAAGAAGAAGAAGAAGAAGAAGAAGAGCTTAGCAATTTTCTAAGTTGTTGTAATAATAAGCTATGTCTACCAATCAAGAGCTAAAGTCCGATGTTTTGATGGAACAGATGAAACAACACCTGTCTTCTGATGCCGGTAAACAACTCGTTAAGAAAATCAACCTCGTTTATCAGATCAACATCGCTCCTAAGGTAACCCACCACTTTTCTCGCTCGCACCCAATTCCTTTTTCTACTTTTACTGTACGCCCAGTTTTGTTCTTATTTAAATTCATCTTGTTTTTTTGGTCAATTGTAGAAACTTGGATTCAATGAGGTTGTTTATACCGTTGATCTGAAGAAAGGAGAGGTCACCAAAGGTTTGGGATTCTGATTTCGGATTTTTGGATTTGTTTTTTTGTTGTTCTTAATTGATCGATAATAATTGTATTGCAAACATGAATTGTTCGATATTGTGAAATGGTAATTGCTCTAGATAATAAGAAAGACTAGAATTGCTGAATAACTGCTTAAGTGCTATAGTTTAGATTTCCTAGTTAAATTCAAACATGTGGGCCTTGGAAATTGTAAATTTTTTTTTTTTTTGGAATGACGTTGAACCTCACCAAGGCAGGGCCTTTAGACTTGCCCATCAGAACTGTGTATTAGGTAATGCAGGGGAACTCCTTGTTGGGATTGATAAGGAGCCAAAGGGCATTGATCAATAAACCAATAAGAAACATGGTTGTATTGTATTGCTTTATAAGCCATATGGTTGAATTTAATTGAAAATGTGAAGTACGGTATCTATGGAACTATATCTGTACCTAAGTTAGCCCTCATAACATATAATAGGATGAATTAGGCATAGGAGTTCGATGCTGTAATCACTAACTGTTGGTGTCATTTTTTTGGTTTATATTTGATCTAGAACCTTATTTTTTGTAGAATGGTAATTGATCTGCTATTTTGGTTATATTTCCATTCATTCTTTGAAATCTATTGACTTATAGGGCCATATGAAGGAGGAAAGCCCGATGCCACATTTTCCTTCAAGGATGACGATTTTGTTAAGGTTGCCTTGGGAAAGATGAATCCTCAAATTGCTTTCATGAGGTGTGGCCTTGCACTGTGTTTTAAGTGTTTGTTTGGTCTATAGCTTATTTTCATTGGTTTTATTTTGCCTAAAAATAAGCTGGGCAAAAGTACAGCTCTGCATTCTCAGATGAAAATCAGCTAAACCAAACAAGCAGTAATTCTATTTGCTACATTTTTGTTGCCGTTTGTCTATATTTACGTTGTTTTGTGATATGTAATGAATGCAGGGGTGCAATGAAAATCAAGGGTAGTCTGAGTGCAGCACAGAAATTCACTCCTGACATTTTTCCCAAGCCTTCAAAGATGTGAGCAGATATGCACGAGAGTTATTGCATTACTGTTTCTATCTCTACTAATTGGTAGAGCTTTAGACTTATCATTTCACCTTTGAATTAGGGAACAAGAAATCAATATGAAATCTTTTATTAATATCTGTCTTTAATATATGCACAATCTTTCTTATGTTATATGATCTTGAAAATTGAAATATAAAGAATCTTTCTTATGTTATATGAGGATTATGGATCTGGAAAATTGAAATATAAAGTTGGATGATGCCATCCATTTTGGATGTACTTGTTTCATTGATTGAATCCATGTGAGCTGTAGATTTGTTGTCTTTGATGCCAAATCTTCAATACGGATCTGTAAAGTTCCAATCTTTGCACCCCTAAATAACTTATTGTAGAATTGATTGTTTTGTCAAGTCAAACATTGGATTAGATTTCTGCATGACGTGATTGCTAGTTATGATATGTTTTCTGCAGACTTTATGTCCGTGTGCACTATCTTCATGAACAAAGTGTATTGTTCTTTCTAAAGTCTTTTTGAGGTTTTCACTTTGAGAGGTTGTCAACACCACAAACCTTTTTTTCACACTGTGGGGCTGCAATTTCTACTCAGGCTAGAGTACAAGTTTCACCGACTTTAACTAGCATGTTTTGGTGTTAACCACACACCAGACTCTTGAAATAGTTGGCTAGCCTACTACGCTGTTGGCATCCAGTGTGTGTTACCCATTGAAATCAGAGTGGACTACAAAGATTGTTGGGTAGGAGGCTTCAAATTTCTTGCCTACAACACAACTTAAAAAGTTAAATCCATCTAGCCTATCTTAGAGATGAACTTTTTCTTACTGTTCCATGAATCTCCAAAGCCTTTCTTTTGCAGATACTGACTCCACTGTCTTTGCTCTTCATCTCGCTCATCTTATTCCTGAATAATTAACCCTGCCTCTGAAATGAATAAATCAGGCTAATTTTCAATGTCAAGATTCTTTCGTTTGCATTTAAAAGAATGTTGAGCATAGTTGTTCATCAACTAACCATCTCATCTCTGGGACCTTTGATATTGCTGAAATTGTTACTACTTTGGCATCAAATTGCAGTTTCTGATAAGTAATTGATGGTCAAGATGACTATATGAGCAGGACAAAAAATGAAATAGATGCAGCAAGCACAGAAAATGAAATAAACCTAGGAATCAAAACTTAGAATTGCTTAGAATCATCATTAAGTAAGAGAGAACAAATCTAGGAATCAACACTTCGGGTTGTCTAGAATAAGCACTAAGTTATTGAAGGAAAAACTTCAAAAATAAATGCTATTACTCTAGCAAACTGTGAACAGTCTCCATTCAAGTACAATAAACTGCTTATATTATATTATCGACTTAACCCTAATTTGAATGACTTAGGGAAACTCAAATTTTGAATTATTAAAATATCCTTGATTCAAGGAAATTAAGTAAAATACTAATTAACGAATCGTACCTAAAATAAAAACCTGTCAAGGTGCATTCTAATGGTTCGAGGCTTGAAATGAGTTGTAGACCCAAACATCCTGGGTTCAATCCCCACTGGGAGCTCCCCTCGATTACTTGATACATGATTTTAGTGGGTGGGGTTGTGTATCTATGGTTTAGTCTCCAGTAGTGGATCCAAAGGGCTCTACCTTGGTGAAGTTCCACGCCATTAAAAAAAAAAAAAAATTATAACTAAAATAAAATATGGTTAATTGCACTTTTTACCCTTTAACCATTGGGTCAATCCACCTTCATAGTTGATGATTTCGACGAGCTGGTTGATCCTCGTTGTCTGTACGAGTGTTGCCTTGGACCCGAGCCTTTTGCGTACGTTTTAAAGAAAATCGCCTATGAAGAGAAGAGTAGGTTTTTAATTCTTCGTCCTTTCTTATTTTTCCTTATAAAATTTCACCCTACTAACCTTCTTTCTGCAGAAATAGCCACTAGGTATAGCAAAGACAAGTATGCCCGTGTCAAGAACTTGAAGAGTGAACCCCTATCTCACATTAAACCCGGTTCAAAGAGACGCAAGCTAGACGAAGGGAAGAACGAGACTCCTGCCCCCCTGTTGCTTTTTGGTACTCTGTCTTCTCCCACACCTTCTCTCGAGATGATGAACTTCAGTCCTTCGACCACACGCTCTAAAGGGAAGGCCAAGGTTGGCAAGAGTGTTTAGGATGACACTGCTACTGCCCTTAGACGAGCTTATAATGTCATCACTGACGACGAGCTTAAGGGTCTCTCGTTCATCCCTTCTCACGAACTGGTCAGCCGCCATATTCATAAACTAGTGCAGGTATTTTACTCAACGTTTCTTCATTACTCGTTAAGTAGTTACACCTGTTGAAAATTACTAACCTTTCTTTCATTTTTTTTTTCAGGTTCTTGGTGAGTTCCTTCGTTTGACGACGGACTACTTGAACAGCAAGGAGAAGTTAGTAGTGGCCAACTCCAAGGTTGATTCTATTGAGGCCGAAAGCTCAGAGTTGAGGAAGGATTTGATTGAAGCTATGGACCAATTGACCAAGGCCAAGGAGAAGGTGAAAGAACTGAAGGAAGCACTGAAGGTTGAGAAAAAGCTCGCCATTTAGAAAGACGAGGAAGTTCAAGTTGCCTTCCTGAGAACGGACGAGGAACGTGAAAAGGTGATTGCCAGGTTCCTAGAGTCTGATCGCTTCTTCGACATGCAGTTCGAGCAGTACTTCAAGGGCTTCGAGCTTCTTCGTTAATGGATGATGAAGCACCATAGCCATGTAGCTGATTTTGCAAATCTGGACTTTGAAGCTATTGATACTGAGATCCTTTTTGACGAGGCTAATGAGAAGGAAGGTGGGACCATTGCTGAAGCTACCGATGTTGTTGAAGGAGAGTATGCTGCTATAGGAGGAGCTACTGACGAGGCTCAGACAAAGGCAGGCCGTGTTGAGGAGATCGTCAGTGCTCCTTGAAGTAAAACTTTTAAGTAATTTTTTTTTGTTCCATTTTAAAGACAATGGGTGCCTCCTGTTTTGAGGCTTTTATTTTAGAAACAATGCATTTATCTTGTTTTGAACTTTGAAGTTCTTTTACTTATGATTTATGCTTGCTCTTTTATTACCCTGCTTAAGAACTTAACTTGTCATTTGAGTTTTCACCATGTTCTGTGATTTTAGCTCATCGCCGGAGTCATTACCACGTTCATGATTTTCACTCTATTTTGTGATTTTAACTCACCTTGTGAGTTTTTACCACGTCTATGACTTTCAACTCGTCATTTTGAGTTTTTACCGTATGTTGTGATTTTAACTCATCTTGTGAGTTTCTACCACATTTATGATTTTAACTCGTCATTTGAGTTTTTACCATATTTTGTGATTTTGACTCTTCTTTTGAGTTTTTACCACACTTATGATTTTCACTCGTCATTCGAGCTTTTACCATTCGCGTTCTTATCACATTTGTGATTTGAACTTCTTGTTATATTTCAGATACTTCCTTTTCATCATTGAACTTAACTTTGACACTCTGTCAAACTTTGAAAAAAGGGATGGCTGAACAAGCCTTATTATTTCATGCATTCCTCATATACAAGGGAATTACAAAGAAATAGCAAACTGAAAATAGCTTTATCAAAATACTTGAAGGAAAAGAAATACTTAGAAAAAACAATTAAATCTCACTTATTTGATGTGTCGTCAGGCAAGGTGCTCTTACAAACAGAGCTTATTAGACTAGGCAATAGCTTTTACTGATAGTACTTCTTGAGATGTTCCACGTTCCAAGGACAAGGAAGTGGATTGCCTTCTAAATCCTTCAAATAATAGCTTCTTTGTCTGGAGTAACGGACGACCTTGTATGGGCTTTCTCAAGTAGGCCCTAACTTTCCTTGTGCTAGATCCCCAGTAGCTTGTGAGACTTTTCGCAGCACCATGTCGTTAGGGTTGAACCTTCTGAGCTTTACCCTCTGATTATAGTACTTCTACATTTTTTGCTGGTACCAAGCCACTCTCAAGGCTACCTTATCTCTAACTTTAGCCAAACAATCTAAGCTGAGCCTTAGTTCGTCATTGTTTGTACCTTCGTTGTAATGAGCTTGCCTAAGACTGGAGACTTCTACCTCGGCTGGGATAACTGCTTCAGTGCCGAAGGCTAACTTGAATGGAGTTTCTCCTGTTAGTGTTCGCGCTGTTGTCCTGTAAGCCCATAATACTCCAGGCAACTCTTCAGGCCATACACATTTTGCTCCCTTAAGTCGTGCTTTGATGAGTTTAAGCAAAGTATGATTTGTTACTTCTATTTGTCCATTAGCTTGTGGGTGTTTGGGTGACGAGTAGTGATTTTGTATCCCTAGTTCTGTGCAAAACTCCTTGCATTTTCGACTATCAAACTGTTGACCATTATCAAATATGATCGTCCTAGGGATCCCAAACCTACAGACAATGTTCTTCCAAACGAAGGTCTATATCTTTTCTTTGGTGATTATCGCTAGTGGTTCTGCTTCGACCCACTTGGTGAAGTAATCAATGGCTATAAGCAGAAACTTCACTTGCCTCTTTCCTAAAGGGAGCAGACCGACAATATCTATACCCCACGTGGAGAATGGTCATGGTGAGGAGATGCTCGTCAGTAATTCCCCAGGTATATGCTGCACGTTGCCGAACCGCTGACACTTATCGCATTTCTTCACAAGTTTAGCTGCGTCCTTCTGCATAGTTGGCCAAAAGTAGCCTGCCCTAACCGTCTTTCCCACCAGAGATCGAGGTCTGGAGTGGTTACCAAACACATCTTCATGTATTTCTCTTGGCACATACATTGCTTCGTCAGGGGTCAAGCATTTTAGGTATGGCATTGAAAATCCTCTTTTGTAGAGTTCTTCCTTCAAAAAAGTGAACCTTGCTGCTCGGACTCTGACCTTCTTTGCCTCTGACGAGTCAGATGGGAGTTGGCTGTCTCTGATGTAGGAAATGATTGGCTTCATCCAGTTGCTTGGTTTTTGAATCGAAAGGGCTTGCAGTCCATCAATACTAGGGATTATCTAAACTTCCATGAGCAAGCCTAACGTTGCTGAAGCATCTTCAGTTGATGTAAGCCTAGCAGCGTCGTCAACAACTGAATTTTCTTCCCTTGGGATTAGCTCGAGTCTGACGTCATGAAACTCATCAATAAGCTTGCTCGTCAGCTGTAGGCATTTCTTTATCCTTTCCTCCTTTGCTTCATATTCGTTTTTATTTGCCCAACAATCAGCTTAGAATCAGTCTTCAATCTCAAATTCCTTACTCCTAAGGCTCTTGCAACCCTTAAGTTGGCAAGGACTGCCTCATACTCTGCCTCGTTGTTTGTTGCTGGAAACTGGAGTTGAACCCCATACTTAAGCACGTCATTCTCTGGCGACATCATTATGACACCGATGCCTCCGATTCCTGTGACAGACGAGCCAACTGAGCAAGCTGTCCAATATTCTGCTTCCTGATCAGGGTCCGAAAAAGTGAATTCCACAATTTAATCCACTAAAGCTTGTGCCTTGATTGCTGTTCTTAGGCCTGTCCACGGGTCGGTCTGGGTTGGGTTTGTGCCCAACCTAGAACTGACCCGATAACTTCGGTTCTCTCATTTCTGGACATGCCGCCGACTGGTGAATGGAATCGGTTTAGGTGGTCGAACCTCCTCAGATACCGGTCCGTCCTCGGTCAGAGTTGAAAATTTCGAAACTATGCCAGATTTTGCCGGAAACCACCAAATTTGGTTGAGATTGGGCTGATCTGGCCGTATCTCAAAGAGATCAGGCCAAATCTCGACAAGATCTCACAGAATCTGGAAGAGATAAGGTCAGATCTCAACTAATTGGAGAAAACAACAAGCGAAACACATCCATCAGTGGAGAACAACTAATTTTCCAATGTACATCCGATCAGATTGGTTGAGATCTCAGTTTTTATGCTTAAACTCGTCATTTGACCCACCATAATCGGGTTTTGGGGATGAAGACCCACTGCTGATCGTCACCAGCGTCGGTTCGGCCGTTTTTCGGATTGGGTAAGCCGAGATGGGCGGTTTGGTCGGGTACCGGGTCTGGTTGGAAAATCCTAGTTGTTCTTGGCCTGTACTCAATGTCAAACTAGCTTAGCTTAACTGCCCACTGAATCATACGACCTACAACATCTGGTTTGCTCATTGCTTTTCGGATTGGTTAGTTTGTCATAATTACAATGGTATGAGCCTAGAAGTATGGACGAAGTTTTCTCGAAGTCACGATTAATGAGAAGGCCATCTTCTCCAAGCGTGGATACTTTGCTTCGGCACCCTGAAAAGCTTGATTTGTGTAATACACTGGTTTTTGTATCTTGGATTCCTCGCGAATCAAAGCGGAATTGACGACTGTTTGTGATATAACCAAGTATAAAAACAGATCTTCCCCTTCTATTGACAGGATTAGTAATGGAGGCTTGGCCAGATACTCCTTAAGGCTCTGAAAGGCTACCTTACACTCGTCCGTCCACTGAAAAGACTGTTTAAGAACTTTAAAGAAAGGAAGACACTTGTCAGTGGCCTTCGAGACAAACCTTTTTAAGGCTGCTACTCACCCCGTCAATCTTTGCACTTCCTTGACTGTCTTGGGAGAAACCATGTCAAGTATGGCTTTGACCTTCTCTGAGTTCGCCTCAATTCCTTGTTGAGATACCATGAAGCCTAGGAATTTTCCTAATGAGACTCCAAAAAGGTACTTCACAGGGTTAAGCTTCATTCTATACATTCTCAAAGTATCGAACGCCTTTTGAAGGTTTGCAAGATGGGTTTTAGCTTCCCTACTTTTTACGAGCATATCGTCTACATAGACTTCCATATTCCTCCCTATTTGCTTACTGAACATCTGATTCACCAATCTTTGATAGGTGGCACCTGCGTTTTTCAGTTCGAACGGCATGAAACTTTGTAACAATATAGGCCCTAGCTAGTGACGAATGCAGTTTTCTCCTGATCTTCTTCCTTCATTAGGATTTGGTTATAACCTGAAAAAGTATTCGTGAAGGTTAGTAGTTCATGGCCAGCCATTGAATCAATAAGCTGGTCAATTCTAGGAAGGGGAAAATTGTCTTTGGGACATGCATTGTTCAAATCAGTGAAGTCCATACACATTTTCCATTTTCCATAGGACTTCTTTACCATAACAACGTTTGCAAGCCATTTTGGATAGTAGACTTCCCTAATGAATCCAGCAGTTAAAAGTTTTTCCACCTCTTCCATGATTGCTTTGTTCCATTGTAGAATGAATACTCGTCTCTTTTGTTGAACGGGCTTCTTTGTTGGGTCGACGTTAAGACTGTGTTCTATCACTCGTTTGTCGATCCCTGGCATGTCCTCATGGCTCCATGCAAAGACATCCAAGTTCTTTTTCAAAAACTTCACCAATTCGTCCCTCAAAGTCTGTTGAAGCTCTTTTCCTACCTTGGTGGTTTTGGATGGGGCTTCTTTTACTAGAATAACATTTTCTGACTCCTTCATGGGTTTGGAAGTTTCTTCTTCTACCATCCAAGTGTGATTTTCCCTAGACACTAGGACTGCTCGGTAACATTCTCGAGTTAAAAGTTGGTCCCCTGTGATTTCTCCAGTTCCATGAGGGGTCGGGAATTTCACTTTAAGGCAATATGTGGAAGTCATTGCCTTAAGGCGATTAAGGGTTGGTCGTGCAAGAATCACATTGTAAAACGAAGGGCAGTCGATAATCAAGAAATCTACCATCCTCATCACTTGAGCGGGGTAGGTCCCAGCTATAATCTGTAATGAAATGATGCCCTTTGGATAAACACAATCTCCGTTGAAGTTGACCAATGGAGATCCGAAAGGCTTAAGGCATTTTGGATCCAACTTCATCTGTTGGAAAGCCGTCATGTACATTACATTTGTCGAGCTTCCATTATCTATCAGCACTCTTTAGGTGTTGAACCCTTCAATGGTTAGCATAATGACTAGGGGATCATCGTAGGGCTGCTTGACCCATTCACATCTTGCTCGGAGAAGATAATGTCGTCATTCCTAGTGCGATGATATTTTGCAATTGGGTGCTTGACATGGACGCTGTTCACCTGCCTCTGAACCACTTTCCTCAGGGACTTGTATGATCCTCCAACGACTGATCCCCCAATGATCGTCCTTATCTCTCCCACGATGGGTTTAAGATTGTCCTGATCTTCCTCTCTTTGGTTGTCAGTGGGTTTCTCCTTTGTTCGCTGGTGAGCTTGATAGTCTCTTTTAACAAATTTTTGGAGCTTCCCCTTTTGGATTAACTCTTCTATCTATTCTTTCAAATCCCAACATTCGTTTGTATAATGTCCATGGTCCTTATGGAAGCAATAGTACTTCTTCGGATCTCTTCGCTTTGAGGACGAGTTCAATGGTTTAGGCCATTTCAAGGCAGGGTCGTCCTTTATCTGCATGAGAATCTTGTCTACAAGCATTATCAAAGGGGTGAAATTCAACTTCTTCTTCAATGATGCCTCCAGACTACTTTTCTAGTCTTAGCCTCCATAAGATTATCTTGCGTTCCTTCTTTTTGCTTTGGGACTCTACGCCTTCGTCTTTCTTTCGTTTGTCCGTTAGTCCTTTTGCCATTAGCGCTTCTTCCTATTCATTTATTTTTGCGCTTTAAACAGCAGATCCGTCATCGAGGTCGGAGGAGTTTTCCCTAGGGAGAAAATGAGGTCAAGGTTGATCAGCCTAGCTTGGAAGGTCGTCATTATCACTTGCTTGTTAGCCTCATCAATTTCTAGGACTACTTTGTTAAATTGCTTCACATATTCCCTCAGAGTCTCTCCTTCTTGCTGCTTCACAGTTAGCAGATAGGAAGTGGACCTTTTATGGTGTTTACCTCCAATGAAGTGACAGACGAAGGAGTTACTCAGCTAGTCAAAGTTTGCAATGGACACTGTGGGTAGTTTACTGAACCATACCCGTGCTGCTTCCCTAAGGGAATGTCCTGTAAATAACTTCATCTGGGGTCTGCTGAAGGCTCAATTGAATGCTCCTATGTGGTCTAGAGGGTCCTTAGTGCCATCGTAGACCTCTAGCTGAGGGAGACAAAATTTGGGAGGCAAGGGGCACTCTAGAACACTAACTATGAAAGGTGAGTCAGTCCTCTTGATCATGCCATCCAGGTTTATTGTTGTCTTCCCCTTCATGGCGTTCTTGACCTCGTCCAACTCCTTTCTCATGTTTTTCATCATTTGGTCACTACCATGAGTTGACTACGCGGTATGTTCTGAAGTATCCCTTCTGCTATTCTCTAAACTATGGACCTCGTCATCGTTGTCATTGCGATTGCGTCGAGACTGCAACATAGTCGAAGTCCAGGGCGCGCCTTCTGCTTCAATTCTTCATTCTATTTCATCAATTCTTGCACGTTAGTAATGAGTGCTTGAATCAGTTGGGCCATTACCACCGGATCCAGTGGTGTGGTCGAAGCTAAGTCCATCGGTCTTAAGGAGCTTAGTCGATAGAGAATTCAATGGCTTATTGACGATTTTTCCCCATAGACAGCGCCAAACTGATGAAGCAGGAATTTGCCTCGTCAGTATGATGGATGACCTGTAAAACCTGTATCACAGAAAGCACTTAACAGATAAGGGCACCGGTTTAGGGCTTGCCAAGGACCCTCCGATGCTTAAGTTAGCTAATTCTCTCTGGAAAAATTGTAATTTTTGTAGCAGTTGTGTGTTCATGTCCTTTTACCTGTTTATTGGCTTTATATATCCTTAGGTTGAGTTAATACTTAGTATACTGTTATGTTGCAGTTGGGTAATCAATGCTTAATGATTGCAAATTAAACTCCAACGTTTTCTGTTTGTAACTGGTCCTTAATTCTGCATTATTGGACGCTAGTAACAGTAGTGTGCTATTCATTGCTTGGTCATTGATTGTTGCCTGGAGTTAATGCACACACACTCGTCCATACCATTACTCATCACTGTAATGGACGGTTTGCTAGTAATGGACGACCATTTATATGCTACTCATCTAGAATTATGTTAAATGGAACTAAATCTTCATTAATTTTTGTTTTTAAATCAAATATGAGAAAAGTTAATTGGATATTCTTATCCCACCTTTTTACAAACAGTCCTCATAGAATTAGACTTTAGTCTCTTCCGCATTAAAATGTTGTGAACCATCAACCACCCGGCTATATCAATTGGGCTTCGAGTTACACAGGCCATTGTATGTTCAAATTTGGACAGTGCAGGCCTTGAGCAAGGAGGGTGCCAGAATTTTAAGATTGGATTTTCAGGGACCACGTAAGATATAGCTGTAATGAGTTTTAAGCAGCCTAGGACCGAGTTAGATTTTTTTAATTTCTAATCTTCTTTCAAAGTGGAAAGGAAGCCGAGCTTTACCATATATTTTCCAACAAAATGAATTCTGATTTGTTTAAAAAGCCCAGCCCATTAATAAGGTTACATAGTTTAGACTCTACCTCTGGACCTTCTGTTCAACCATTAAACATCGACAAGGTTAGGCCTGAGACTGCTGAACAACTCGAAGCCCATGCCCATGAACAAATTAGAAGGTCTGTTTCGAGGGTTTAATGGTTTACCGTTTATGGCCTGGTAGGTTGGCTAGTGCCATAAGAAGCTTCCAATAAATGTGAATCAACAAATAGATGCATCTATACTTAAATCTACACGTTTTAGAGATTCATTGTTCGATAGAATGTAATCCAAAAATAGATTTAAATAAATAAAAATCAGTAATATTGATTTCAATTAGCTTAACTCGTAAAGTTTTTTAACATCAAATAAAATATCTTGGGAAACTAATTGGTACCTTAGGTCTGATGATAAATAACAAACACTATGAAGTGAAACTCATAGATTACATTTCTATCCTATCTATTAAAAATATTCCTAAATTGATTCTAATTGATACCCTGCTGTCGTAGTATCCTAATTTGACTAGGAAAACTTAAAAACACCTAAAATCAAGGAAATAAAATCCTAAATGCTAAAAGAATGAAAATTATGTGAAAATTCAAAAATTAACAAATGATAAAATTTAATCTCTCATCTTGTCCTACATCATACCCCTCCACTTGAATGAAACTTGACCTCGAGTTTTCCTATAGAAATTCAAATATTCCACTCCAAATAAAAAGATACTTCAATAACTTAATTTGGTTCTGAAACTTGTACTCTTGACATACTTTTCATTGGCTTTCAATTTGTTTGCAACATCAATTAACAAAAGATTGAAGACAAAATCATAATTTTCTATTTCAAGAAAATCAACAAATTGTGTAGTCATCTTTAGCAAAACAACTAGGTAATAATTTTCATCTCATGATTTCTACCATTCTCCTCTATCAACTCAACCTTCTTTTCTTTGATCTCTTCATCAACTTCTTGAAGAGTATTATCTTCAAGTTTTAATTCAACAACTTGTTGCAAGTTTTGATCTTTTTCAACCACTTCAAGATTTTTTTCAATTGATGGTTGAAGGTAGAGTTCATTATTATAATTCCTTAGTCTAAACTTTTCGACCAATAATCTTACTTTATATATGACAAAATTACACCACACTACAAAAATTGTACCTATAGTGGGCATTCGTAAAATGCCACTATAGGCCTGTTTGGGCTATAGCAGCATTTTCTATATTGGCAATTACAAACGTCACTATTGTACCATGACTACAGACCTATAGTGGTGTTTTACAAAAACGCCACTATAGGTCCATACCTTATAATGGCGTTTGTAAAATGCTGCTATAGGCCAATTTTTTTTTTTTAAAAAAAATTAGGCTGTGGCAACATTTTAAAATGCCACTATAGCCAAAAACCACTAACAAAAAAAAAAATTGATTACCAAAAACTAGGGGTGTGCAAAAAACCGACGAACCGAACAAACCGGCTGAATCGTTGCCAAATTTTCGGTTCGGTTTTGGTTTGGTTCGGTTTCGGTTTCATTTTTTAAAAACCGAAATTTTCGGTTTCGGTTTCGGTGCTAGATTTTTTCACCCGAAACCGAACCGAACCAACTGAATATATATATATATATATATATATACCTCTGTTACATACCTGATCAGTGGCTTAGTGGTATGCTACTTTGTGGTTTGGCTGCTAATCTCAGGTTCGAGCCTTCGCATGGGGGTGTTTGATTTTTTTGCTATTTAATTTTTTAAAACCCTAGAGCATGAGTTAAATACGAAAATACCCCTATGATATAAAACCCTAAAGCATGCTATTTTATTCTTTTCTTCAACCGCCCCTTTCCCCATCTCTTTCTCTCAATTCTTTCACACACACACAGAGAACAAAATGGAAGAAGAAGCTTCCTCAAGCTTTCTTCTCTCAAATTCTCAAGCTTTTTTCACAGACACACAGAGAACAAAATGAAAAAAATCTTTCTCAAGCTTTTTTTCACACACACACAAATCTCTACTTCCCTGATCTTTCGTATATCTCAGATTCTCAGCCCCTCCTCTTCTCTCACCGCTCCATGCCTCCACATGCCGCCTCCACACGTCGGCGTTCCTGCAACAGCCTCCACACACTGGCCTTCCTACGCCCACCTCCACACGCTAGTCTCCACACGCCGGGCTCCCTACGCCGACTAATCTTTTCATTCTCACGGAGTCACGGTGACCCTATCTCTCTTTAATTTCTCCATAGTTTCCTCTATCTTTTTTATATTCTGGGTTTGTTTGATATTGAATCAATGCTATTTTCAATTTTTATGTGCAAATAAAGTTAGGGTTTTGAAAAAGCCCAAGTGATGGTTGTTTATTTTTTCAATTTCTTCTCTTTTTTATATTCTGGGTTTGTTTAATATTGAATCAATGCTATTTTTTCGATTTTTATGTGGAAATAAAGTTAGGGTTTTGAAAAAACCCATATGCTTGGTTGTTTATTTTTTCAATTTCTTCTCTCCTGGGTTTTTTTTTCTTTGTTTGCTTTCTTAGAAAATAAATGATAAGGAACCGAAACCGACCGAAAAAATGACCGAAACTGAAACAAACCGAAGCCGACGGTTTTTCAACAATTTCAGTCTGTTTCGGTTGAAACTTTTAAAAACCGAAAATTTCGGTTTCGGTTGGTCGGATAAAAAAAAACCGACCGAACCGAACCGATTACAGCCCTACCAAAAACAAAAGTTTTTATTTTTTTATTTTTTAAAGTTTGAAAGCTTAAAATTATGAAACATAAAATTTTGATTACACATTTTTCATAATTTCATATAAATTAAATAGATTTTAAAATTTATGAAACATAAAATTAAATGCTCTAAAATTTTAAAAATTTCATAAACAGATAAAATAAAAATAGAACAACAAAAATAGATCTAAATAGACAAAAATTTGAAGAACTAGAAAAATCAAACACAAGCATGATAAACACAATAAACAACCCAAAGACATCAAACAAAAACGATGAACAACCTAGAAAAATATATCGCTCCTCTCTAATTTGATCGTAAGCATCTTTTTTATCATTGGCCATGAACAGGTTTTTCTTAACCTTATGTTTGTTCCCACCAATCTAAGGCATACCAATTAAGCTTTAACCTTTCTTTCCTCAAGAGTATTCATATAGTCAAAAAAATCCTCAAGAATATTTATATTGGTTCCCTCAATGGCTAAATTACTAATTGAGTTATGACGTGACAAATTTTAAGTAACGTAGCATCAAATTTAATATTAAGAAATTAAATCACAAAATCAGACCCATTCAAACCCATTTCTCACTAACCCATCAACAAACAATAAGGACCTATTTGACACAAATAAAAAGTTAAAGACTAAAATGAAATATTTGAAAGGTTGCTGACCATTTTGAAATATGAGGTAAAGCTTGAGGACCTAAAGAGTAATTAAACCTAAAAATAAAACACCATAACTCATCTAACTAACATATATGGTTATTTATTTATTTATTTATTATTTTTGGTAAACATGGTTTTTTATTTTTTTAAAATCAAACAGAAACACTACACGCCATGTAATATATAGAAACAACGAGAAAATAAATTGGAGGTTTTTATATAAAATAAATAATTTTATTATTTAAAAGAACAAAAAATTGTAAAGAAATTCAAATGTGGCAATCCAAGTGAGGCTTGTTTTTAACAGATGATAAAATCCTCAAAATTTTTTTTTTTGGTTGAAATGATGACAATCCTGAATCCTCTACTTTAATGATTAAAAAAAAAAAAAAAACTAAGATAGTAGTAGACTTTTTTACACTGAGAGAGAGAGCTCAAAGTCTCAATCTTCAACACCTATATCCATCTTTAATCTTAATGTCTAATTTACCTGTCAAATAATCCACATTAGGACGTTCAGACGTAAAACACGTTCGGTACTCTTGGTTGAATAACAGTGCAAGGTCACAACAGCAATAGCTTAGAACTTTCAACAGAAATGATTAAATTAGAAAAGAAAAAAAAGAAAGATCTTATCTTTGTTCGTATCTTTTCCACACTTCAATCAAGCAGGTGTAATGAATCGTGGGAGACATCTCAACTTATCTTGTTCCCCACTACTAGATCAAGACAAGTTGACTCTGGTCTATTTGTGAACTTAATTAGTACGTAAGTCATTTCCAGGTCTAAGTTTAATTAGAATTAGGCGAATTTTTAATTCGGCAGCCCACCTTTAATTTAAAAAAAAAAAAAAAACACACACATATTATTGTGAGGGAAAAATCGTTGAGAGAGACAACAATTTAGCTCCCTACAACTGTTTTTAAAAAAAACCTTAAGAGCGTAGTCGAATATTGTAAAAGAACATGGTTCATTTCTTAAATTCCTAATTATTTATTTTTTGAAAAAATGTGAATGTGTTTTGAAAAGTGAAGGAAATACTAATAAAAAATTATTTTAATGAAATAGAATATAGAATAAAAAATCAAATGGCGTGTGTTTTTAAAAGTGATTAACTAGAAAATAATCTCTTATTCTAAACAAGTCAATGTGAATGCTTTTTTTTGCTAAACAATGTGAATGCCCCTTGGTCTAAAGTGCGTTTTAATTTTCTACGAATTTAGACTCAAACTTGAAGGTCGAAACATCTCATCGGCCAAAAAGCAATAAAAATGTTTTTTTTTTTAAGCGCAAGAAAGTTGCACCCTATGAACTTTGACCATTTTACTCCGGTCTACACTCTACATCAGAATTTAAAAGGACATAAAGAGTTACATCATATAATTACCACATCTGTTAGAAAATAAATTTACAATCATGTAAGTTTCTTGATTTGTCTAATAATGTACACACCAATTTTATTTTATTTGAAACTTATTAAGATAGCCAAGATAATGTATACACCAATTTAATTTTATTATAAGTTGAGGCTACACGTTATGTTCTTTTTGTGCATGTGCTACACTTTCTCGAGCATAAAATCATATGATATACGCTAAGGTGTTCATGATTGGCTAATAAACAGTGGTGAGATAGTTATTTATACCTTTCTCTTAGGATTTTTTTAGTCCTTACAATTAAAAGCATGTGACTTCCAAATCAAGATCATGTGATAAAAAACCTATAAACAATTCCCACACAATATGCACTACATGGCCAAAACTAGCAAAGTGCAGTAAAATAAGCTCATCCAAGCTAAACAAGGTATACAAACATGTTATGTAATGTAAAGATAATATGGCCAACCTTGATTACAAATCCATGATATGTAATACAAAACACATAAAAATCTTTTTGGTTTAAAAAAAATATTATGACCAAAAACAAAAATCTCACATTATGCTAAATGAACAATGCAAAACTATGCATGACAGTACTTAACTAAGCTATAAAGAGTACACAAACAAGAAATATCAATTTCTTAATTAACCCTTAAGTACATGTACAAACTAATACATACTTACACAAAATCAGAAATAACTTAACACTTATATAACACATACTATTCAAGTTTCTCCACAATGTCAAGCATGTTCTAAATCAAGAGAGAGATATTATAACTCATGTAATCCTTAAAACAAATAAAACAAGACACAAAATAAAATATTTTTGTCTTTTTGGAATTTTTCAATGTTTTTGGAATTTTTTGTAATAAAAAACAACCTAAAAAACAAAACAACCAAAAAAACAGAAACAAAACATGTCCACAAACAATTGAAAGAATTAAATCAGGGACAAGTCAGCAACAATCACCTAAGAGAATCTCTTCTCACCCACATAGCACGAGTTTTCGGCTTTGTAAGTGAAAATCCATGTGAAGCAGAATGTTTTTGAGAGATTACACCAATCTTCTGAGAAAGACTTAAATCTTGCAAATTCCTTTCACAAGCCAACAAGCTTAAACTTTTCAAAAGAATATTATAAGGTTGAATTTTATCAACCATCTTGTTGGCTTTATTCCGTGCCAAATTTGCTTTTATTTTAGCATTTAGTGACCCTGTATTTAGGTGGGGAACTTGTAAGGGTAGTGAGTGAGAGAGTGTGAAGAAATGCTCAAGATTGTGCAAAGAAACAGGGACTCGTGACTGGATCTTGCAGGTGGCTCGCGGCTTGCAAGTCACCAGAAGTTGCACACGTGTCAAACATGTCAGACGCTGAAGAGTCGCGCTAACTGTTGCACTACAGGACAAAAGTCTCAGGCTGGCCAGACCGTTAGCTTGCGGCTTGAACTCACAACTCAACCAAGTCGCGAGATCAAGTCGCCAGAATGCCCTATTTGGGAAAAAATGACGTTTCACATTCCATTCTCATCTTAGTATAAATACCCCTCATTCCCACGAAATGTAGAGAACTTCCAGAGAGAATTTTGTGAGAGAAACCCTAGAGCAAAACAAGATTGCCTCATCTCCAATCTTCACTAAGAGACTCTACAAATTCCTCTACTTTCTTCCTCTCCATTGTTACATCCTTGAGAGGTCATTGACCAAATCCTTTTCTCATCACACCCACGTCTGTGAGAAGGTTCATTTGGTGCTAAGGGAAGCAGTTTGGAAGGAACCAATATTCATTGGTTGATGCTATGGTTTAGTAGCGGAATCCAGTAAGCTAGAAAAGAAAAAGGTTTGGCGCAACCTCGTTAGAGCAGGAAGCTTGAAGGGCTTAGGTACCTGGGTAGATTAGGCTTGGAGGGTCTATTGCTGTTCATGTATCCCAACTACATTTTCTAGTGGATTATTGACTGCTTGGAAGGCGGCAGATAGGTTTTACGCCAAGGGCTTCAGTTTCCTTTTCGATAACATATCGCGTGTTGTCCTTGTGTTTGCATCTCTCTTCCTTTTATCTTTACTATTTAATTACTGCTGTGATTGTGATTATTTATGGTTTAGATTGCCTATCAATTCTATTATAAGTTTGTTATCATTTTCTGCACATATATTGTTTGATATAAAGCTTGAATTGGTAATTTTGTAATTGGGGGTCTAAACGTTCATAGTGTTTTCAATGCTATTTGAACTTTCAATTGGTATCAGAGCGGGTGTACTTGTGGCGGTTTAAATACCTTAGTGCGATCCTTGACCCCGTTTTGAGATGGATAGGTCTCAATCCCTAAATGTGCCACCATTTTTTGATGGTAATAATTATGCATTTTGGAAAGTCTGTATGAGGGCGTTTTTGTGTTCTATTGATGATGCTATGTGGGATGCTATTGAGGTTGGTTGGACTAGGCAGGAGGCTGCCAAATCCACTTGGGATAAGGCAACTTTTGTGGCGGCTAATGCTAACAGTAAAGCCTTGAATGCTATTTTCTGTAGTGTCTCTCCAGAAGAATTTCACAGGATTTCACATATCACCATTGCTAAGGAAGCATGGGAAATTCTGGAGACAACTTATGAGGGGACTAAGAAGGTGAAGGACACCAAACTCCAGATGCTGACCACTCGCTTTGAGGAGCTAAAGATGAGTGAGGATGAGTCTTTTGACTCTTTTTATAGTAAGCTGAACGAGGTGGTCGTCGGCAAATTTAATTTGGGAGAAAAGAAGGAGGATTCTAAAATTGTAAGGAAGATCCTTCGGTCACTGCCAGAAAGTTTTCGTGCCAAAGTAACGGCCATTGAAGAGAGTAAGGATCTTGACGATATCAAGGTTCAAGAGTTGGTTGGCTCATTGCAGACGTATGAATTGTCGCTGCCCATATAGAAGAAGAGCAAATCTCTTGCTCTTAAAACAATTGATGAGAGGGTGGCATCTCATGACCCTTCGGAAGAGGATGTAGTAGATAAAGATGTAGCGTACTTTGTAAAGAACTTTCGGAAATTCTTGAAACTCAAGAACGGTGGGAAATTTGGCGACAAAGGAAAATTCTAGAGTTCCGGGAAGGAGAAGAAAGAATTCCGAAGGAAAGATGATAGAGATTCCCAATCTTCTCAAGGAATCACATGTTTTAAATGTAATGGACACGGACACTTCAAAAAGGAATGTCCCAATTATTTGAAGTCAAAAGGAAAGGTCTATGCTACTACCTTGAGTGATACTGATTCATCAAACTCTGACTCTGAAGATAGCTGTGACGGAGAAGGAAATTACTCCGCATTCATGACCATTGCACATGTGGAATCCTCGGATGATTTGGGTTCACTTGTGAAGGAACTTGGCGAACATTCTGATTTGGAATCTATTGGAGTTGTTGAAGAATCAAAAGCTGAAGAAGATGAAGATACATCTAGTCTTCAAAAGAATTACGCCTTACTTCTTGAGAAATCGGGTGAGTATACAAAGGTGGCAAAGGCGGCTGTGAAGAAGATGAAAAGAGCTAAGGAGGATTATAAAAGTCTCCTGGTCAGATACAAGGAGGCAAAGTGTGAGATTGAAGCACTTAATGGTAAGCTATCAGAAACTTACACAAAAGTGAGATTTCTTGAGCAAGAGGTAGTGCAAGCTCATGCCAAGATAGATAGGGTCTCCTCCAAGAAGTTAGATGATGTTATTTCATCTCAAAAACATGCCTCAGACAAGTCCGGATTGGGATATACCAGTGGAAGTAGCTCATCAGCCAATGTCACCAAAGAAATGAAGTTTGTAAAGGCCAAAGAGACGGCTGTGGATAAGCCTATTCCTGAGAAAGTTAAGACTGAGAGGAAGAAGAATGTGAATGATCAACGGGTGGTTAACAAGTCCCGCAATCAATCAGAAGCCAGATTTGGAGCTATAGGAAGATCACTTCCAAGATCACAACAGGGTCCTAGAATGAACTATCTTTGTCACTATTATGGATTGCAAGGACATACTAGACCCAACTGTCACAAGCTGAGAGCATTGAACAATGCAAGCGCTCCTCAATCAAGAGGAAGGAGAAATGACGAGAGGTCTTGGGGTGCTGAGCAACCAAGAAGTCAAAATCGTGATCCAGGAATGATGGACGTTATGAAGATGATCGGTGCCTTCACAAATTGCTTGGAAAGTTTCACAAGAAGGTTTGAAAGTCCTAATTCTCGTACCCAATCCGTTAAGGATATCACCCCAAACGCACGTGACGTGTGGGTGACGAAGTGTACTCATGCATAAGCATTGCAACATGTTCATGCATTAATACTTCCCATGTTTGTGAATATGCTTAGTTGTGTGCTTCTTGCAAGTTTTTAAGTTGTCATTTTGTTTGTATGTTTGTTTTTGGTTCAAATGTCTTTACATTTTTATTTATGTTTTTTTTAATCAATATTTACTGCTTTTGTGTCAAAAATCCAAAAACCACATAAAAAGTAGAAAATCCAAAAAGTTTGATCAGCTTTGTTGAGTCTTGTCTCAAAGTAAGTTTTGCCTTGTACATTTGTACTAATGGCTTTGTGCATTTAACGAGCTTAGCTTGTATCTTATACACTCATATCATTGTGGAAGAAATTCTGAAATCTATGTGACTGTTGTAAATAGATCTTCAACCTTGTCATGAATGATTAATGAATGGTTTTGTTGATCTTGAGACATGCATAAACTTGTGCCTATATATCTTTCCACTTTTATTTTATTGCTTTACTCAAAGAGCTCACCAAATGTAAATCTCCAAATGAAAAGAGATATTGAGCTGCAAAAGTCTGTCGCACATACTAGTATTTGACTAGGAAAAAGGGAAAGTGACCAAAATAAGTTATATGATGCCCAAAAAGCTAAAGGCTAACCATTAAATTGAAATATTAAAAATTTCAGGCATCAATCTTACAGTGAGATTTGTTAATTCAAAAAGATCAAATGTTATGTTAAAAATGGAGCCAAATGAAAAGTGTCAATGAGTTGTACTCAAGTTTATGTGGGAAGTCATATATGCATACTTCTATAATTGAGATGGGTTACATTATCTAGTGCTAATTGTGTATGCCTTGATTGAATTGATCATTGAAGCTTCACATTAGACTAAGGACTATCTCATTTTTGATATTCACACACGACACACAAGTCTATATTCAAGAAATGCCATACTCATTTGTGTGATTGTACTTATTTAAATGTGTTTTCATAAACTCAATCTTTGTTGATCAAACACAGAAAGATTTTTGAGTGTTTTAGTTTGTTTTTGGAAAGTGTTTTTGTTTTTACGAAAATGTCAAAAATTTCAAAAACAGTGTTGCCCTGTTTTGGCGACTCAGTCGCGGGTAGGTCCAGTCGCATGCTCCAGTTGCGAAACTCACTTCGAGATTTTCACGGGTCACTAGCGAGTCAAGGTCTCAGTCGCGAAAAATACTCAGAAAATTTTTCAAAAATTTAAATTTTTATGATTTTCACGGCTCAGTGTGGCGACCTATATGCAGGTGGAAGATCCAGTCACGAGGAGTACTCAGGGATTTTCGCGGCTCATCTTGCGACTATCTCGCGGGTAGACCTTCTAGTCGCGAAAAACACTTAGAAGATTTTTTGAAAATCTTGGTTTTACAGTGTTTCGCGGCTTAACCTGGCGACTTAATCCAGTCGCGAAAAACGCATGTTTTGCGTTTTAAAGACAGTTTTTAAAATTGTTTTTTCAGTTTTTCCTCGAATTTCAGTGACTGTTCATTGTCTTCCCCATTTTACTCTCTCAAACACTCCTAGTATTTCTTTGAAAATCCTCAATTTCTGCATCATTTCTTCTCAAATCTTCAACAAAAAGGTATGGGTTTTCTTTCTTTCACTTCAAACTTACTGATTTGAGCATCTTTTTCTTGATTTTTGAGTTGCAACTGAGGATTGTGTTTCATCTTGTTCGAACATGGGTTTATGTTTTTTTGGTTGTATTATGTGTTTGGGTTGTTTTGTTTACTGATTTTCTTTATCTTGTGTATCTATTATGGTTTTGATTGTATACATAAACTCATTGTCATGGTTTGATCCTAAATCTCAAGCATTTAGGGTTTTCTTCATCATCCATGGTGTGAAACTGACACATTGCTACTAATGTTTGGTGTCCTATTTTGGTTTCTCTTGTGTGTGGTAAATCATGTTGTAGTGTCAAAATGTCTCCATTCAAGAGATCAGCTGTGAAAGGTGGTAACAACAAAGGGAAGGAACCTGTCATTGAAATTGATGATTTCTCTCCTAGACCAAAAAGGGCTCGTTCCCCTTCTGGTGTGTTTAATCCTAACAAGTTCTGATCGTATGCTGCTTTTCAGACTCATGAAAATTATTTCAAAAAGACTACACCATTGATTGAAAGAGTCGTTGATCAACATTCTCTTTTTGACACCGACATCCCTCAATGGTTTGCCCGCAAGGATTGGAACTATCTTCTCTCCAACCTTGATGATGCATATGAAAATTTGGTTAAAGAGTTTTATGCCAATGCAATAGTTGAAGGAGACAAACTTAAGTGCTGGGTTTGGGGAAAAAGTTTCTCGGTCTCTCCCACATACTTGGCAGAGATTCTGCACATTAACAGGCTAATACTTGGAGTCTCACCAGTTGATGATGATCTACATCTAGATGAGGACTTACTTAGAGCAGCTTTTGGCAAAGATCTAGAATTTTCCTCAAATGGAAACTCAGTCAGTGTTTCATCTTTTCTTCCAAAATTGAGGGTGCTTACGATCGTCATGTTTCACAACCTATACCCCCTATCCAGCATAGGGTATATGAACCTCGAGCGTGCACTGTTCCTTCATGATCTGATTTCTGATGTAGAGATTGATATCTATGCTCATATCTTTCATATCCTTCGCAAAACTGTTCTACGAACAATCCCTTTTTGCTGTCTCATTTCAAGGATTTTGAAGCTTAAAGGGCTCCATCCTTCTGAGAATGAATTTCCTTGCCCCAAACCATGTCCAATCAACATGTGCACATTCAACGCTAGCATTGGCCATAGCAAGAAAGGAATCAAAACAGAAGCTTCAGCGTCTCACAGTGATTTGCGCTCCAGTTCATTCCCTGCTGATGAGAAGCTAGACTCTATTGTAGCATCTGTTCATGAATTAAGTTCAAAGATGTCTGGACTTACATCCATCTTACATCATCTCAACATTCGGTGGAATACGAAGTTCACTTCTATTCAAGCTCAATTGGATCAAATTCAAAGAAAGCTAGAAGATGATGAAGACTAGCTATTCCATGACAAAAAAGGGGAGATGTTGTTGGCAGGGGGAGCTCAATGAAAGGGGGAGATTTCAGCTAACAAGCTTTTGTTTATTGCTTTTGTCTATCTTTAGCTTTTATCATATTTCAGTATCCATTTTATACTATTCAGTACTTTATGCTTTTGGTTTGTACCTGGTACCTTTGTAGGTTGTTAAGGTTTTTGCTGTGTAGGCTTTATGGTTTGTACCTTGCTTTATGCAACCTTTGTGCTTTGTTAAATCAATACTTCTAACTGAATGTTATGCATTTCTTTTTAAGTACTGTCACTCTTGTGCCCGTGTAGGATTTTTCCTAGATGCATATACTTTATGTACTGTGCATTGGTTGAGTGTTGGCCATTCAAGTGATTTGCCTTGTGTTTATTAGCTTGAATGTCTGGATGTTTGTTCCAAGTGTGAATGAGTATTGTAATCACTTGTCTATAGTGATTGCTTGTTTTGGTCTTGCCATGGTTTATTGCTTTATTTCATTGTGCTTGATTGCATTGGGCTTGCTCCATATGCATTACAAGTTTTCTGCATACAATGAACTTATTGTGTTGTTATGTTTCAGGAGTTCTTGTCTTATGGTTCAAAAGTTTCACAGATTCTAGAGTTAGGTGTGAGTGAGTTTTCCAACTGTTCCCAACTCATGCGTTAAGTCTAGAGTTTGTTTTAGAGTTTTGTCACGAAATAGCCAAAAGGGGAGATTGTAAAGTTGAATTTTATCAACCATCTTGTTGGCTTTATTCCGTGCCAAATTTGCTTGTATTTTAGCAATTAGTGACCCTGTATTTAGGTGGGAAACTTGTAAGGGTAGTGAGTGAGAGAGTGTGAAGAAATGCTCAAGATTATGCAAAGAAACAAGGACTCGCGATTGGATCTTGCGGGTGGCTCGTGGCTTGCAAGTCACCAGAAGTTGCACACGTGCCAAGCATGTTAGAAGCTGAAGAGTCACGCCAACTATTGCACTACAGGACAAAAGTCCTAAGCTGGCCAGGCCGTTAGCTCGCGGCTTGAACTCGCGACTCTACCAAGTCGCGAGGTCAAGTCGCCAGAATGCCCTGTTTGGGAAAAACTGACGTTTTACATTCCATTTTCATCCTAGTATAAATACCCCTCATTCCCACGAAATGTAGAGAGCTTCCAGAGAGAATTTTGTGAGAGAAACCCTAGAGCAAAACAAGATTGCCTCATCCCCAATCTTTACTAAGAGACTCTACAAATTCCTCTACTCTCTTCCTCTCCATTGTTACATCATTGAGAGGTCATTGACCAAATCCTTTTCTCATCACACCCACATCTGTGAGAAGGTTCATTTGGTGCTAAGGGAATCAATTTGGAAGGAACCAATATTCATTGGTTGATGCTATGGTTTAGTAGCGGAATTCGGTAAGCTAGAAAAGAAAAAGATTCGACACAACCTCGTTGGAGCAGGAAACTTGGAGGGCTTAGGTACCTGGGTAGATTAGGCTTGAAGGGTCTATTGCTGTTCATGTATCCCAACTACATTTTCTAGTGGATTATTGACCACTTGGAGGGCAGCGAAGAGGTTTTACGCTGAGGGCTTCGATTTCCTCTTCGATAACACATTGCGTGTTGTCCTTGTGTTTGCATCTTTCTTCCCTTTATTTTTACCATTTAATTACTGCTGTGATTGTGATTATTTATGGTTTAGATTGTCTATCAATTCTGTTATAAGTTTGTTATCATTTTCCGTACATACATTGTTTGATATAAAGCTTGAATTGGTAATTTTATAATTGGAGGTCTAAACGTTCATAGTGTTTTCAACGCTATTTGAACTTTCAAATATGAAACAATTTGTATGGACTTATGGCAGGAGAAATAGCATCACATATCCTAAATTGAAATATAGAATTTTTAAATTTCAATTTATAACAATTAGGACGAATGTGACCGGAGACACCGCAAAAGTGACAAACACGAACAAATTTAGGAACATCCGTATTCCTAACAACAAATCTAGTCTCAGATTTTGGTTTTTGCCTCAACAAAGAACAATTTGGTTTAATATGACCAACAACACTACAAAGGTGACAAGTAGGCACAAAAACAGATTTATTATGCTCTTTAACAGTAGATTTAGACATAGGTTTAGAAACTTCAGCGTTTACATCAGAACTTTTACATTTGTCTAACCTAGCAAAATAAGCATTTTCTTTATTATTCCTCTTGAAAGGAGGGATATAAACTTTCTCAGTTTTAGGTTTAAGAGAAACAGAAACACTTTTGTTATCAACAGCAGGCTTGGTACTAGTCAAATTTTCAAGTTTAGCTTTAAACTCAACTAACTCTTGTTCCAAGCTTTTCATTTTTTCATCTTGAGAGGAAATTTGATTTCTCAAAATTTCATTCTTTTTATTAGATTCATCTAATCTAACAATCAATTCCTCTTTTTCAAGATTAGCCAATTTTAACTTATCCTTGAATTTCTTAGCAATTTTCATATATTTCAATAATTCCTTACAGAAAGTTTCACAGGCATCAATAAGATCGTCAGAAACAATAGTGTCCTTTTTATTCAAAATATCACAATAAAAAACAGTAAGATACTTAAAATTATCCATGATAACAGGGATCGAGGATCAACTCTTAGATCAAAAGATTTAAAACAAAAGAGCTACCCGCTCTAATACCACTTGTACGTTTTTAGACCCCTTAAACACAAACAGATTAACCTAGTTATTTAGCCAAGTGATTAACTTAGGTAAATTATTCAGATCTAGGTTAATACAATTAAATCACATCATTGAAACAGTGCGTAAAATAAATAACACAATGATATGATAACTCAGGAAAACCAAACCGGTAAAAAACCTGGGAAGGATTTAACCTAGCTATACTCAAGGTAAAACAGATCCACGATGAAAGAATTGAAGTTTACACAATAGTGACTTTGACCACTAACATCCTATTGCTACCTCGAGTAGGAAACTTACTACCACGACCACGTGACAGCTCCAAGTCCACAGACTACTTCTTTCTTGGATTCACAGCAACCACAAGTACTCCTACTTGTGTATCTTTAAGCTCTTTATGCAGCAACCGAACCGATCATCAAGCTCTTGACATAATCTTGATTCTTGATAACCCTAAGTATATGTGAAGGCAAACACCTCGAGATCTCACAAGAGATTCACATACATAGCATAAACAACAACAACAAAACATGGCTAGGGTTTTTCCTTTTATGCTTAAAGCAAAACATAAAACCCTACACATCATACAGGCTTAGGCTGAGTTGGCAAATTCTGTAGAAAAAAAATCTGCACAAGTTTCGATTGATCGAGTCTAATTCTCGATCGATCGAGCCGATAGATTTACATAATAAATCCTGCATACACTCGATTCCAATTTTACACATAAACATACTTTGAGCAAGTTTAAAATAAGATTAAATGTTTTGATCATGGTTTGCTAACATTACAAAATGAAGTTCTAATACATTTAAACCTAAAATCTTAGAACCCAACATATATATATTTTAATATTAACACTTCTCCAACCTTTCTCCCTCCCTTACCTTTTCATCTCCCAACTGCTTCTCCAACCTTTCTCCCTCCCTTGTCTTTTCATTTCCTCATTACCCATTACCCTTTACATTAACATCATTCTTTCTATTTTCCTTTATCTTCCCTTATTTTTGTCTTTTCTTATTCACATTCTCTTACTATAAATTTGTTACTATCTCTTCCATTTTATGCATAGTTTTCACTCATAGGGGGAAAAAAAAGTTTCCTCTCTCTCTCTCTCTTTCTCTCTCTCTCACACACAATTTTTTGGTGAATTTTTTATTTTTCTTATATCTCTACTTTAGGTTGATAATTTTTTTATATTCTTTAAAACTCTACTTTGAGTTAATGCAATTTAGTTTTGTTTTTTTAATTGTTGTTGTTGTTGTTGTTGTTTTATTTTTATTTTTATTATTTTATTGTTAAATGTTGTCCTATTGCGTTATAAAGAATTAAATATATCATATAAAAATATAATATTATTCTATTATATAGCATGATTTGGATAATTTAGTATTTATTTTATTACATAACATGATTTTTTTTATAGCGGTCAATTTAGATGTTAAACTATGAGACTATACTAATTTTTGTTTATTTTTTAATCATTTGTGGTGGACAAAGTACTCTTAATAGTTGTATTAGAAGTACTTTATAATATCATTTATTTAGAGAAAAAGCAAAACTTAGCCAAACAAAAATAATCGGATGGGTGACAAATTTTAGTTTTTGCAATATTATTATTATTATTATATAACAATGCATATATAGAAATTTAATTCTTAGATTTTGCTAATAATTCTTTCTTTGATAATATGTTTTGGGTGGACAAAATTACAATTTCTGCAAAGAAAATAACCTTAATAGATTATCAACAACAAATTATTTTCCTAATTGGTCCAATTAATCATTGTTAAGTTTTATTAATTTTTTTAGTTACGTTTTTCGGTGTTTTGGATTGTAGGCAGAAAAAGTTAGGTTTGAGAAAGTTTATTTAAAACTGAAGAGTAATTTCCAAATTTTATATTCTTTTTAATGATTCACAAAATGTTATTGTGTGGACGAGGATCCCTAATCTCATTTGAGTGGGTTGCTAAGATGATTTCTAAGGATGCACCTTGGACCTCGGGGACGAGCACTGGACAACCACGAGACGAACATTCATTGACCTTGGGGACGAGCAGTAACCATAGGAGGCTCATAAAGTTAAAATATCATAGAGGGAAGAAAGTATATTTGGCATGAGTTACGAGGAGGGTGAAAGGAGAAGGATGTGGAAGCTATCCCCTTCGCATAAAATGCAAGACAACTACTCTTTTGGCTGCATTAATGAGGAAATGACTATGAACAGGGGTGGCATAGCTCAAATTGCAAGGCAGAAGCTTACTAGTATTGTCCTAGATGAGACAGAAGTCCTGTGAATGCAATCTCAACCCTCCAAGTGTAGGATTAAGATAATCTATGTGTAATTATAAAAGGAAAATGAAGATCCTCATGGTGGGGGATCTAAAAAGAGAAAGAGGGTGGAGGACTTTGGGAAGGAAGAAGAAAAATACTTGTGAAAAAGAGAAAGCAAGACTTATATATAAAAGATCTTCCTCAAGTTGAACCGAGGATCTCTTTTTCTTCATAATTGTGTGATCCTAGTCATTTATTTGGCATTTCTTCTCATTGTGATTAACTTTAGCTCATTAAGTAGTCAATACCCTACCCATTCTCTAACAAATTCATTGTGGTGAGCTCACTGGGCCACTGTCTAGTCATTCTTGGGTCGTAGGTCTGTTTGTGCCCTTACAGTTATAAATAAATTTTATTAAAAAATAAATATTTTCATTAACTTACCTTTTGAATTTCTGAGAAAAATTGTATTGTTTTCATTTTAGTACGACAAAATGTATATTTATAATTAATGACTTTTCCTATATTATATTTATGATTGTTCATATAATAAATAAATAAATAAAATTTTGAGAGAGTTACAACCTATGGCGTCCGCTCTTGATGATAGTTCTTTATTATTAGACCAAGATACCAATCAGTTTTTGGTATAGGCAGGGATTGAACTCCAGATCTCTTATTCAACCATCAAAGACTTTATCAATTGAACTAACTGCAACCAACATAATAAATAATTAAATTAGTCTAAACTGTAATTTTTTTTTTAATAAAACCACTATAAAAATAATTATCACGCGCAATGCGCAGGTTCGCAGCTAGTACATATATAAATACAGAGACTTCATACATGAAATCATGAGGTTCTATCAAGTGGCACATTCTTGGCAAAGAGAATGGAAATATTCTCAAGTGCCATATCAGAGATAAGAACAAATTAAATATTAAAATTTTGTTTTATTTGGTTCAATGTTTCAAAACTTTCTAATTAAAAAGTAAATATACTTTGTATCTTTTGACTCAATGTATCAACACTTTTCCTCCTTCACACATACACAAAATTTTTTTTGGATTTCAATTCACCATTTTCACCTTTTACACTTCTACTCTTTTATATATCAACACCTCTTGCATTTTATATTGAGTGACTGCGGTAATTTTGATATTAAGGTCAAACATTGTAAATTTGTGGGTTTCGTAAAAGATGTGACTGATTGTGGGTGCTTGAGATTCGTATTTTGTTTTAGAATTAAGGACAAAGAGAAAGACACATTTTATATCAACTTTTATTTTACAATATGCTTATCAAAAAATTTTATTTTACAATATTTCTCCAAAGTTGTTTTTATATTTCTCATTAAATGAACTGAATAATTATAATGGATATGTGTGTGCAATTTATAATTGTTTCTTCTTATGATTAACTCATTACTAACGAAATTCAATAACAATTATACTATAATATATGTACAATATTTTCTAAAACCATCTTATATAAAATATTATAATGTTATCTGTGCATCGCACTAGGAACTCACTTTTATAAATAATTATGGTCTTGCCTTGCCGAAGTCCATCACTAGTTTGAGCTTTCAGTCATGGGTTTGCTAGTCTTGTTCCTTCTACTCTCTTTGGCATTTTCTTTTCCACTTATATCTTCAGCATTGGTCGTTATGAGTAAAGGCACATCCCTATCTAAAGAGAAACCAGATATTCTAGTATCACCAAATGGCAACTTCTCTGCTGGCTTTTATTCCATGGGTGATAATGCCTATTGCTTTGCCATATGGTTTACCAACTCATGGTAGGTCTTGCATCTTTATCTTCTTCTACGCATTGGATCAATGATGTTTTCAAGTGAGGCAATATTTGTAGCCGCTTTCTTCATATTTTCTCTCACCCACATAACCAGCCTTTTGTGCTCTGCCTCCCCACCATCATCTATAGCATGGACACTCCTTGATGGTCCCTTTCTAGTCACCATTTCTAGCACAACAATCCCATAGCTATAAACATCCACTTTGGAGGTGATAGGTAGATTGAAAACCTACTTTGGAGCCATATAACCACGGGTTCCTCTTATCTTTGAGAAGCTTGAATTCTTAAGAACACCTCTATTTTGTAGCTTTGACAAGCCAAAATCTGCCTCCTTTGGCTGATAAGTCGAGTCCAAAAGTATATTATGAGGCTTTACATTGCAACGTAAAATCCATTCCAAGCAATCCCCATGCAAATAGGCTAGGCCTTTCGCAGTGCCCATGGCAATTTTGAATCTCTTCTCCCAATTAAGTGTCTTAGCTGAGAGGTTTTTTACTAAAGAACCATGCCCCATGTACTCGTACACCAAAAGCCTATGCTTTCCCTCTGCGTAGTAACCCCACATCTCTATTAAGTTTATGTGGTTAATCCTCCCAATGATGCTTACTTCTGCTAGAAATTCACCTTCTCCTTGGTTGGCTTCATTGAGACGTTTGATTGTTGCAACTCGACTGTCAGACAACACCCCTTTGTATACAACTCCACCTGCACCTCTTCCAATCTCTTCAATAAAAAATGTTAAACTACAGTTTTAATGAATTGGTCATAATTTATAGTTTATATTTTGTTTTTCATTATTTATTTAGACGAATATTTTTTTTTTAAAGGACTTGGTAGTTCACATTTAAACCTGATGATAGAATGGGAAAAATAAATAATTTATTTAAGATTCCTGAGAATAAACCAAACATTATTATCTCACATTCCTAGGAATCTTATTAGATTCCCAATGAAACCAAACTTAGGAATAGTTACATTTCTAAGCATCCAAATTGCAATGAATCACATTTCTAGGAATCTGGATGCCAAGAGTAATGTGAATTCCCTTATACCAAACGCCACATAATAAGATTTAGAAGGTTAGTTACAAGATCTTTTAATTCTCTTTAACACCCCTAATATTTAATTCAAACAAATAAATAATTGAGGGTATAAAAGTAATTTGAACTTCTTATATTTATGAGGAATTTAATTTAAAGTCAAATGCAAATACATGTTTCACGAATTTCACTATCTCACATTTTAACTCCTATAAAACTGCTTTACTAACAAATTCAAAATTACTGCTTTCTTCTATATATATATATATATATATATATATATATATATGTAAAAAAAAAAAAATTAACTGCTTTACTTACAAATTTAAAATTTTTAATTGCTCTTAACTTCTGTCTAGGAAAAACTGTTATTAACTTCAAATACTTATCCTCTATCGTTTATCTTCAAAAATAACTTTCGATACTTATCTGGTTTTTTTTTTTTTTTTGGTCCCAAATAATCACAAAATATGGCCAATGTAGTAGAGAAGCATAAAAGACCAAACTTCGTTTTTCTCTGACTTCATCGTCACTCTCACATGGTTGGTATGATCTCTCTTTCGTTGAAGGTTTTAATTTTTTTTTTTTTTAATTTTAATTTTTTTTGTGTTATAAAATTTTTCCATGATATTCACGTAAGTTTTATTCCAAATTTCCAATCTCTCCTTTTTTGTGCTTCTCTAATTCTTTAATTTTTTTTTTGGGGTTTCTCTCCGTGTTTTAGATTTACATTGTAATTAATTGAGAATGAGCGGCCGTCTAGAGCGAGACATGGGATTTATGAAAAGAGGAGGCAAACGATATTGTAATGTCCTTCGCAATAACATTTAGGGGACCATGAAATATGTCATTCGTATATTTAGAGTGGCGCTAGCACAAATTATATCTTATGTGGTGTCCTCAAAATCATTTTGGAGAATGTGATTTGAGACATTCTAACCTACATAGAATATAGGGGTGAGACTGTCACAACCAAGGACATTTTATGCCCTCAAGAAGAAGGTGTGGCAGTATCAAACATATGAGTTTCTAGGTTTGGTTTAAGTTTTAATTATTTGTAGTTGTGGTTGGTTTTCTTTGTAATTTAAACCCTGAATTGTAATTTCCTATGACTTAATGCAAGTTAGAATTTTTATTCTTTTTTATTGTTTATTTGAAGTATGTGAAAGACTGATAAATTTTGATGAATTGTTGCTATGGAAGTTCTATTTTGTGTCCTAAAAACATTTGGAGCCATTTTGAACTTTTTTTTCTTAATTATACTTTAAGCTTTGTAGCTTTGTTGACAAAGAAAGAAATAAAGTGGAAATGGCTTTCGCAAGTTTTGTTTAGATAGTAATGCTATTGTAATTTGATTTTAGGATGATCATTTCTATTTTTCTCTCTTATTTTGGGTAAAAGTTAATAATTTGCATCAATTATAATTTGAGATTACTACATTTTCCAATCACAAAATACCTAGGGGTGTGATGAGTAGGGGTATCCATGCAAATTGGAGACTCAACAAAACCAACCAACCTGACCAGAATCGATCCGTCACGGCTGGATCTGACACCTCCGATGGTCGGTGATGGGACTCAACCTTCAAAAACCGACTCCGATGAGTCGAGTGGCGGGTTTCATCCTCAAAATCCTAAGCAACTCGACCCAGCCCGACAAAAACTAAAAGAAGGCCGAAAATAACCTTGATTTAGCGACAATCTGGCGCTCCTCAGCTCCGATCCGGCCACGTTTGGCCTTCCTTTACTCAAATCTAGCCAAGATCTACTCTCTTCCTCACTCAGATATGCTTAAATTTGGCGAATCTAGCTCAGATCTACTCAAACTCGGCCAACACTCCGGTAAGCCTGATCTGATGAGATCCGGCCAGATTTCGGCCAAAATCCGGCAATATCAGAAAACTTGAAACCAATCGATTCACACCTGAAAGCCGATACGACCTGACCCGGTTGATCTAAAACTTCATTCGGGTTGGTTGCAGGTTGAAATCTTCCCCACCCGATAATGTCGAGTCGAGTCCGGGTTGGGCATAAACCCGACTCGTGGACAACCCTAATGATGAGTAGAATGCGTTTGCAGTTGAAATAATTTTTCATCACACCCCTAAGTATTTTTGTGATTGAAAAATGTAGTAATCTCAAATTATAATTGATACAAATTATTAATTTTTACCCAAAAAAATAAAAAAAAACCTTTGAGCACGCGCTCATATGCTAGTAATTTATTATACATTAGCATTGCATAAATTGTACTAGTGCTACTAACTTCACAGATTTTTTTTATGGAATATCATTTTTTTTTTGGGTTGTATATATATATATATATATATATATTAAATCATGTAAAATGTCATTTATATCCTTTTTTTAATAAAAAAAATATATATATAATGCTAACTATGATAACTTTTTTTATTTTTAATTTCAATTCTTTATATAGTCACCCTAAATAGTAACAAGTCACGTTCTACCATAACTGCATCACTTTTGTTAGTAAGAATTTTTTTTTTTTTTTTTCTTTGAGAAGCTTTTTGCATGTTGGATAATAATAACTTGTTCCTTTCCTTTTCCAAATAAGGGTGAGTTTGGTCCAGCTTTTTAAAATTGGGTTTTTTTTAAAAAGTTGAGTTTTCAAAAAGTGCAGTATGAAAAAGTGCTTTTTAAGAAAGTTGAGTGTTTGGTAAAAACTGTTAAAAAATACTTTTTTAACAAGCTGAGTGTTTGACTAGCACTTATAAAAGTGGCAGTTTGAGTGGTAAATTACCAAAAAGGACAATGTATATATAAAGTATTGTGAAAGTATTGTGAAAATACTTTCTAAAAAATTATTCTAAAAAGAACTTTCAAAGTTTCTAAAAAAATAATTTTTTTCTCACCAATATTAACTAATAATAACCTATCGCTTAAGATTTATTGTGAAATTATTATGGTAGCATTTCTCAATTTTAATTTCTAATTCTTTATTTTATTTTCCCCTTATTTCTTTACTTTTTTTTTCCATCCATATTTCCTTCTTCTTCTTTTTTCCTCTTTTTTTCTCCTCCACACACGTACCATTTCCACCCCCCCCCCCCCTTTTTCCCTACCACTTCCTCCAGAACGATCCAATTGCCGCAGAGCTCTTTTTTTTTTCTTCTTCTTCCTTTCTCTCTTTTCTCTTACCACTTCGTCTGCAAGTTTTTGTCCTTCTATCCCATCAAAACACACAAACTTAAAGGTCACACACACCACACCATTTGATTCTCATCAAACGAAGATAGAAGGGGAAATCCAAAAGGGAGGAATGGGTCAGATCGGTGCTTGATCTCTGCCTTCACCTCTGCCTATCTTCCTCCCCACTGCTACTTGATCTCTTCCCCACTACCAACGACATGCAGCAGAAATGGGTCAGGTCGGTTTTTTTTTTTTGGTTTTGATTTCATTATTGGGTTTTTTTTTGCAAAATTGTGTTATAAACAAAGGGATAAAATTGGGTTTTTGGGAAATTTGCACAACGGTAACATGAAACACACCGGTGCTTTTTTGCAATGTAGCTCAGGGCTGCTTTCGCGAAATACTATTTTCCTTCACAAATGAAAACGTAACTTTTTTAGAAAACACAACTTTTAAAATTTACCAAACCCACATTTTATTTATTTGGATTCAAAAAGCGCGTTTCAGCTTCTAAAAGCTGAAACAAACGAGCACTAAGTTACCCAGCTAAATTTTAATTCATGTTTTTTTTTTCTTTTTTTTTGAAGTTATACTTTTATTTATTACGTATTAGTGAAGCCAGAATGTTGGACTTTTCTTTTCTTAGTGATAAGTAGAAGCTGAGGGTCATAGTTTCACATATTGGCTTGTCGTCACACAGTCGTGATTTACGGACAGACCATATATGAAGGAGAAATACTTCTCTTAATACTCCAATATTTTAGTCATAGACACGGCTTTGAAGCAGTCAAATTGATGAAATAAGGTATGGAACTATGAATACCGGACAAAAAGTTTCCAAAGAGTTAAAAAGCACATTAAAAAAAAGGGGTTAAAAAGCAATAATCGTGGAGCCACCACATTATAAGTTTTAATTCATGTTTTCTTTTTCTTTTTTTCTTTTTTTTTTTAAGTTATACTTTTATTTATTACGTATTAGTGAAGCCAGAATGTTGGACTTTTCTTTTCTTAGTGATAAGTAGAAGCTGAGGGTCATAGTTTCACATATTGGCTTGTCGTCACACAGTCGTGATTTACGGACAGACCATATATGAAGGAGAAATACTTCTCTTAATAGTTAATACTCCAATATTTTAGTCATAGACACGGCTTTGAAGCAGTCAAATTGATGAAATAAGGTATGGAACTATGAATACCGGACAAAAAGTTTCCAAAGAGTTAAAAAGCACATTAAAAAAAAGGGGTTAAAAAGCAATAATCGTGGAGCCACCACATTATAAGTTTAAATCATATAATATATGTTTCTTCAGGATACTAAATAATAGATTCAATAGAATTAAAAGATATATCATATCATATCCAAAAAAAAAAAAAAAAAAATGTGCCATAAACTTGGGAGGAGGTTATAGGCCCCAAGTTTCATTCACGACATTATCGATGCATAGAGTTTTTGGGATGTCTCATGGGTAGGAAGTAGAATAATTTGGTTAAAGATTGGAACACTACTTCATATCAAATGCTCACCTCATGTGTGTCTTTTTTCTATTTTTGTTTTGTTTTATGATCAAAACGCAAAAACACCCTTTGGGGTTTGGGTGGTTGCAAAAATACCCTCTGAGGTTTAAGTAGTTGCAAAAACATTTCACAAGGTTTCAATTTTTCTTTATAACTCCTTGAGGCTTCTATATTCACCAATATGACCAATGAGGCTAACTTGTGTTGACTCTTACGGATGGGAAAATCACATGATTGCATTAAGAAGACTCGCTAATTGATTTGCGTCACTAATCACATGATTTTTCTGTTCATAAAATCTAATGAAAGTTAATCCTAAGGGTCAATTTGGTGAACATGAAAGCATCAAGGAGTTAAAAGGAAAAATTGAAACCCTATGGGACATTCATGAACTGACCCAAACCTCAAGGGGTATTTTTATATACAGGTCTTGTATTTTATGATTTTTCAAAAATGTTTTTTTATTTTATTTGGTAGTCTAAGTCGGACCTGTCAAATTCTCTAATATTACCACTACCACCTAGTTAAACATGTAAGATAAAAGCTAACGAAAATTTTTAATAAACAAAAAAGTGTAATATTTTTAATAGTTTATGAACTTATAGGAGAAAATTTTTATGCTATGTTTGGATGTTGGGGGGAGGAAGGGGAGTAGAGTAAAGGGAGGGAGAATAATTTAAATACCTTGTTTAGATGTTTTTAAATGAATGAGGGAGAAGGATTTGGAGGGGTTTGGAGGGGTTTGAACTACTTCCAACCCCTCATTTTTAATTCCCCCAAATTGGAGAGATTTGGAGGGAGAGTGGAACATAAAAATGCTTGACCAAATGAAATATCAAATTTACCCTTACCATATTAACAAAATTACAAATGAAAAGGCTAATTACTTCTCTCTCCCTTACTTAATTTTAAAAACATTCAAATAAGGTGGAGGATAACCATTCCCCTCTACTCTCCTCTCCACTACTCTCCTTCCCTCTACTTCCCCTCTACTCTCCTCTCCCTCAAAACTTCCAAACATAGCATTAAAGTTCAAGAACGATAAAACTTACTTTAGGGAAGTTAACAACATATTTGTAAAAAACAAAAAAAAAAACATTTTGCTACTATTTTTTATTATTTACATCTATATAATAATATATACATTATTAAGAAAATTCAACTTCTTGATGGGCACTTTTAAATAATTTGAAATACTCTCACACATCATCAATTGCGTCCAAGGCACGATACTTGGGTGCCCCTAATCCATGTAGCCTGGAATTCAGACTAATGACTGCTGTCACTAACCCATTAGCAGGCGCAAGCCGAAGGTTTATGGCTCTTTTACATTGCTGTGTTTTTACTTCTTCTTCTTCTTCTTTTTGTTTTGATAAGTAAAATCCTCTATAAATTAAATGATGAACTATTGTTGCTGCAAAGTAAGAACACAGCGCACTGCACACATTGCTGAAAGAAACGTGTGACTGATGATATATAGCCAAGTTTAAGATCTATTTGGAAACTTGCTAGCAGGATCAATTTTATAGAACTATAGTGATCCAAGTAGGGTGATTAATTTTTTTTAACTAAGGGTATAAATGACATTTTGCATGATTTAAAAAAATATATATAACAATAAAAAAAACGATATTCCATAAAAAAAAAAAAAAATCTATGAAGTTAACGAAAATTAATAACAATAGTACAATTTATGCAATACTAATGTATAATAAATTATTGGCCTCTGAGTACACGCTTACGTACGTACTCAAAGGTTCTTCTATTTTTTGAGTAGAGGTTAATAATTTGCATAAATTAAAATTTGAGATTGCTACATTTTTCAATCACAAAAATACTTAGGGGTGTAATGAAAAATTATTTCACCTGCTAACGCATTCTACTCCTTAGGTATTTTGTGATTGGAAAATGTAGTAATTTCAAATTATAATTGATGCAAACTATTAGCTTTTACCCAAAATAAGAGAGAAAACACAAATGATCATCCTAAAATCAAATTACAATAGCAGTATTGTCTAAACAAAACTTGTGAAAGCCATTGCCACTTTATTTCTTTCTTTGTCAACAAAGCTACCAAGCTTAAAGTATAATTAAAAAAAATTCAAAATGGCTTCAAATGTTTTTAGGACACAAAATAAAACTTCCATAGCAACAATTCATCAAAATTAATCAATCTTTCACGTACTTCAAAAAAACAATAAAAAAGAATAAAAATTCTAACTTGCATTTAGTCATAGGAAATTACAATTCAGAGTTTAAATTACAAAGAAAACCAACCACAACTACAACTAATTAAAACTTAAACCAAATCTAGAAACCCATATGTTTGATACTACCACACCTTCTTCTTGAGGGCATAAAACGTCCATGGTTGTGACAGTCTTACCCCTATATTCTGTGTAGGTTAGGATGTCCCAAATCACATTCTCCAAAATGATCTTGAGGATGCCACCTAAGATATAATTTGTGCTAGCGCCACTCTAAATATATGAATGACATACTTCATGGTCCCCTAAATGTTATTGTGAAGGACATTACAATATAGTTTGCCTCCTCTTCTCAAAAATCCCTTGTCTTGCTCTAGACGGCCATTCATTCTCGATTAATTACAATGTAAATCTAGAACATGGAGAGAAACCAAAAAAAAAAAATTAGAGAAGCACAAAAAAGGAGAGATTGGAAATTTGGAATAACAATTACATGAATATCATGGAAAAATTTTATAACAAAAAAAAAAAGAAAAAAAAAAAAAAGAAAACCTTCAATGAAAGAGAGATCATACTAACCATGTGAGAGTGACAATGAAATCAGAGAAAACCGAAGTTTGGTCTTTTATGCTTCGCTGCTACATTGGCCAAATTTTGTGATAAGTTGGGACAAAAAAAAAAAAAAAACACACTAGATAAGTATCGGAAGCTATTTTTGAAGATAAATGATAGAGAATAAGTATTAGAAGTTGTGGGGTTAGAGAATTTGGTATCCCCGGCCCATTTCATATCAAGCCCAAGGCTCATGCCGAGGAGGAAGAAACGCTCGAGGACGAAGTGTGAAAGTCCTAATTGCTCGGGAGCCTTGCCGAGGACGACCGTGTCTTCGGCCAACCGAGACCATGGAAGGGGGAAGTAGCGTCCAGTAAAAGTAGTCTTTCAGGGCATCCAAGGAGAAAGAACAAGTACAACATGTCAGCCATGGAAGCATAGCCAAGGAGCAAGACCAGGATGAACTGTCACCTCCACATTAAATGCGCACAACCAACGTTCTGGCCGCATTAATAAGGAAATGACCCCTGAGCAGCGCTTCCTCGGTTACTGCGACTCACAGAAGGTTTGGTAAAGTGGCTGATAGGACGGGTTGTCAGGGGAAAGCATGGATGATCAACAAGTGGAGGAAAGAGATTGTTGGAAGATAACTATATAATGGGAAGAAACAGATTAAGAAAGGGGAACCAATTCCCATGGGAGAAGGACTACTACCAAGCTCCTCGGATCGGGCCGAGGACAGACTTTTGAGGATAATTTCGGTTCATCTGCGTTCGATGGTGGCGAACACTGCGTTGGACGTTGTCTGCTTGCTAGGGCCTAATTCTTGAACCCGCTCTTTACAAATTCATTGTATTGGGCTAGAGTCCACTAGCTCACTCAACAGTAGAAGTGCTTAAACCTAGTCCCTACAGAAGTTAATAACAGTTTTTCCTCGATAGAAGTTAAGAGCAATTAAAAATTTTAAATTTGTGAGTAAAGCAGCTAATTTTTTTTTTTTTTTTTATAGAAGAAAGCAGTTAAAAATTTTTAAAGCAGTAAAGCAGTTTTATAGGAGTTAAAACATGAGATAGTGAAATTCATGTAACATGTATTCGCATTTGAGTTTAAATTAATTTCCTTGTAAATGTAAGAAGTGCAAATTACTTTTATACCCTCAATTATTTATTTGTTTGAATTAAATATTAGGGGTGTTAAAGATAATTAAAAGATCAAGTAACTAACTTTCATAATAATAATAAAATATTACAGTAACATAGTTACTACTTGCCAGTTTCTACCACCGATTTCTTCCCTATTCAACATATCTCCGGTCTTGGTCTGAATATTTTCACCCATTGATTTTTGTTGGTATTTCTTGACTTTGACTGTCTTTATTATTTCTCCTTTGAATTTTCCTTACTATGGAATTTCATTAATTTCTACTTCGGTCTTAAGCCTTAACATCTTTCCTTAACGATATCAAAAAATATATAAAAAATAGAAATCCTTAACGTACACACCATCAAACGTGTAGATTCAGCACCTAGGGAAATTCCAAACCAAAGGCAAAAAGTTATGCCTATATAATAATTAATAAGAGATAAGCATCCACTATCTTCAGCACCAATGAAACCCATGAATCTTCTAACTCTACTCAGCTTCCTCAGCCTGTGTGTTTCTCTATTACCCTCCTTTGCAGTCTCAGCAATTCTATTTCAGGTAACTGTATGCACCCACTTTCTATATATATCTTTTCTATGTACAGAGAGAGACGTATATATATATCTCATGTATGATGGATTGGATATATGCATCTTCCTAGAGCTATGGTACACTTGGTACATGTGTTGCTGTGGCATGTAAATTAATGAATTATGAAATGACAGGGTTTCAATTGGGATTCAAGTAATAAAGGAGGATGGTACAACTCACTGAAGAATTCTATACCTGACCTCGCTAATGCAGGAATCACTCATGTCTGGCTTCCTCCTGCTTCCCAATCTGTTGCTCCCCAGGGTAATACTTCTGCAGTTTCATTTCCTTAAACTGGGAAATAATTTGGTCCCATTTGTTTTGCTATTAAGCTTAAATTCAATCACATGTTGTGACAAGTGATGCCATATATAATGGTACAACAGTTTTGGTTATCTTTTTTTCTAGCGTAGGTCTTCCAACTTAGGCTTGGCCTGGTTAATTATTTGTTCCTAACTGCAATGAAGTCCTATTAATTCCAATATAATGATCCATATTCCAAGGACATGTTGCTGGGTTGGCCTACACGAAGGGTTGCCTGTCTGCTTTGTGTTGGCGTTGTTTGGTCCAAGCCCATAAGGACTTACTAATTTATATTCGGCCTCCATTCTTGAGGCTTTTATAAACTAAGTTGTTGGAATTTTTCTAACTAAGATGACACTCAATGGTGAGAGGTAAGGTTTTGTGTGTGAGCTTTTCTTGCTCAGGCCATTGAAACAAGTGTCTAATAGGTGTTTAGGGTCTTTAAACGAGTTGATAGGAAGATTCCATTGAGGTGAAATTGGGTTTTGCAAAATTTCTTGAGGTAATCTTGTATTTCTCCAAGATTGTTGTGTAATAGAACTTGAATAGTAGACCACTGTAACTTTTTGATTATAGTGAATTGTTCAAAACTCACCCCGAGGATGTAGGCTTAATTCCAAATCATGTAGTTCTCGTGTACATTGTGTGTGCCTTCTAATGATTGATGATATGTCTCATAGATTCCATATTGCATATCTTGCTAGCCTAACTTTGGTATCTATTGTGGCTAAGTGAATTCACACTTGGTTGACAATATTGGTTGAGATTTTGCTCTCACCAAGAAGTGGGTAGTCTTTCCCAACACTTTGTGCATCTTATCTCATTCCTGGGGAATGCATGATTGTCTATATTTAAAAAAAAGGAACAACTTGAGTATGGATAATGTTTGAGTTATGGAAAATGGTTATTTTTGTCATCTATATGTTCCCATCTTTTGGTCTCAAATAAGAGAATAGATAAGATATGCTCAATCTAAATGTATGTTGTTTCCTTGCTTAATTTATTCTAGGATACATGCCTGGAAGGCTATATGATCTCGATGCCTCAAAATATGGATCTAAGAATGAATTGAAGTCACTGATTGCAGCTCTCCATGAGAAAGGAATTAAAGTCGTTGCTGACATAGTGATAAACCACAGAACTGCTGAGAAGCAAGATGGGAGAGGAATATGGTGCATCTTTGAAGGTGGAACTCCAGACGGACGTCTTGATTGGGGACCATCCTTCATTTGCAAGGATGACACAGCCTATTCTGATGGCACAGGGAATCTTGACTCTGGAGGGGACTTTGGTGGTGCACCTGATATTGATCATCTTAATCCACAGGTACAGAAAGAGTTGTCAGAGTGGATGAATTGGTTAAAGACTGAAATTGGATTCGATGGATGGCGTTTTGATTTTGTGAGAGGATATGCCCCTAGTATAACAAAGATCTATATGGAACAAACTAAACCAGAATTTGCAGTTGGAGAGAATTGGAATTCCCTTTCCTATGGGAATGATGGCAAGCCTAATCCCAACCAAGATGCACACCGTGGTGCGTTAGCTGATTGGATTCAGGCTGCTGGTGGGGCTGTCACTGCCTTTGATTTCACAACCAAAGGGATTCTTCAAGCAGCAGTGGAAGGAGAGTTATGGAGGTTAAAGGACTCTAATGGGAAGCCACCAGGGTTGATTGGAATAAAGCCAGAAAATTCTGTGACTTTTATTGATAATCATGATACCGGGTCTACGCAAAAACTTTGGCCATTCCCCTCTGATAAAGTCATGCTGGGATATGTTTACATTCTCACCCATCCTGGGACCCCAACCATAGTAATTTCTATCCTCTCTTCTTCCTTTTTTTTTTCTTCTTTTTTTTAATGCCTATACACCTTTTCATTCTATCTGATAAAAAAGAATAAATGTGACTAACTTGATTTTGTCTGTTGAGGATTCATAGTTGACCTCAAAGTTTTGGGATTAAGGACTGGATGTTAGTGTTGTTGTATATACTTTTTCATTCTAAAGATGGCTAATAATCCATCAAGGTATCATAACTACTTTGTTGACTAAAAGAGATTGTTTTTATGTTGTGTAGTTCTATGATCACTTCTTTGAATGGGGTCTAAAGGATGAATTAAGCAAATGGATTGCGATTAGATCAAGGAATGGGATCAACACCAAAAGCACTGTGAATATTTTAGCGTCTGAAGCCGATTTATATATGGCTAGGATTGATGACAAGATCATTATGAAGATTGGGCCAAAGTTGGATCTTGGAAACCTTGTTCCCTCAAATTTTCAGGTTGCTGCCTCTGGCAAAGACTACGCTGTATGGGAGAAAAAGTGAAGACTAGAAATGACTTTTTACAAAGTAAATGTCAGAAAGGTTCATGAAGCCAATTATTATTAATTTTACTATTACATTTGTCTCTATGATGGGTGTAAAGATCTCTATATGGATAGAATAAAATTTTAAACATCTAAAATAAAAACAATTTAAGGTGCAATTTAAGAATGCAAATCATCTGTACTACTTTTTGTAGACCATTATGTGCCCGTTTGTTTGGGCGTTTTGAGCCCAAAAGCTGGCTTTTTAAAAAAGCCAGACCAAAATTGGCGTTTGGTAAGTTTAAAACGCAACTTTTCTGAAAAAGTTGCGTTTTGTTTTTCTGAAGAAAAGCGCGTTTGAGTTATGGGAGAGTTTCGGTCCATAATGAAAAAGCTAGTGTGGGCGTTTGAGTTATATCCGTTGGGGTGACATCAATTACCAAATTGCCTTTCAGAGTCTCACGCACAGCTTTTTTTTTTTGGAAGAAAAAGGAATTTCATAAAAGCTAAACAAAGAACACAGAATCAGTACACTGCCTATAGCAATACATTCCACGGCAATCAGCCTCCAGAATAGGAAAGATCCACAGGCGGATCAGAAAAAATCTCAAAATCAGAATCTAACACAAAAAAATCCTCTGCCCTCTCAATAACAAATTTCCAAATCCAAACACAAAAAATCTATAACAAATTCCCAAATCGGCTACGGAAAAATAAAATTAATCCCTTGCAAATTAGGATTCCTCAGAATGCAAAACAAAAAAAAAAAAAAATCAGAATATTGCAAATTAGGATCAAATGGAGTTTTGTACCCATCTTGCAGTGGATGAGTTCCGGTGGAGAATAAGTTGAAGAGTCATGAGTTCCGGTGGCTCTTAGAACACGCCGAGAACGCAAGCATCGCAGCGACCGGCACCGAAACAGTCCCCGCCATCGCCGTCGGAGGGACCCTCCAAATCCCAACAACCACTCGCGACTCCTCCACCACGGCCACCGCCACCTCCACAACCACCACCGCGAAGAAATGTAAACGACGTTGTAAACGATGGTAGGGAAAGAAAAAAAAAAAAAAAAAAAAGAGGAAGAAGGAGGCTTGGAATGTTCTGGCGTTTGGAGGAATGGCTGGGAAAACAAAGGAGAAAAGAAGGGTAAAAAAGAAAAGAGGAAGGGTACGTGTGTGGAGGAAATAAAAGAGGGAAAAAAAAAAATGCCGTGTGTGGAGAATAAAAAAAGAGGGAAAAGAAAGGAAAAAAAAAGAAGAAATGTTATCACAATTTTTTCACAATAAATTTTAAGTGATAGGTTAGTATTAGCTAATATTGGTGAGAAAAAAATAATTTTTTTAGAAAAAGAAAAAAATAATTTTAATAGTACGTTAAAATTAAAATCTGTATCAATTTTTATTGCAATATTTTCACAATAAATTTTAAGTGATAGGTTAGTATTAGCTAATATTGGTGAGAAAAAAATAATTTTTTTAGAAAGAGAAAAAAATAATTTTAATAGTACGTTAAAATTAAAATCTGTATCAATTTTTATCACAATATTTTCACAATAAATTTTAAGTAGTAGGTTATTATTAGCTAATATTGATGAGAAAAAAATAATTTTTTTAGAAAGAGAAAAAAATAATTTTAATAGTACGTTAAAATTAAAATCTATATGAATTTTTATCGCAATATTTTCACAATAAATTTTAAGTAGTAGGTTATTATTAACTAATATTGATGAGAAAAAAATAATTTTTTTAGAAAGAGAAAAATTGATTTAAGTATATGAAGTAGTTAATTTAAGTATGAAATAAACTCACATAAAAAAAAAGTATGAAATAAACTCTCTTATATATACATTGTCCTTTTTGGTAATCTATCCCTCAAACTGCCACTTTTATAAGTGCTAGCCAAACACTCAGCTTTTTCAAAAAGCACTTTTTAACAGTTTTTACCAAACACTCAGCTTTTTGAAAATGCACTTTTTCATTATGCACTTTTTAAAAACTCCACTTTTTCATTATACAATTTTAGAAAAAGCTGAACCAAACTCACCCTATATATTCTATCAATTATTACTTACCATATGTATGATTGTTTTACATTTTAAACTTCAGTTATTTTATAAAGAAAGTAAAATAAAAACATGACAAATAGTGATTGGTGAAATATATAGTATTACACAAAAAATGGTACAGAAGATTTAGACTCACAATCTAATGGTTGGAAGCTTGAAATGAATTGTAGACCTAGACATCCTAAATTCAATCCTCACAAATTTTTACGCTACGTTGTTTTTTGGTAAATGTTATATTTAAAAAGATATCAAGTAAAATGTCATATATACCCTTATTTAAAAAATTTAATCACCCCGCTTGGACCGCTATTGTTCGATAAATTGACACTGCTAGCAAGTTTTCAAATAGATCTTAAACTTGGCCAATGTCAGTCACACGTTTTTTTTTTTTTGGGAAATGATGAGTAATTGACTCATTGTGCTGCAAAGTAAGAAGGCAGCAATGCGAAAAGATGGCGACGTGACAGCACCCAAGTACATGGATTAGGGGCACATCAAGATAAACCTCCTGCTGAGGGGCACCCAAGTACCGTGTCTTGGACGCGATTGATGATGTGTGAGAGTATTTCAAACCGTTTAAAATGTGCACATCAAGTAGTTGTATTTTCTTAATAATGTATATATAGATTATTATATGGATATAAATAATAGTTGTAGGGTCAATTTTTATAGCCCAAGTTTAAAAGATATGGATTATGAGTCCTGTGAACCTAAGACAATGAATTTGTAGAGCGTGGGTGAAAGAACTAGGCTGGATGTAAATTAAACAAGAGTTAATTATGGTACTTACGCATAAACTAACATGCAATCAAGCTTGGACAAAGGCGGACGTGAATGTCCGAAGAGGCACTTTATTGAATAAAAGTTGGTTACAATTCTTAGAGTTACAGTAAGCTATTTTCTTCTTTTCCCTCTTTTTTTTGTCTCCTCCCTTATCAGAGGTCTCTCCTCCTTATATAGCACATTTTCTCTTCATCTTCATCGTCTACTTGTTTATCATCTAAACATCCACTTGAGTACGTGTCCCATCAGGTATCTTCTCTAACCTTGTGTGAGTGGCGGTAGCTGATATTGTACTGTTCAGGGGTCTTCTCCACATTAATGCGGCCATAAAAGTAGCTGCAATGCATTTAATGTGGTAGTTGAAGTTTGTCTTCTAGATATTTCTCTGTCCCTATCATCTCCATGTGCACCTGAGGTTCATCCTTATCATTAGAATTGTCAGGAGGATTACTTGAACTTCCCAGACATCTGTTTGACTAAGCTTCTTCGAATCCGAGAATAATGGCCACTTCGAACAATTGAATATCTCCTCGGACTATGCCCCACGTTCATCTTCGGGTATGTTTCTTTCACATGGACTTCTTCTCAAATACTTTCCTCTCCTCGGACAAACAGTAATCCTCAAATAGGGTCTTAGGCCCAATATATTAGGTTAGGCTTTTCACCCCCACAATAGCCCCTCAAAATTTTAGTTTTTCCCTCGCATCCGAGGAGAAAAAATAGGATTTTGATTTATCACGAAATGGCAGTTTGAAACAACAAAAATATCTGAACTTACACGCATGTGGGCATAGAAGTAGGCGCCTCATAAATGCTGTTGTCGTTTCAGTATTCCCAAAGCGTTATCAATTACTCCAGGCGGCGTTTTGTCTTTGGTATCCAACGGTGGGCTATTGATCCAACGGACATGATTTCTCCTCAGGATCTGGGCACGATGACTCCAGTTCTTTTGCTTGTCCCTATATAAAGTCTCTGAACAAGTTATTTCTCCTTCACTTTGCAAATTCTTAGAGCGCCCAGCAAACTCAAGCACTCAAACCTTTCAAGTTCTTTCAACCACCGGTCTTAGCCTTCCTCAGAATTCGTAAGAATTTCTCAACGAATTCGAGGATCAGTCTCCAATTTAGTTTGAGTAAGTTCTTCTCCACTAAAACCTTCCGTCCTCTCTTCGGCCAGGCTCTTTGGCTTTCAAATAGTCACTTCTGAGTCACTACGTTTAGTGCTTCCTTCTTCCCAGTTAGTGAAGATGAGTAGATTTCAATATCTGGTAGGTAGCCCCGCCCAAATAGAGGAGTTTAGGAGGACATACCGCATACCTCAAAATGTGGGTTTGAGGTATTGTCCTCTAGAGAAAATACTAACAGATCAAAAAATGGGCGAAGTCATAATCCCCATTATCGCCTTTCTAGAAGGGGGGATGACTATCCCTATGGGTCCCATTACCAGTAATTACCTCCGAAACCATAGGCTTAGTCCTGACCAATGCGAGCCTAACCTCTTTAGAATCCTAGGAGCCATTGACGACCTGAACCGTCATTTGGGATTGGGACTCACCTGGCATGACGTGGTACACATGTACGAGTGTCATAGCCAGCAAAGGGCGGGATATTATCTTAAATCCCAATCCAATGTTGTTAGACTCCTCTCCTGCCTTCCCAAGTCTAACAAAGGGCTGAAAGACGACTACGTGATCGTCTCGGGAGCGTGGCATGACGGCCCTCATTTCCGAACCAAGCCAGGAGAGCCAGGTGGAATATGTTAGACTTAGGTTTGCTAACAGTGGGCTTAGGATTTCCCCCTTCTAATAATTTTTCCTTCTTTTTGTATCATTATTTTCAAGTTTTTGACTACGTTTTGTTGTGATGTTTAACAGATAGAGAACACGTTTCTCCTCAGCTCAGCCTTACAAACACTGCTGCGCTCAATTACTTATTAAGATTAGAGATCTTTGTAAGTGAGGATGGCCAGCTTCGGTCAGTTCCCCTTATTCTCGGTTATAAGTCAAACAAGAAGGATTTTCAGCCGGTCGGCAACACGATAAGGTAGGGAGATTATCGTCTCGGCTGTATAGACGTAGCTCAGAAAGGTTTTTTGGCTCTGTACGATCTTCCACCCGTGCCACATCCCAATCCCCAGGGTGTACCCCTGCTCCTTCAGCCAATTCAGCAGGTTCCTCTCGGGACAGCAGAAGCAGGAGAAGGAGTTGCCTCTTCAGCCTCTTCACTTGAGGAGCAGATAAACAAGTTCAAGTTCGAAGGAGAGGCTTCAAGAAAGGTTGAAGTGATACCAGTGCCTGACACTGAGGAGGAAGTTGACAGACAATCTCCTGTACATCCTCCTGTTCTAATAGCTGCTCTTCCAGAAGACTCTTTGGAAGAGGAAGATATGGCAGATTTGAGAAACTTAATGAAGAATAGGGGTAAGAAGGCTGAGCAGAAAGGGGCCGGTACGTCCCAATCCGTGGTGAGTTTACCTCCACCACCACCCCAGGTTCCTGACCCTGGCCTGAAGCCCATGCCGGATTTGAAGAAGAAGAGGCCTCATCTTGAAACTGAAGAAAGGGAGGTGTTGCCACCAAAAGGGACCAAGCAACAAAAGGTGGTGAAAGACCACCGTAACAAGAGGGCCTCATCTACTGAGAGCCGAGATGACCCTTATGTTGCTGATGTGCGCTGAGGGCCTCGCATTTAGTCCCCAAAACTAGAGTTGGATGGTGCCTCCATCCCTTGGGATACGTCCCTTAGAAATTATGACGACGGAAGGGCAGGTTATGTTGCTGAGGCCTTAGAGCAGTCACTCCTCCTCCCAAAGGACATGGAATCTTATAGGCTCTTCAGTCAATAGGAGCTTTTCCTATCCCTTAAGAGGGATTTGGCCATGGTAAGGGAACTGACCTACTTAATTAAGTCGCTGAGCTCTTTTACTTTTCCCCTTTATTTGTGCTTTACATTTGAAGTTTCCATTATGTAGGTTACTTAGCAAATCTTTGTAGCCGAGGAGTGGAATAAAAAGTCCTATCTTGAAGCCCAGGCAGCGGCCCAATCTCAGTCTGAGGCAGAGAGGTCTTTGGGGAGCCTGAAGGAGAATTACTCTCTGCTGTCCGAGCAGTTAAAGGAGATGACTAATCAGCGGAACAGTCTGGACGCGGGCCTGAAGAATGCTGAAAAGCAGGCCGAAGAGCAACGCAAGCTGCTGAATATGACCGAGATTAACTTAGCAATTGAGAAAGCACTTGTGGGGCAACTTCGAGCTGAACTTCAGAAAGCTAAGGAGGCTGCCAAGCTAGCTTAGAAGAATGCTCAATTGGCCAAGGAGGCGACCAAGGTTGAAAAAAAAGCAGCATATCAACTGGGAGTAGAAGTGACCGAAAAAGGTCTAACTGAGCAGTTTGCCTCGGTCAGCCGAGAATACTGCGATATAACGTAAGGCAAGGCCATGGACGCTGCTGGGGTGCCTGCTGATTCAGAATTGAGGCTGCTTGGGAGCATATATTATGATCTAGATATTCGAGAGCTCCCAGAGTCTGACCCCCTTCCTCCAACATAGCACCCAGAGGCTTCGGAGCTATCCTTGGTCAGCCAAATTCCTCCAACCACTCTCGAGGCCTCCAAGGAGCCTGGTCAGCCAGGTGATAAAAGCAAACCAGCTGAGCCACCCAAGGACCAGGCCCCAGAAGTTGCTGCTACTCGGACAGGCCAGGCTGCCGATCCAGTGGTCCCTTAAGCAAAAGCATAGATACTTAGGTTTTTTTTTATTTATTTATTTTATTATTTTTTTTTTTTATGTAAGGTTTTTTTATGTAAGGGATTGTAAACTACCCTCCTTTAATCAATGAAACAGTTTCTCTTTTACTTTTGGTGTCCTTGTTGCATATCATATGACTTACTTTTGCTACAAAGAACTGTACCTTGTAATTATGAGAATGTAGGTAAACATAATCACCATATCATGCTAATAATGCACATAACTAAGATTGGCATTGAAAAGAGCAGTTTGTATAAGAACTATTACTAAATAATAAATGCAACGAGTGTTATAAAAGTTTCAAAGGTCATTTCAAACGTGCACAAAAAAGGGCCAACATAAGCTAGAGTTAATTTAAGTGCATTCGAGAATTTCAAGCGTGGCTCATTATAAAGTTATATTTCAATAATAATAACTGTATGGGGGGTGTTGATTAATCCAAATCATCTGGTTCGAGGACTACAGGCATGAATGGATTTAAGTTTAAACACTTAGAGAACTGCAATGGAGTGTTAACTAACCCAAATCATCTGGTCCGAGGACTACAGGCATGAATGGATTTAAGTTTAAACACTTAGAGAACTGCAATGGAGTGCTAACTAACCTAAGTCATCTGGTCCGAGGACTACAGCCATGAATGGATTTAAGTTTAAACACTTAGAGAACTGCAATGGAGTGTTAACTAACCCAAATCATCTGGTCCGAGGACTACAGGCATGAATGGATTTAAGTTTAAACACTTAAAGAACTGCAATGGAGTGTTAACTAACCCAAATCATCTGGTCCGAGGACTACAGACATGAATGGATTTAAGTTTAAACACTTAGAGAACTGTAATGGAGTCCTAACTAACCCAAATCATCTAGTCCGAGGACTACAAGCATGAATGGATTTAAGTTTAAACACTTAGAGAACTGCAATGAAGTGTTAACTAACCCAAATCATCTGGTCCGAGGACTACATGTATGAATGGATTTAAGTTTAAACACTTAGAGAACTGTAATGGAGTGCTAACTAACCCAAATCATCTGGTTCGAGGACTACAGGCATGAATGAATTTAAGTTTAAATACTTAGAGAACTGCAATGGAGTGTTAACTAACCCAAATCATCTGCTCCGAGGACTAGAGACATGAATGAATTTAAGTTTAAACACTTAGAGAACTGCAATGGAGTGTTAACTAACCCAAATCATCTGGTCCGAGAACTACAGGCATGAATGGATTTAAGTTTAAACACTTGAGAGACTACTTCATCTAACGAATTGGCATATCGGCTGAAGAAAAGACTCAATTAATAAAAGTACCTTTTAAGGTTATATACATTCCAAGGACGTGGTATTACATGACCCTCTAGGTCTTCTAAGAAATACGCCCCAATGCCAGCTCCTGAAGTGATACGATATGACCCTTCCCAATTGGGTCCTAATTTTTTCCAGGCTGGGTTCTTTACAGTACCCATAACTTTCCTCAGCACCAGATCACCAGGTTCTAGAGGCCTTAGCTTTACATTAGCATCGTAGCCCTGCTTGAGCTTTTGTTGGTAATGTGCCAGCTGAACCATTGCACTTTCCCTCCTTTCCTCAATCAGATCCAAACTCTTCTCTAGCTGCTCATTGTTGCTGGTCGGACTGAATGAGCCAGTTCTTAATGTTGGGAACCAAGTTTCCAAAGGTATGACAGCTTCAGCCCCATAGGTCATTGAGAAGGGGGTCTCTCCAGTAGATCTGCGAGGCGTAGTTCTGTAAGCCCAAAGTACATGTGGCAATTCTTCCACCCACTTGCCCTTCGCGTCGTTAAGCCTCTTCTTTAGGCCATTTACTATGACATTGTTAACAGCCTCTGCTTGCCCATTACCCTAGGGATAAGCAGGGGTGGAGTATCCGTTTATGATTCTTAGCTCACTACAATAACTTCTGAATGCTTTACTATCGAACTGCAGGCCATTGTCTAAGATGAGAGTATGAGGAACCCCAAACCGAGTGACAATATTCTTCCACACAAACCTTTGCACATCTATGTCTCTGATGTTCGCCAGAGGTTCAGCTTCGACCCATTTAGTGAAATAGTCCTTGCCGACCATGAGGTATTTCCTGTTTCCTGCAGTTTTAGGGAATGGTCCCACAATATCTAAGCCCCATTGGGTGAAAGGCCATGGGCTGGATAGTGGATTAAGAGTTCTCCTTGGTTGATGAATGTTTGGGGCGAATCGCTGACACTGGTCGCATTTTTTAACATACTCGTGGGCTTCTTTTTGCATGTTTGGCCACCAATAGCCTTGAGTAATAGCCCGGTGAGCCAAGGACCTTCCTCTAGTATGGCTTCCACATATTCCTTCATGTAATTCTTCTAACAGTAACTCGGCCACTTCAGGGTGCATGCACAATAAGTATGGTCCTGAATAGGAGCATTTATATAATTTCTGGTCCTCAGATAGCCAAAATCTGGTAGCCTTCCTCCGAATTTTGTCAGCTCCCTCCCTCTCTTCAGGCAAGATGTCTTCTTTCAAGAACTTAATTATAGGGTCTATCCAACAGGGTCCGGTCCTGACTTGGTGAACCTGAACTACTTCCCTTTTTGCCTCTGTAGGCCCATGCAAGTCCTCAACGAGGATGACTCTAGGAAAATTTTGTGCCGAGGAGGTAGCAAGCGTGGCCAAAGAGTTAGCATGTGCATTACCGTTTTTGGGGATGTGCAGCAAACTGAAAGAGTCGAACTCCGATTGCAAACATTTAACTCGACTCAGGTACCCCAGCTTCTTTCATCTTTCGCCTCAAACTCTCCTTGTACTTGACCCACGACTAACCTTGAGTCCGAGAATAACTCCACAGACTTTCCTCCCATTCTTCGGACCATAGCCATTCCCACCAGTAAGGCCTCATATTCCGCCTCATTATTTGTTGCTGAGAAGTCCAGCCTTAACGACTTTTCGATAATGATTCTTTCAAGGGATATCAATACTAGCCTCACTCCAGAACCTTTTTGGTTTGCTGCGCTATCTACATATACTTCCCAATGGGAGGGGTCTTGCTGAGAGATCATACCAACTGATTTTTCATCCATGTCCGGCGTAGGCGTTACTTCTTCTAGTTGGGGCTCCGTGAACTCAGCCACTAAATCCGCAAGAACCTGGCCCTTGACCGATGTGCGGGGCATATATTTGATATCAAAAACCCCCAAGATCGTACCCCACTTGGCAATTCTTTCAGTATAGTCAGCACTTCGGAGTATAGCCCTGAGTGGGAGCTAAGTAAGAACAATGACCGTATGGGCCTGGAAATAGTGAGGTAGCTTTCGTGTACCAAGCACCACTGCTAGGACAGCCTTCTCCAGAGGCAAATAACGGATCTCGGCCTCATACAGCGACTTACTTACATAATAAACTGGTCTTTGCACACCACAATCTACCCGTATCAACACCAAGCTTACAACATAGGGAGCCACAGCAACGTAGGCGAACAAGACTTCATCTGGCTCAGAACTGGACATGATTGGTGACCGAGCTAGATAATCTTTAAGTTGCCGAAAGGCTACAACATATTCTTCATTCCACTCGAATCCCTTCCACTTGTTAATCAAAGAGAAGAAAGGCCGACACCTGTCTGCTGATCGAGAGATAAATCGGTTCAGGGCAGCAGTCATTCCAGTCAGTTTCTGGACTTCCTTGGGATTCCGAGGAGCTTGTAAATTGTTGATGGCCTTTATCTGGTCGGGGTTAACCTCAATTCCCCTGTGAGTCACCATGTACTCCAAAAACTTGCCTGACCCCACACTGAATGAGCACTTGGAAGCATTCAGGCGTAGCTTGTGCCTCCTCAGAACTTCAAAGGTACTTTTAAGGTCTTTCACATGTTTAGCCACAACTTTGCTCTTCACCACCATGTCATCTATGTAAATTTCAATGTTTTTACCCAGCTGTAGTTTAAACATCCTCGTCATCATTCTTTGATAGGTAGATCCCGCGTTTTTCAGACTAAATGGCATCACCTTATAGTGGTAATTACTAATAGGGTGACAAAAGCAATCTTCTCCTGATCCTCCAGGGCTAGCAGTATCTGATGGTAGTCTTGGAAGGCATCCAAGAAACTCATCCGAGGATGGCCAACAGTGGCATCCACAAGCTGATCAATTTTCGGCATGGGGAATGGATCTTTAGGACAAGCCTTGTTTAGGTCAGTGAAGTCTACACAGACTCGCCACTTCTCATTCTTTTTCTTCACCACTACAGTATTCGCTAACCATTCCGGATAAAAAACTTCTTTGATAGTTCCAGCTTGCTTGAGCTTTGTTACCTCTTCTCTCACTGCATCTGCATGTTCCTTAGATGGGCGCCGAGGAGGTTGCTTCTTGCGGATACTCAATGGGTTGACTTTAAGATGATGACAAATGAAATAGGGATCCACTCTTGGGGCTTCATAAGCATTCCAGGCAAACACATCAAGATTCCTCTTAAGAAACTCTATCAGCTCTTCCTTCTCCTGAAGAGGTAGCTGAGATCCGACTTGAAAGAACTTTTTCGGATTGTCTCCGATAACAACTTTTACTAGATCCTCGCACCGAGCGCCCTCGCCTGGATCTCCAACGAGTAAAACCCGAGCCTTTAGCTGCTATAAACTCCTTTCGGCTTTAGACAAAGACTCAGCTTCGGGTTCATGCTAGATGGCAGCCACTAAGCATTGCCTTACTGCGGACTGATCTCCTCGGATTTTGCAAACTCGTTCCTCAGATAGATACTTAACTTTCTGGTGCAGGGTAGAGGAAACAGCCCCCAGTGTGTGAAGCCATGGCCTGGCTACAATTGTCGTATAAGGGGAATACACATCCACAACTATGAAGTCCACCTCTACCACCTCTGGACCGGTCTGCACGGGTAATCGTATCTGGCCCCTCGGAGTGACCAACCTTCCTTCGAAACTTACAAGGGGTGAATTGTATGGTGTTAAATCTTGAGGTTTTAGACCTAGCCCCTTGTAGAGATTGGGGTACATTATCTCCACAGTACTGCCCTGGTCCACCATCACCCTCTTCACATCATATCCTCCAATTCTGAGGGTGATTGCTAAAGCGTCATCATGGGGCTGAATAGTCCCTATTTTGTCCTCGTCCAAGAATCCTATAACCAATGGGGCATCCATCTTAGATCTCTTCGGACCATGGCCGAGATGCCCTGCCGGTGATTGGACTATTGACATGACCTTCGATGGCCAGGATCCTATTCTCCCCGGTGCAGCGAAGACGACATTGATAGTTCCCAATGGCGGTTTTGAAGAATCATTTCTTCGAGGCACTGAACTCATCTGCCCTCCCCGGCCGCTGGAATGGTGCAGGAGGTGTCCTAGTTTACCCTCGCCGACCAGCTGATCTAAATGATCCCACAGGCTCCTATAATCTTCTGTGGTATGCCCGTGGTCTTGATGATACTGGCAGTAGAGATTATGATTGCGCCTCTTAGGGTTTCCTACCGTCTTATTCGGCCACCTGAAGAATGGCTCGTTTTTAATCTTTTCCAAAACCTGGTGTACCGGTTCTTTGAATACAGTGTTGACCACTTGAGGATTGGTCGATCCTGATTGTCCAGTGAAATCTCTACGTGGTTTGCTGCTATTGTAACGATCCGACCGGAAATCCCTCCTCTCTTGGGGGACAGCCTTGTCCTTTCCCTTCCCTTGCTGCTGATCTTCCTCAACTCTTTTAAATTTTTCTATACGGTCCATGAGCTGTCGCATATTAATAACTGGTTTGCCGGATAAGGAGGTCCTTAGACCGTGGTCAGTAGGGAGGCCGAGCTTGAACGTGCTGAAGGCCATTGCATCAGAGTTGCCTTCCATATCATTAAACATCTCCCAGTACCTATTTGAATATGCCTTCAGAGTCTCTCCCTCCTGCATGCTCAAGGACAGCAGTGAAGATAAGGGCCTGGCTACTCTTCGGCATGTGACAAACTGTGAACCAAATGCCTGGGTAAGTTCTTTGAAGGAATTGACAGAGTTTTCTTCCAGGCTATCAAACCACCTCATTGCCACCGGCCCGAGACTGGAGGGGAAAACCTTACACATCAGAGTTTCGTCTCTGGAGTAGACAGCCATCCTTTGGTTAAAATGACTCACATGTTCCACCGGGTCTGTTTTACCATTGTAGATGGTAAACGTTGGCTGGTTAAAACGCCGAGGGAGTCTGTCTTCCTTAATTCTACGAGTAAAAGGTGACCGAGAGATCTGATTCAAAACCCTGCTCATGGCGTCATTCCCTACTCCTCCACACGATGGGCTTCGTAGCTGCCTCTATTGATGATGATCCTCTTCATAGGAAAAAGATTCACTAGCTGGTGTTCGAGATTTCTGCCTGTAAGAGATGTCTCGTTCATATTCGGAGTCTTCATCAGAATGTGGAGAAATCTGTTTTCTCTTTGCATGGCACAACTCCCTTCTCAGCTTTTCAATTTCTAGTTGCAAATCTTGGTTTTTTTCAGCGTGAGACATGTGACTCCCGCCATGTGACCGGCTTTGGCCAGTATGCACAGTGTGCACACTACCCTCACGATCTTGTCTCATCTCCAAGTTAAGAAAAGGGTCAGCATGTTGGGATGCCTTAGATTCTGCTTGTTGTTGACTTCGTTCTGTCATCATCAACTGTTGTTTTTACCCCTACACAAGCTCTCCCCACAGACGGCGCCAATTGTAGGGTCAATTTTTGCAGCCCAAGCCCAAAAGATATGGATTATGAGCCCTGTGAACCCAAGACAATGAATTTGTAGAGCGTGAGTGAAAGAACTGGGCTGGATGTGAATTAAACAAGAGTTAATTATGGTACTTACGCATAAACTAACATGCAATCAAGCTTGGACAAAGGCGGACGTGAATGTCCGAAGAGCCACTTTATTGAATAAAAGTTGGTTACAATTCTTAGAGCTACAGTAAAGCTATTTTCTTCTTTTCCCTCTTTTTTTTGTCTCCCCCCTTATCAGAGGTCTCTCTTCCTTATATAGCACCATTTCCCTTCATCTTCATCGTCCACTTGTTCGTTATCTAAACATCCACTTGAGTACGTGTCCCATCAGGTATCTTCTCTAGCCTTGTGTGAGTGGCGGTAGCTGATATTATACTATTCAGGGGTCTTTTCCACATTAATGCGGCCAAAAAAGTAGCTGCAATGCATTTAATGTGGTGGTTGAAGTTTGTCTTCTAGATATTTCTCCGTCTCTATCATCTCCATGTGCGCCTGAGGTTCATCCTTATCATTAGAATTGTTAGGAGGATTACTTGAACTTCCCAGACATCTGTTTGACCAAGCTTCTTTGAATCCGAGGATAATGGCCTCTTTGGACAATTGAATATCTCCTCGGACTATGCCTCACGTTCATTTCTAGGTATGTTTTTTTCACATGGGCTTCTTCTCAAATACTTTCCTCTCCTCGGACAAACAGTAGTCCTCAAATAGGGTCTTAGGCCCAATATATTAGGTTGGGCTTTTCACCCCTCACAATAATAATAACTTATCAAAAATAATAATAATAATAATAAAATATTGTTTTCTTCTCTAAAGTTTGTTTCAAACGTTCTCTCATAAGTTCCTAAATTATTGAAAAATTACATCTTTTGTCATTCTATTTTTTTTTTTTTTTTTGATAGTCTTTTGTCATTCTATTTATTCTCATTAAACTTTATCTTACATGTTTAACTAGGTTCTATTAGAGAATTTAACAGGTCTGACTTAGACTACCACATAATATATATATATATATATATATATATAATATTAAGAAAAAAAATTTATAAAAAAATAAGGCTTAAATGTAAAAGCACTCCCTAGAGTTTGGGTAAGTTCAAAAATGTCCCATGAGGTTATAACTTTTTCTTTTAACTCCTTGAGATTTTCATATTCACCAAATTGACTTTTAGGACTAACTTTCATTAGCTTTTATGGACAAAAAGATTATGTAACCAGTGACACAAATCAATTCTCGAGTCTTCTTAATATGATCATGTGATTTTTCCATCCATAGTCAACACAAATTCTAAAATTAGCCTCTAGGGTGAAATTGGTGAATATGAAAACCTTAGGGAGTCATAAAGAAAAACTGAAACCCTATCAAGTGTTTTTGCAACTACCCAAATCCCAATGGGTGTTTTTGCATTATGATCATAAAGCAAAACAAAACAAAAAAGAAAAAAAAAAGACACACATGAAGTGATCACTTGTCATGCAACTATTGGTCATGTGTACAATATGAAAATTTTCTTTAAAGTTTAGGGATGGAAAAAAAGATAGTTACTTTAAAAAAAAAAATATGTAAAGTTTTTAATAGTCTTGGGACCCAAAAAAAAAAAAAAAAAAAAAAAAATTAAAGCATAGACTTTTAGGTATGAAAAAAAAGAAATTCATGCAATTTTTATGGTTGAAAACAAAATTTTTACTTTTTTCCTTGTAAATATGATATGATTTATTTTTTATTTTATTTTTAAGTAAGTAGTTTTACAATTTTTGATAAAACTATTCCACTTCCTACCCCTGAAACATTTCAAAACTCCATGCACCAATAGCATGGTAAATAACACTTGGGACCTCTAGACTTTCTCCAAGTTTATAACACATTTTTTAAAGGGTAATTATATAATACTCCCGAATTACCATAAATACATACTCTTCTCTCTTACATAATTATGGGTTCTACTAATTAAATTTATGGTGGAACTTACAATTTATGTGAGAAGGAAGAGTATGCATTTATGATATTTCCAAAATATTCAATAATTTTCCCCTTTTTAAGTCTATTGAATCAACTATCTAAGTGTCCCTGAACAAACATATATCATACCTTTTGAACTTATAATATGACACCACCGTACATTTTTGGTGCGATGATCACTCTACAAGTATAAGTATTTGTGAGGTGTGGGGGGGGCCAAAAGCTGAGATTTAAGTATTCAACAGGAAATTTTACACACATATACACTTAAAATATATTAGAGTAAAATTTCTATCTTATATAAATAAAATAAAATATAAAACTTATAACGTGGCTGTTTCTCAAAAAAAAAAAAAAATCCCTTATAACATGGCTCCGCAATTATTGCTTTTTAACCAAACCTTCTGTCCGGTATGCACAACCAAAGAAGTACCCCTTGTTCAGTTTATTTCAAGTTCCTATACCAAAGGCCACCACTATTATTGGCATAACCGTGTGCCCTAAGGCACAGGGTAACAAATGCCTTCTTCAATTTGACTGCTTCGAAGTTCAAAGCTGTGTCTTTGACTAAAATATTGGAGTATTAACTATTAAGAGAAGTGTATCTCTTTCATATATGGCCTGTCCGTAAATCACGACTGTGTGACGACTGGCAACAAGCCAAAATGAGAAACCAGGACAGCCTTTACCCAAAAAGAAACAATAGGACAACCTTTATCAGTAATCCCTCGCAAAAGTACAACATTCTGGCTTCGCTGACACGTAATAAAATAAGGGTTGGTGCCCGTTAAGTTATTGACAGTTTTTTAACTTTTTGAGCAATTTTTGATAATTTTTGGCAATTTTTTTATATTTTTTTAGATAATTTTTTTGATAATTTTTTTTATTTTTTATAAGTAAGATACAAAAAGAAAAATGTTAACAAGTACCACGGTGTTTGTTAACATTTCTCATAAAATAAAAGGATAACTAAAAAAATATAAAAAGACATGAATTAAAATTTAGCTAGGTAACTTTTTTGAAAAGGAAAGGGACAAGTTATTATTATGATATTATCGAACATGTAAAACAATATTATTTTACAAAAAATTTTACAAACTGTTAATGTGATTAGTGATTATTGATAAATGAAAAAGTGATATTAGTGTTGTGTTTAGATGAAAACCAATAAGAGGTTGACCACATCAATATTTTGTAAAAATATTGTAAAATAACTTATGGCTGTAGCATTACTCTACTAACAAATGTGATGCAGATATGGAAGTACTAGTATGTAACTTTATTATTATGGGGGTAAGAGCCCAAATTTGTGTACTGGGCCTTGGGCTCTATTTGAGGATGAGTGAATGTCCGAGGAAGAGCAAACGACTGGGAAAGGCCCCAAAGTGGAGAATCAAGCAAGAAAAGAATTGGGGGGGGGGGGAATAGTTCGAGGAGTACCTTTTTCTCGAATATATTGAATATCAGTCAAGCACACATTTAGGGCAGTTCAGATAACCTTCTAGACAGTTCCAACGATCAGGATGAACCTCAAGCACCTACAAAGGTGATAAAAAGGCAAAAATATCTAAAAGGAAAGCTGCTACCACCGCATTAAATACACACTATCTATGCTGAGAGGAGCCAATCACGTGGTAGTAGTCATGTCTCCCAAGCAAAAAGTAATAGGGGCATGCAGCTGGAGATTGACCGACTGAAGAGGGAGCTGCGCCATGCAAAGAGGGAGTTGCGCCATGCAAAAAGGAAGTGAGCTTCCCCTGATAGTGATGTTTCTCCTGAGGATGAAAGAGACACTAGTTACAAGCAGAGGTCTCGAACTTCGCCCAGTGAGTCTTTTTCTTACGAAGAGGAGCTCCATAACGAGCGGCAGTTTAAAAGCTCGCCACACAGGGGTGTAGGAAACGACGCTATGAGTAGAGCTCTGGACCAAATCTCTAAGTCGCATTTCACGCGTAGGATTGAGGGGGCGAGGCTTTCCCGGCGTTTCTATCAACCAAAATTCACCATTTACAACGGGCGAATTGATCCTGTTGAGCATGTGAGCCATTTCAACCAGAGAATGACTGTTTATTCCAAGAACGAGGCCTTGATGTGCAAAATCTTCCCATTCAGTCTCGGACCCATTGTGATGAAGGGGTTTGATGGCCTAAAGGCAGAATCCATAAATTCCTTCCACGAACTCACTCAAGCATTTGGTTCCCGGTTTGTGACCTGCAGGAGAGTCCCTAGGTTGTTAGCTTCCCTTCTATCCTTGAGCATGCAGGAGGGTGAGAATCTTAAAATGTACTCCGACAGATATTGGGAGTTGTTTAATGAGATTGAAGGTGACTTCGATGGCGTGGCCATCAGTACATTTAAGCTCGGCCTTCCATCCGAGCATGGTTTAAGAAATCCTTGACTGGTAAGCCCATCACCAACGTGCGTTAGCTCATGAACCGGATTGACAAGTATAAAAGAGTTGAAGAGGACCAACAGCAAGGGAAGGGAAAGGACAAGGTTATCCCTCAAGAGAGGAGGGATTTCAGGTCGGATCGTTACAGTAATAACAAACAGCGTAGGGATTTTACTGGGCAGTCAGGATCAGCAAATATTCAAGTTGTCAACGCTGTTTTCAAAGAGCTAGTGCACCAAGTGTTGGAGAAGATTAAGAACGAACCATTCTTCAAACGACCGAATAAGATGGTGGGAAACCCTGAAAGACGTAATCATAACCTCTATTGCCAATACCACCAGGATCATGGGCATATCTATTGACACCCCATTTTGCAACCCGCATTTAACCTCACATGGAGGGTAAAATTGTACTTTTACCTTGGAAATATGCATCTTGACTCTAGCCGTTAGATCCTTAATCTCATTTCACCAAAATGATCTTGATATTGTAACGATCAAATCGACTGGTCATAAGCCCTAATCGGATCACCAGATTGAAAGTTATCATCAAATCAAGTTTTAATGGCTGAGATGCATCATTACAAATTAAGTCCGACTATATGTAATTATGAACAATTAATTTCAATTGGTTATAAATGTAATCAATTGGAGATCAATAATGTGTTATAATTTGATTGGTTAGGACTACATTTTATGGTGAGGTTGCATACATCTAATTAATTAGATAGTTAAACATTAATTATTCAATGAGTAATTTGTACAATTATCTTTTAATTAGAGTAAATTTGGAACCAATTAAGTCTGAAATAGGAGTGATTGGAGCCATTTAATGTTAATTGGGAGCTAATTTGGGACTTATTAATGTTAATTGTGCTGAAACCATTTTCTAACAAATAACCTTTGCTCACTATTTCATTGATATCTCTCAGAATATTTTGAATCTGTGAATGATGTTAATTTTTCCAAAAACTAGACATTCGGGGCTTCAATTTGAGCATAAGAACGAGATAATTCCGATCAGAATTGAGTCAGATATAATTTTTCGAAATTGGCTTTACAAGCTGTTACAGCAATGACAGGAAAACCGAATTTTTGCTTGCTCCCCACTCCCACCAATCTTTCCATTTAATGCACCAAATTTTCTCCAAGGCTAAAATGAGGTCTAGGTTCATGATTTTTTGTCAACCCTCATTAAATGGCCTTTCATTCATATTTTCTCCACCACTACTATATAAACCCTCCATCTCCTTAATTCCAAAACACACCAAAACCCCCTCTCTTCTCCTCTCTTGAGTTCTAGTGAAGTTGAATAGTCTTTTCATATCTTGGTCTTCTTGAGACTCAAGTTATTGAGTGAGACTCACTCTCTCTCTCCTAACTCTTCTTTTCCTCCACTCTTAGGATCTCCCTCAAAAGTCTCTTCCTCCACCATATGAATCTTGCATGAAGGTATAATCTCTTTCTGTAATTGTTTTTTGTGTTACCATGATAAGGGTTTAAGATTAAAGCATGATATTAATCATTTAAATTCTCTTGAATATGTTTTAATGTTCTTAATTGTTCTTATATGTTCTTCATATATTCTTAGTTGTTCATCACATGTTCATGCATAAACACTAGTTTTGATCTTAAATCCACATCAAAAATATGAAAAACATATTTGTTTCATAATTCTTTCAAATTTTTGATCTAGAATATCACCATTCACACATATTCACTAGAATTTATTTTTTAATCCAAATGCAATGTTTAATATATTAAATTAGGGTTTATCACATGCACACACATTAAATTCAAATTGATTGACATATTGGATGATAGGATATGAATGTTGACCACCATAATTTAGAAGACCGGTTTCACTGGGTAAGGTGGGTGCCTAACACCTTCCCACCTTGTAACATAGCCTCCGAGCTTAAATCAAGGGTTAGTAGATCAAATGCTTATCCATGTAATTTTTGATTTTTAGATTGTAACTAGGAAATAAGGCCATGTACTTTATCTTATATTGTATCTAGGACCAAAGCCATGTAATTTTCCTATGGTCAATATAAATTCAATTGAAAATTAATAAAATGAGGAATTTTTCAATTTTGGTTTTCTTATTTATCCCAATAATTAAATAAGTAGCGACTCCATTATAAAACCCTTAATCTAAAGGGGAAAATATAATCAGTTGAACCTCCATTTTGAGAGGCAATAGCACGACTCCACCCATTCACGTGGGTTTGGCCTAACATTCCATAAAAAAAACGAGTTGGGGGCGCGGTCTCTCACAATACCACAGAGGATTGTAGAAGTCTGTGGAATCATTTGGACCAACTTGTTCACGAGGGCAAATTGAAACAACTCCTGCATCATTCTAGTGGCCAAGAGAGCTAGGCAAGCTCGGAACCTTGAAGGGACGATTGTTCAAGACCCCCCTTGGGAACTATCAATGTCATCTTCGCTGCACCTGGGAGAACAGGATCCTGGCCATCTAGGATAATGTCCGTGGCCCGTCTATCCACAGGAGACATTAATCAGGATCCGAAGAAGGTTAAGAGGGAAATTCCGCCTGTCCTGGGCTTTTCGGATGAGGATAAGATTGGAACCATCCAACCCCATGATGACGCTTTGATAGTTACTCTCAGAATTGGAGGGTATGATGTGAAGAGGGTGATGGTGGACCAAGGCAGTGGAGTTGAGATAATGTACCTTGACCTTTATAAGAGGCTAAACTTAAAACCCGAGAACTTAACTCCCTATAGTTCCCCTCTGGTAAGTTTTGACGAGAAGGTCATTGTCTTGAGGGGTCAAATATGATTACTTGTGCAAACTGGTCCGGAGATAGTGGAAGTGGATTTCATTGTTGTAGATGCATATTCACCCTATACAGCGATCATGGCCAGACCCTGACTTCATGCACTAGGGGTTGTTTCTTCTACTCTACACCAGAAGATTAAGTATCTATCTAAAGGCCAGGTTCAGGAAATTTTAGGAGATCAATTTGTGGCCAGAAAGTGCTTGTGGCTGCCATACAGCATAAGCCGAAGCTGAGTCCTCGGCCCATCCAGGAGAAGAATTATAGCAATTAAAACACCCAGCAGCGCCCATCGATAAATCAGCCGAGGAGACAAAATGTGAAGATTTGGTAAAGGTCGCTATTGGGGATGATCCAGAGAAGTTTTTTCAAGTTAGCTCTCAGTTGCCATCTCAAGAGAAGGAAGAACTAGTAGAATTTCTCAGAAGGAACATAGATGTATTTGCTTAGAACGCCTATGAAGCCCCAAGAGTGGATCCAAAATTCATTTGTCATCACCTGAATGTCAACCCACTAGTCATCCCCAAGGAACAGCCCCCTCGGCGCCCATCCAAGGAACACGCTGATGCAGTACGAGAGGAAGTAATGAAATTCGAGCAAGCTGGAGCTATTAAGGAGGTGTTTTATCCTGAATGGCTAGCTAATACTGTGGTGGTGAAGAAGAAGAATGGGAAGTGGCGAGTGTGCGTAGATTTCACAGACCTAAATAAGGCGTGTCCGAAAGATCCATTTTCTATGCCTAAAATAGATTAACTAGTAGATGCAACGGTAGGCCATCCTCGGATGAGCTTCCTAGATGCCTTTTAAGGCTATCACCAAATACCCCTAACCTTAGATGATTAAGAAAAGCCTGCTTTTGTTACCCTCATTGGGAACTACCACTATAAGGTGATGCCATTTGGTTTGAAAAATGTAGGATTTACATACCAAAGAATGATGATGGGGATGTTTGAGCTTTAGCTGGGCAAAAACATTGAGGTCTACATAAATGACATGGTGGTGAAAAGTAAGGTAGTCTCGGAACATGTGGGTGAGCTTTTGAACATTTTTTAAGCTCTTAGAAAGTACAAGCTACGTTTAAACGCCTCCAAATGTTCATTTGGCGTGAGATTAGGCAAATTCTTAGGTTACATGGTGACTCACCTGGGGATTGAGGTTAACCCCGACCAGATAAGGGCTATAAACAATTTACAACCACCTCGGAATCCTAAGGAGGTCCAAAAGCTAACTGGAATGGCCGCTGCTCTAAACCGATTTATCTCTCGGTCGGCGGAGAGATGTAGACCTTTTTTCTTATTAATTAATAAATGGAAAGGATTTGAGTGGAATGAAGAGTGTGCCTTAGCCTTTCAACAACTTAAAGACTATCCCGCTCGGCCACCAATCATGTCCAGTCCTGAGCCAAATGAGGTCCTTTTTGCAGTAAGTTTGGTGTTGATAAGAGTTGATAGCGGTGTACAAAAGTCAATTTATTACGTGAGCAAGTCGCTGCATGAAGCTGAGGTTCGTTATCTGCCACTGGAGAAAGCCATCCTGGTAGTAGTACTTGGTACGCGGAAGCTGCCTCATTATTTCCAAGCACATATAGTCGTTGTCCTCACCCAACTCCCACTTAAAGCAATACTCTGAAATGCTGACTACACAGGGAGGATAGCTAAATGGGGTACACTCCTAGGGGTTTTTGACATCAAGTACATGCCTCGTACCTACATGAAGGGACAACTGCTCGCAGATCTGGTAGCCTAAGTTTGGTGTTGATAAGAGTTGATAGCGGTGTACAAAAGTTAGTTTATTACGTGAGCAAGTCGCTACATGAAGTCGAGGTTCGTTATCTGCCACTAGAGAAAGCCATCATAGTAGTAGTACTTGGTACGCGGAAGCTGCCTCATTATTTCCAAGCACATACAGTCGTTGTCCTCACCCAACTCCCACTTAAAGTAATACTCCGAAATGCTGACTACACAGGGAGGATAGCTAAATGGGGTATACTCATAGGGGCTTTTGACATCAAGTACATGCCTCGTACCTCCATGAAGGGACAACTGCTCGCAGATCTGGTAGCCGAGTTCACAGAACCCCTATTAGAAGAATTGAGACCAATACAGAACATGGATGAAAAATCGGTTGGCATGATTTCTCAACAAGGTCCTTTATCTTGGGAAGTATACGTGGATGGTGCAGCGAATCAAAAAGGTTCCGGAGTGGGGCTAGTGCTGATCTCCCCTGAGAAAATCATCATTGAAAAATCGTTGAGGCTAGACTTCTCGGCTACAAATAATGAGGCCAAATATGAAACTTTGCTGAGGGGAATGGTTATGGTTCAAAAAATGGGTGAAAAGTCAATAGATGTATTCTCGGACTCAAAGTTAGTCATCGGCCAGGTGACCAGAGCATTTGAAGCAAAGGATGAAAGAATGCAGGAGTACTTGAGTTAAGTCCGACACCTGTAATCAAAGTTTGACTCTTTCAACATGCAACATATCCCAAGAAGCAGAAATACGCATGCTGATTCCTTAGCCATGCTTGCAACGTCTTCGCCTCAGAATCTTCCACGGGTTATCCTTGTGGAGGACTTGTACAAACCCATGGATATAAGAGTTGAGACAGTCTTAGTTCATCAAATCAGAGCAAGGCCTAGTTGGATGGACCCTATTGATAGGCCACAATTTGAATGACACCTTGTGATTAAACTAATTAATTAATTAGCCAAGTTATTAATTAATCAATTTATCATTCAATTGTGTGGAAGCACAAACAAATCACCAAAAACTAAATATGCAGCAGAAATTAAATAACACGGTGATTTGTTTACGAATGGGGAAAACCCTAACGACAAAAATCCCACTGGGTGATTTTCAGGTCACCACTCCTGAATCCATTATTATCAAATCAAGCGGTTACAAGTAAAGGAATCCTAAGTACCTTACCAACCTATAGTTGAACCCTTACCCTAATACCCAATTGGACTTGATCTGTAGTGACAATTTTCACCTTTGATGCACGGCTCCCAAGTACGTGACTAACCAATGCGCGGATCCCAGTACGCGACTTCAAACACCAACTAAGAAGGAGAGGTTGGCTGCAAAGTTCTTCAGTTCATCCTTTACGATGAAGATCAGGAAAATGCTTGATTACAAAATCCTTTGGTGCAAATACACAGCAACTTCTTGAGAGAAGATGAACCAGGGTAAGAACTTCATCTTTTGATCACAATTTGCTTGAACAGAGATTGCTCAATGCTTTTGCAACTTGTGTACAATTTGACGGCTCTTAAAACAATCCTTTTATATGTTTAGGGTTAGAAGAAAAGAAAACCCAAAAGCATATTCACGGATCCCAAGAAAATCAGATCAGAAAATCTGATTTTATAATTCTCGACAGATAGCAGGTGTCGAGGTAGCTATCGAGAAGGTGTCGAGAATTAATGAATGTGCACTTCAGCTTGCTTTTTCTTGGACAGACTTGATGACTTCATCACTTGATCTTGAAACCTTATTTCTTGAAGTATTAAAAACACCTAGAACTACCCAATTATAAGTAGAGTGCGTTTTGTTAAAAGGATTAGCCAATTTACATAAATAAGTGACATATGTTCTTAACAAGTGAACACACATATGTCCTAACAATCTCCCCCTTTGGCAATCCGTGACAAAACCGCAACAAACAAATGAACATATGAGAGAAGTCATAAATCACTCAACTCATATTCACTTGTTGAATACAATAAAATCTATCCTAACACAAACTCTTGAAAAACTTTGCAAGAAGAGAGTTTATGACAAGTAGACTTTGACAACCTGTATTTCTGAAACACTTTAAACAAAACTCATCAAGACATCTTGTGTGAAACAGAAATAAATAGATTGCATACAAGTATAAAGAACATGTGTATAAAGATAGAGAAGAAACAACACATGAATAGAGAGGTGAAAGAAACATACATTCACATATATAGAAAATAAGTACAATGTATGTAAAACTGGTCAAAAGACCTCATATACAAGATCAATGTATCTATAAAGAATAGAAAAGAAAAGATACATCAAAACCTCACAACATCCCTAAAAAATATCAACACTCCCCCTATCAAAATGTCCTATACTAACTCTCCCCCTAAGATGACTACTCTCATAACCCAAAACTATTCCCCCTTTTTGTCACGAGTGACAAAGGGTAGAGTGTCATGTAGACCTCTCATCAGTAGAGCTAGCATCTCCATCATCATCATTCGAAGCATCATCATCATCACCATCATCATCAGAGTCAGAACCCGCTGGAGAAGGTGGTGAAGGAGTAGCCTCAGAAGCAAAACCGCCCATGGTCGCCTGCCGTCGTGCAATACGACCAACACGAACATTCACCTGATACAACTCAGTGGAGAGTGTGTCAAGGCGAACATCCATGCGCTGCAGCTGCGCCATAATGTCTCCAAGAGATACATCGCCCATAAAGGAAGAAGAAGCAAATGTAGATGTAGCAGATCTGGATGGAGCAGAACGGGAGGGAGGAGTGGAATCCGTCTGTCGCGACCTAAATTGAGCATCACTACATTTTACGGTAGCGGCATCTATGGCACAGATGTGAGTGAAGTGCTCGGACATAGGAAAAAGAATAGAAAAATGGCGTAAGATCCTCGTGATAGCGGAAGGAAAGATGAGCTTATCACGAGACGCCGAATCTAGATGGACATCTATGATAGAAAGGATGAAATGAGAAAGAAAATCTATAGTAAGATGCTCTAGAAGTGATAACAAAAATCGAGCACGAGGCTCTGTGATGGAGTTGTAGTGAGAGAGTGGATGGAGTACAAAAGTCATCACCATGTTTAAGAATCTAGGACCTTTAGCAAAAGGCCTACATGATGTGTACTGATGTTCACCCCAATCAGCGGGACGCTGACAAAAGGCAGAGATGAGCTCATCTTTGGACACAGTCCGCAGACGCTCACAGGAAGGATAGTCAGGAAAATCTATCCTAGGAACCCTAAGTACATCCGCAACTAGCTGCGATGTAACAGGGATGCGCGTACCTCGAACGCGAGTGAAAAAAAGAGGTACTGAACGATCAATCCTGTGCATGTTGGAGTAAAACTCCTGAATGAGCACGAGAGGACAAGTGACCGAGATGTCACATAGTGACTCCCATCCCCTACTGTGAATGACAGAGGGAAGGTTAGTGTCGGCGAAGTCCGCCAAAATGACTTAGCGTTTCGAATGAACACCTCGTCTAGAAAAGTTCTCAGAAAATGCCTTGTGGGCATCTCTATCATGGAACCGAAGGTTAAGAGGAGCAGAATCAGAAAAAGAGGAAGCTCCAGAACACAGAGGGTGCCGAGCCGGAGTGGATTTACGTTTGGGTGCCATAGACACTACTAACATAAAAGAATGAGAAAGAGATAAAGAGGGAGACAATCAGAAAAGTCCCAAAACAATTCATATATATGAGATATATTGAACAACAAGTACGTATGCATGGGAATGCATGAACATGTGATATGCAAAGGAAAAAACATCATCGGCTCAGCCCAATCTAATCCTACCAGCACACAAACACAGAGCACACATCTAAATGCATGTAAATATCATTCTAATGCTCATGAGATGTAATGTATGACATTTTGAAAACATTTAAGTGCAAACCCAACCCAAAATTTGAAGAAAAACTCATCAATTTTGAAAAACCCCAAAAATTTCAAAAAATCTCAAAAACTAGGTTTCAAAACATGAAATGCATGAGAAAGGAAGGGAAAAGTGAACATACCAAATGATTGAAATCAAGGGAAGACCGAAAATGAAGAGGGTTTGAAGATTTGAGTAAGAGAAAGGTGGTTGGGAGATGAAACGCCTCGGACAGATCGAGAGAGATTGAGTGAAATAAGAGAAAATCGCGACAGATCCTTATATAGACACCTTAGTAAATCTCGACAGCTGAGGTGTCGAGAGGTATCGAGGAAGCTGTTGAGAAAGGTGTCGAGGCTTTGGCCTTCGATAACTTCAGGTGTCGAGAAGTGTCGAGGTACAAGACCAATTTCAAAGATCAGAAACTCGATTGATCGACAAGGTGTCGAGAAGGTATCAAGAAGACAGAAGATTTCTCGATCGATCTACCAGGTGTCGAGACAGGTGTCGAGATTGAGATAAGAAAAGGCTTGAGAAACTTGACAAATGACCAAGTATCGAGAACTTATCGAAGAGGTGTCGAGCCATCAGTTAAAAGCAGTTTTTCGAGAAGTGAAAAACACAGATATGAATGCAATCTAACATACACCTCAACCATAGATCCAATCAACATATAAAGCACTTAAAAACATCTCTCAACAAGAATTTTAGCACATGGATCCTTAAAAACACACACACACACTAAACAAGTCTAACCAATTTTATATTTCAAAAATAAGTCAAGACAGTTTAGTGAGCATACATTAGCACATGTAAACACTTGTGATGGCCAAATCACATTGTACCTGCACATGTATCAAGAGTAGCAAAGAATATTGCGTGTTGTGTGTGAAAAACATCACAAGATTGCATATGTGTATACATGTTATGACGATCTGAGATATGAGCAAATAACTTTAACTCACACACAATCATAACTGTTTGATGGAGACTATTACCTTTGAGGTACATCCTATAACTCCCACATCTCCTATAAAACACGCTTGCAATCATATTTAAAGCATTTTAATCTTTTTGCTTTTTATTTTCTTTGCATATTTTCTTTTAAGCATATCATGCATGGGCATAAAAAAAGAGAAAAGAAATACCCAACATGTTAAGCATAGACATTGCACTTTTGCTATGTCAAAGCATACGGATGTCTTTGACACTGCACTTTTGCTATGCCGAAGCATACAGATGTCATACTATTGTTGGCGGGTAACAGTGGTGAGATGGTCATTTATGCCTCTCTCTTAGGATTTTCTAGTCTTACTCGTCAAAAAGAGTGATATGAGTGTTAAGTTTTAAGAGATAACTTAATCTTACTCATCACAAACAAGAGCCACAAAGCTCACTTGCTTAGTTGTGCATAAAGATGCTCATCTAAGTTACAAAAGATACAAAGTTTTAGAAAACTATGTTTCATTGGCCATCCAAGGTACACAAATACCAAAGTACACAAAACACACACTGTTTTTGTATTTTTCTGATTTTTCAATTTTTATTTTTGTTTTTATATCAAAAACAAATATAAACAAAACTGAAAATAAACAAACAAAAACATGTTATCAAAGCAAAGCAAAAACTAGATGTCAATGCATGAGGAAGAGGGACAAGAGAAGGAGATCAATCCATGGAGATGACACCAATGTTCTGACGAAGGAATTCAAAACGTTTGCTGTCAAGAGGTTTGGTGAACAAGTCAGCATTCTGATCATTTGTGTGGATAAACTCAAGAGTAAGAGTACCATCTTCGACAAGCTCCCTAATGAAGTGATGTCGAATCTCTATGTGTTTGGTTCGAGAATGCTGAATAGGGTTCTTAGAGATATTTATGGCACTGGTATTGTCACAGTAAATAGTGAGATGCTCTTGACAAATACCATAATCATGAAGGAGTTTTTGCACCCAGAGGAGTTGGGTGCAGCAGCTACCGGCAGTGATGTATTCAGCTTCTGCAGTGGATAAAGAGATGGAGTTCTGCTTTTTGCTTATCCAAGAAACAAGATTGTTACCTACATAAAAACAACCCCCCGAAGTACTCTTTCTATCATCAGCATTACCAGCCCAATCAGCATCAGAGTACCCAACTAAGACACCATTAGTGTCCTTGCTATACCACAAACCGAACTCAGCAGTGGTTTTGACATACTTTATAATTCTCTTTAAAGCAGTCATGTGAGATTCTTTGGGATTAGCCTGATACCTAGCACAAACTCCAACACTGTAACTAATGTCAGGTCTACTAACAATAAGGTAAAGAAGACTACCTGTCATGCTTCTATAAAGAGAGGGGTCAACACTCTTACCTAACAAGTCTACAATGAGTTTAACATTTGGGCTCATAGGGGTTCTAACAGAACTAGCAGATTCCAAACCAAACTTTTTCACAAGATTCTTAGCATATTTAGATTGAGAAAGGAATATACTTGAATCTTGTTGGCGAATTTGCAATCCTAGGAAGTGAGTCAGCTCTCCAATCATGCTCATCTCGAACTCGGCTTGCATGAGTTTTGAGAAGCCATGAGCAAGTTCATCCTTAGTCGACCCAAAGATGATATCATCAACATATACTTGAGCTACTATCAACTCACCATCTTCCTTTTTGATGAAGAGAGTTTGATCAGCCTTTCCTCTTGTGAACCCATGTGACACCAGATATTGTGAGAGTCTATCATACCAGGCTCTAGGAGCTTGCTTCAACCCATAAAGTGCCTTTTTAAGGTACAGCACATTATCCGAAAAGTGTGGATCAATGAATCCTTTTGGTTGAGCCACATAAACATCCTCTTTGAGTAACCCATTCAAGAAGGCAGTCTTTACATCCATCTGATAGAGTTTGAAATTTAGCTGACATGCTAGGGCAAGCAGAATTCTGATTGACTCCATTCGGGCAACTGGAGCAAATGTTTCATCATAGTCTACTCCTTCCATTTGCGAGTATCCTTGAGCCATAAGTCGAGCCTTGTTACGAATTACATTGCCTTCTTCATCAGTCTTGTTACAGAATATCCACTTTGTACCGATGATGTGCTCACCTTCTGGTCTAGGTACTAGAGTCCAAACATCATTTCTCTGGAACTAAAGTAGCTCATCATGCATTGCTTCGACCCAGCTTTCATCTTGTAATGCTTCCTCAACTTTCTTAGGCTCATCCTGTGATAAGTAGCAAGAATAAGACACAAAGTTAGCAACACATTTATTAACTGTACGTTTTCTTAATGTGAGTTCATTCATGTTTCCCACAATGACTTCAGGAGGATGATTTAATTTGATTCTAGAGGAGGGTCCTTTTTCTTTATGAGACTCAGAATCTGGTGAAGTAGGAACATCTGCAGAGTCTTCCACAATACTAGGAGTACTTGGGGACACCGGTTCTGGTTCAACAATATCTTGAACTTCCCTAGGCTCAGGAGGAAGAGTTTCTTTAGAGAGTTCCTCAATGCCTTTCTCAGAACTGGAATCTGAAGACTCATCAATAACGACATTTACTGTTTCCATTACCTTCAGAGTTCTCTTATTGTATACCTGATAAGCCTTGCTTGTAGACGAGTATCCCAGAAATATGCCTTCATCGCTTCGAGAGTCAAACTTTTCCATATTCTCTCTATCCTTAAGAATGAAGCAAGTACTTCCAAAGATCCTAAAATACTTCACATTTGACTTTCTACCTTTCCATAACTCATAGGGAGTCTTTTTGGTACCGGGTCTGAAGTACACCCTATTTATCGTATGACATGCAGTGTTTACGGCTTCTCCCCATAAGTTTTGAGCCACATCTTTGTTATGTAGTATGGCTCTAGCCATCTCTTGAATAACCCTATTCTTTCTTTCTACCACACTATTCTGCCGAGGCGTAATAGGAGCAAAGAATTATTGAGATATACCTGATCTTATGCAGAAAGACTCCATGTATGAGTTCTCGAATTCTTTACCATGGTCACTTCGAATTCGATCAATCTTTAAGCTCTTTTCATTCTGCAGTCTTGTGCACAATGCCTCAATGTGCTTAGGAGCATCAGACTTGGATTGGAGTAAGATGACCCAAGTGTATCTAGTGAAGTCATCTACCACAACCATGATGTATCTCTTACCACCAAGAGACTCGGTTCTGGTTGGACCCATGAGATCTAAATGCAAAAGCTCCAATGGTCTGGAGGTAGCTGATGTTTGAGTGCCCGGATGCTTAGCTCTCGTCTGTTTCCCAAGCTGACATGGTCCACACACCACATTGCTCACTCTACTAAGTTTTGGTATCCCCAAGACTGATTCATGCTTAGATACAATGGATAGATGCTTGTAACTAGCATGTCCCATTCGTTGATGCCATAGATCTTCATTAGGCAAACGAATGCTATTGCACACTATGTCGGCATCAGGAACCAATCCATAGCAGTTGTCCAGAGTACGAACCCCACTAATGAGCTTCTTTCCAGACTCATCCATGACGAGACACTTTCCTTTTGAGAATAGCACCATGAAGTCTTGATCACATATCTGACTTATGCTCAATAGGTTCACCCTTAGACCTTCTACATAAAGAACATTTGCAATGTCTGGCAGTCCTGGTAGAGATATGATTCCTTTCCCTTTAATCTGTGACTTGCTTCCATCACTAAAAATCACATTACCACCTTTCTTAGGCTCAAAGATCTTGAAGAGAGATCGGTCTCCAGTCATGTGTCTTGAGCAACCACTGTCAAGATACCATAGACATGTATCCATTACTTTGAATGCAGACTTCATCATGAAACACACTTCATGCTTGGATGACAAATCAGAGGGAATGGTTCTTTCACTCAACTGCCTTTGATAAGCTAAGCTTTTAACTTTTACTCTTCTCAGACGAACTCTTTTGCACGTTTTCATTCTGAGACATTCTAGTTTCTTTTTAACCAAACTGAGATCCTTTCTAATAGTCATTATAGAAGAATTCAAACAACTTTTAGACTTGAGTTTTCTGAGACACTCAAACAAATAGTGATTAGAAAAACAAGATGTATTTGAAAATAAGGATCTCTTCAAGCCGGTTATAGCCATGACAACAGGGGTCAATGGATCAACACAGCAAAGATTAAATCTATTCAGAGTGTGCCTCCTCTGATACCACTTGATAGACCACAATCTGAATGACCTCTTGTGATTAAACTAATTAATTAATTAGCCAAGTTATTAATTAATCAATTTATCATTCAATTGCGTGGAAGCACAAACAAATCACCAAAAACTAAATATACAGTGGAAATTAAATAACACGGTGGTTTGTTTACGAATGGGGAAAACCCTAACGGCAAAAACCCCACCGGGTGATTTTCAGGTCACCACTCTCGAAACTCCACTATTATCATATCAAGCGGTTACAAGTAAAGGAATTTCAAGTACCTTACCAACCTACAGTTGAACCCTTACCCCAATACCCAATTGGACTTGATCTGTAGTGACAATTTCCGCCTTTGATGCACGGCTTCCAAGTACGTGATTAACCAATGCGCGGATCCCAGTATGCGACTTCAAACACCAACTAAGAAAGAGAGGTTGGCTGCAAAGTTCTTCAGTTCATCCTTTACGATGAAGATCAAGAAGATGCTTGGTTACAAAACCCTTTGGTGCAAATACACAACAACTTCTTGAGAGAAGATGAATTAGGTTAAGAACTTCGTCTTTTGATCACAATTTGCTTGAACAGAGATTGCTCAATGCTTTTGCAACTTGTGTACAATTTGACGGCTCTTAAAACAATCCTTTTATATGTTTAGGGTTAAAAGAAAAGAAGGCCCAAAAGCATATTCACGGATCCCAAGGAAATCAGATCAGAAAATTTGATTTTGTAATTCTCGACAAATAGCAGGTGTCGAGATAGCTATCGAGAAGGTGTTGAGAATTAATGAATGTGCACTTCAGCTTGCTTTTTCTTGGACAGACTTGATGACTTCAACACTTGATCTTGAAACCTTGTTTCTTGAAGTATTAAAAACACCTAGAACTACCCAATTACAAGTAGAGTGCGTTTTGTCAAAAGGATTAGCCAATTTACATAAATAAGTGACATATGTTCTTAACAAGTGAACAAACATATGTCCTAACGCCTATAATTCAATTCTTGAAGGAGGATACTTTGCCTAAAGAGAAGTCAGAAGCTGATAAAGTACGGAGGAAGGCCACTAGGTTCTGGCTATTCGAGAACCAGAAGTTATACAAATGTTCATTTTTAGGACCATATTTGTTGTGTATACACCCTGAGACGACTGAATCAATCCTCGAAGAATTACACGAAAGAATTTGTGGAAGTCATACTAGGGGTAGATCCTTGGCACATAGAACCATTACCCAAGGCTATTGGTGGCTGACCATGCAAAGAGAGGCCCAGGAATACATAAAAAGATGCGATCAGTGCCAACGGTTCTCACCAAACATACATCAACCTGGGGGAATCCTTAATCCATTATCTAGCCTATGGCCATTCGCACAATGGGATTTGGATATTGTGGGTCCATTCCCTAAAGCAGTAGGAAACAAGAGGTATCTACTAGTCGGCACAGATTATTTTACAAAATGGGTAGAAGCCGAACCTCTAGCTAATATCAGAGATGTGGACGCGAAGAGATTTGTTTGGAAAAATATTGTCACTCAGTTCGGGATTCCTCATACTCTCATCTTGGACAATGGCCTTCAGTTTGACAGTAAAGCGTTTAGGAGTTATTGTGGTGAATTGGGGATCACGAATATATACTCTACTCCTGCTTATCCCCAGGGGAATGGGCAAGCGGAAGCTGTTAACAAGGTCATAGTCAATGAATTAAAGAAGAGGCTAAATGATGCGAAGAGCAAATGAGTGGAAGAATTGCCACATGTCCTTTGGACGTATAGGACTACGCCTCGTAGGTCTACTGGGGAGACTCCCTTCTCAATGACTTATGGGGCTAAGGCTGTTATCCCACTAGAGACTGGTTTCCCAACGTTAAGAACAAGTTTATTCAGTCCGAATAGCAATAATGAGCAGTTAGAGAAGAATTTGGACTTGATTGAAGAAAGAAGGGAGAATGCAATGGTCCAATTAGCATATTACCAACAAAAGCTCAAACAAGTTTATGATGCCAATGTAAAGCTAAGGCCTTTGACACTTGGTGATCTAGTTTTAAGGAAAGTTGTGGGCACTACAAAGAACCCAACTTGGGAAAAATTAGGACCTAATTGGGAAGGGCCATACTGTATTACCTTAGGAGCTGGTAGTGGGGCGTATTTCTTAGAAGATTTAGATGGTCATGTAGTACCATGCCCGTGGAATGTAAATAACCTTAAAATGTACTATTATTAAATGAGTTTTTCTTCATCAATATGCTTATGTTATATAAAGGTTTTTGTATTTTCTATTCCCATTAGCATTCTTTAAGTGTTTAAACTTAAACTCAATCATGTCTGAAATCGTTGGGCCAGATGATGTGAGTTAGTTAACACTCCATAAACTCAATCATGCCTAAAGTTCTCGGACCAGATGATATAAGTTAGTCAACACTCCATTACCATTCTTTAAGTGTTTAGACTTAAACTCAATCATGCCTGAAGTCTTCGGACTAGATGATGTGAGTTAGTTAACACTCCATTACCATTCTTTAAGTGTTTAAACTTAAACTCAATCATGCCTGAAGTTCTCAGACCAGATGATGTGAGCTAGTTAACACTCCATTACCATTCTTTAAGTGTTTAAACTTCAACTCAATCATGTCTGAAATCATCGGGCCAGATGATGTGAGTTAGTTAACACTCCATAAACTCAATCATGCCTAAAGTTCTCGGACCAGATGATATAAGTTAGTCAACACTCCATTACCATTCTTTAAGTGTTTAGACTTAAACTCAATTATGCCTGAAGTCTTCGGACTAGATGATGTGAGTTAGTTAACACTCCATTACCATTCTTTAAGTGTTTAAACTTAAACTCAATCATGCCTGAAGTTCTCAGACCAGATGATGTGAGCTAGTTAACACTCCATTACCATTCTTTAAGTGTTTAAACTTCAACTCAATCATGCCTGAAGTTCTCGGACCAGATGATGTGAGCTAGTTAACATTCCATTACCATTCTTTAAGTGTTTAAACTTCAACTCAATCATGCCTGAAGTTCTCGGACCAAATGATGTGAGCTAGTTAACATTCCATTACCATTCTTTAAGTGTTTAAACTTAAACTCAATCGTGCCTGAAATCCTCGAACCAGATGATGTGAGTTAGTTAACACTCCATTACCATTCTTTAAGTGTTTAAACTTAAACTCAATCATGCTTGAAGTCCTCGAACCAAATGATGTGAGTTAGTTAACACTCCATTACCATTCTTTAAGTGTTTAAACTTAAACTCAATCATCCATTACCATTCTTTAAGTGTTTAAACTTAAACTCAATCATGACTGAAGTCCTCGGACCAGATGATGTGAGTTAGTTAACACTCCATTACCATTCTTTAAGTGTTTAAACTTAAACTCGATCATGCCCAAAGTTCTCGAACCATATGATGTGAGATGGTTAACACTTACAATTTCCATGAGTGTTTAAATGGATTCTAAATTATGTAACTCTCTCGGACCACGTATTTAAGTGAAATTAGCACTCAGCAATATTTCTTGTAAGTATTAAACATAGCCCAACCTAGGCAAAGTCCTTAATGATTTACTTAGGCATAGAAGAGCATAAAAATATCTTTCTCGTCCATGGTTTACTGAGTTTGTTGTTCATTCTTGTTAAAATTATTGGCATCATTAGCAAGGTGTTGTTATTAACTTAGCTCAAATTAAAGTAACAAAAAGTCAATACAATTTGCAATGATAAAAAATCAAGCAGTGTGCACAGTAAAGACATCGAAAGTGAAAATAAAATGCTTTCATTAATCAGAGGAGTGTTCTACATCTTCTTGTGCTAAAAAAAAAAAAAAAAAAAAAAAAAAAAAAAAAAAAAAAAAAAAAAAAAAAAAAAACAAAGCAAACAACAAAACAAAAGCACTAATAATAAAAATCCTACTATCTAAGACTTTGTCTCAGGGCCAAGAGGGTTAACAGTCTGATTAGGCAAGGAGGCAGCAGCATATTGAGCTTGGTCCTGGGGTCTAGGATCTTTTTTCGTCTTGTCTTGACCCTTGCCTTTGCCCTGGATATCTTGGGCTCCCCACTCCTGGCCACCAGCTTGAACTGATTCCTTCGACATCTCAAGGGGAGCAGGGGGGTTTGGTTCACCAGTGGCTGCTTGGATACACCTGGAGCTTGCTCGGAGTGGGAGGAGTTAGGACTTGGGAGCTCACGGATCTCAGGATTGTAGTAGATGCTCTCAGGTCGTCTCAAAACAGAGTCAGCAGGGACTCTTGCAGCATCAAGGGCTTTACCCCAAGAAATATTGCAGTAGTCCCTGCACCCTATAGGGAGTTCCTCTATAAGTTTGGTTTGAGTCTCCTCCACCCCCAACTTGTACGATGCTTATTTCTCAGCCTCAGCTGCCTCCTTGGTTAGCTGAGCATCCTCCTTGACTCTTTGAAGCTCGGCGTGAAGGTCTTTCACAAGCTGCCTCTCTATAGCAAGATTGATTTCAGTAAAATGCAGCTGCTTGTGCTGATCTTCGACCTGCTTCTCCACCGTCTTGAGGCTAGCATTAGCACTGTCCCTTTGTTGAATGGCCTCTTTGAGCTTCTCAGAAAGCTTGGCCTGTTCTTCCTTGAGGCTACCCAAGGTTTTTTCTACCTCAGACTAGTGATGGGCCTCTGCCTTGGCTTCATTGCAGGCATCTTTATTCCACTCTTCGACCACGTAAACCTGTTGGGTAATCTACATAGCCGAATGGAAAAATTTAGTGTAAAATGACGAAGAAGGATGAATAAAAATGATCAACGGTTTATTTGGAGAAGCGGAACAAATTACTTACCATGGCTAGGTCCCTTTTAAGGGATAGGAAGAGTTCTTGTTGATTAAAGCGCCTGCAAGCGTCCATATCATTTGGTAGGAGAAGTGGTTGCTCCAAGGCCTCAGTAATAAGCCCTACCTTCCCCCCTTGATAATTCTTGACTGAGGTGTCCCAAGGAAATGGGGCACCATCCAGCTCCAACTTAGGAGACCAAATGCATTGCACTCGGCGCACATCAGCATCGAGGGGGTCTTCTCGGCTTTCAACAGAAGATGACCTTCTATTTCGTTGATCTTTGACCGTTTTCTGTTGTTTATTTCTCTTTGAGGGGCCCACTCGCCTTCCTTAAGGGCTTCGTGCTGCCTTTTCTTCCTCAGTTCAGGGATTGGTTTCAGCCCGAGATCAACAGGAAGTTGAGGAGGTGAAGGAGGAAGATTCACTGGAGGTTTAGACTTGTTGGTTTCTTGGGGGGTGGGCACTTTATTCCTCCCCTTCAAGAGTTCTTTTAAACTCTTGCTGTCGGTTTTTGGAGCCATTTCTTCCGCCTCTTCGTCTGAGGAGTCCTCCAACCAAGTAATTATAGGAGCAGGGGCCTGAACACTCGAATATCTATCTGGTTCTTCTTTTGCCTCTGAAATTACAATGGCTCCTACTCCCTGTGCTTCCTCTCCTTCAAATTGAAATTTGTCAATTTCTTCTTCAAGTGAGGAGTTGGAAGAGGCAACACCTTCTTCGACTGCTGCTACTTCGAAGGGAACTTGATGAATCGGTGGGATGACCAGAGGAACACCCTTTGGGAAGGGGTGTGGTACAGGTGGAAGGTCGTGGGGAGCTAAAAAATGTGGCCGAGATATGTCTATCCGGTTTATTCATTGGTCACCCGCTCTTATTGTGTGGCCGATTTCTTGATATGTGTTCGAGAGAGGTTTAAAGTCGAAGATTAGATGGACCGCCCGGAGTTGTCCATCCTTACTCACAAAAATTTGAGACCTTAGCAAATAATTAAGTGCTTTAACGTTAGTCAAACTGATTCGAGGAGCTACGTGCTTTTTATCTGTTAATGCCATAAAAGAGTTAAGCATAGTCAGAAACTTAAAATCCATTGTTTTAATAGAAACAGGGAGCATACAAACAAATAATAAAATATTAAGACAGATAAGTAGAACGAGGTTGAGGTCGAAGAGCCTAAATCTAATGTTAATGAACCTAAATCTAGGATATCCGACCTGGTTCTCCTGATTGAGTTGGGCAATGAAGACCGTCATGCCACGCTCCCGAAGCAATCAGGTAGTCGTCCTTCATCCCCTTGTTAGATCTGGGGAGGCAGGAAATGAGCCTGACGACATCAGACCAGGATTTAAGGTAAAATCCCGCCCCTTTTTGTTTATGGCACTCGTACATGTGGACTACGTCGTACCAAGTGAGCCCCAGTCTCAGATGCTGGTTCAAAGCATCGATACTTCCTAGGATCCTAAAAAGATTGGGTGCGCACTGGTGGGGGGCAGATCCTATGGTTACGGAGATATTCCCTGGTAATTTCACCCATGGGAAGGGTCATTCCTCCTTCTATAAAGGCTATAACAGGGATTATAACCTTTCCCACTTCTCGGTCAGTTGCTATTGCTTCCGGGGAACAATATCGTAGGGCGACCTCCCGGGGTATGTTATACGTTTCTTTAAATACCTCTATCTTGGCAGGACTGTCCATTAAATACTTAAATCTACCCATCCCAGACCAGTTAAAAGGGGAAATATCAGCAACAATAATGAAGGAAATTAGAATTTGAGGGCCGAGGAGGTTGGCCGAGGAGATAAATGAAAATTCGAAGAAGGCAGAACTTACTCGAACTAAGACGAAGGACGATCCTTGAAATCTTTAGAAGGATTCGTAAAGGTTTCTAAGGAAATAAGAGTACGATAATTTAACGGGTTTTGTGAGACACTTTGAGGCTGGAGTTCGTTGGGGAGTTGAAATTCCCTAGAGCGTATGGGAAATGGTAAAGTAAGGAGAAAATGATCTCCTTTGAGGCCTTATATAGGGGACAGAAAGTGGGTAAGAGTTATCCCGCCCAAAACTTGAGGGAAAATGTCATCTGTTGGATCAATGTTTTACCGTAGGATGCCAGAGACATAGCGCCGCCTGGAGTAATTAATGACGCTTCGCGAATTCTGAAACGTCAGTAGCAATAATAAAGCGCCTAAAACTATGCTCCTACACGTGTAATCTCAGGTTCGTTCTATATTCTTCATCCCTCATTTATTAGTCAAATCAAAATCCCACTTTTTTTCCTCGGATGTGAGGGAAAAACTAAAATTTTGAGGGGCTATTGTAGGGCTAAGAGCCCAAATTTGTGTACTGGGCCTTGAACTCTATTCGAGGATGAGTGAATGTCCGAGGAAGAGCAGACGACTAGGAAATGCCCCAAAGTGGAGAATCAAGCAAGAAAAGAATGGGGGGGGAATAGTCCGAGGAGTACTTTCTTCTTGGATATATTGAATATCGGCCAAGCACACATTTGGGGCAGTTCAGATAACCTTCCAGGCAGTTCCAACGATCAGGATGAACCTCAAGCACCTACAAAGGTGATAAGAACGCAGAAATATCTAAAAGGAAAGCTGCTACCACTGCATTAAATACACTGCAGCAACTTTTCTAACCGCATTTATGTGGAGAAGACCACTGTTTACCACTACTCATAGAGAACCAAAAAATGATATTTGATAGGACATGTACTCAAGTGAAGGTTTAGATGGCTAACAAGTGTACGGTCAGAATGGGCTGAAGGGAACTATATAATATAAAAGATTTCCCATAAGAGGAGATCAGAGGATATAGAAAAAGAGGAGAAAGGAAGATTTACTGTAGCACTAAAGACTCATAACTTTCAAGAACAGTTCAGTACATAATTAATCTCCTCGGACGATAATTTAATCAAGTTCTAAGTGTGTTTTTGGGCTAATTCATCTCTTAAATCTTTTCTAACTGTTGTCCAGTTCACATATAGTCTAACTCTTTCACCCACTCTCTACAAATTCTTTGTATTGGGCTCTTTGGGCTCATATCCAATAACTTTTGGGCTTGGGCCACAAGTTGTGACCTTACAATTATTTAATGTAACTTGGAACTATTTAGGTTATGTTTAGTAACAGTTTTTGTTTTCTGTTTTCAAAAACTTGTCTTTATGGGAATATAAAGAAAAAACAATTTTCTTGTATTTTTTAAATAAAAAACATGTTTGGTTAGTTGAAATTAAAAGAATAGTTTTTTGAAGAAAAAAATAGAAAATACTAAAATATTTTGTTACTAGGATTTGAACTCTAATGCTAACTCATTAAATGAGACAGCTTCATTAAATTAAGTTCATGTTTTCATTAACTTTTGAAAATTAGAAACTGAAAACAACTTTTTACATGTTTTCATTTTCCTTCACAAATTGAGATTTGTAAATAGTTTTTGTTTTCTGTCCATTTTAGGTTGCCAAACAAGTTTTTAAGTCTCAAAAATAGAAAATCGTTTTTGAAAACAAAAAATAAAGGAAAAAGCAGTTACCAAACATATCTTTAGTGTGACTATATAAAGAATTGAAATTAAAAAAAAAAAAAAAAAGGGTTATCAACAAATGTGATGTAGTTACCATCATATGTGACATTGTTACTATACAATGTAACTATATAGAGAATATAAACAAAAAAAAAAATATTATACCACTTATAAGCATAATGCAACTACAATATGTGACGTTGTTACATATTGGGATTGTGGTTGCTGATTTGGGGGTTTTTTGGTTTAGAAAGAATGTCCCGTGAGGGCCATGTGACTTACTAAGGGCAGGAAAGCCACGTGGAGCTTGCAGTGACACATGGACATTCTTTTAATATTTTTTAATTATGTCGTTTGCCACGTGTGTATTTTTTGTCTCTAATGTAACGGCAAAGACCAAAACGGTTAGCGTTTTTTTCAAGATAGGAACTAAAAGCGGTAAAAATAAAATCTAGATATCAAAGTGGGAATCGCCTAAAAATGTAGGGACGAAAATGTGATTTCTGCCTTAATTGTAAGGGGCCTCTCATTCGCCCCTACTTACTGCTACATCTTTTTTCAAGTAACAATGATGGCTTCCTCCACAATTGCGAGAACCCAACCAATTATAATTTAGCTTTGTGTATTATTTCTGGAGACAAAAGTAGTGTATCAACCACGCTGAATCATGGGTTTAAAGATAATTTTATGTCCTCATTAATCATTTATGTGGCAGATATTATTTTGATAATCTGTCCGTTGACTTGTATCAAGTACATAAGACTCTTGGTCCTTATATACATATACATACATACATACATATATATATATATATATATATTTCCCTACCAATTAAAATCAAGCAATATGTGATCATGAGCGGTGAATTGTTCTGCATTGCAATATATGCGATAATGCGAGCAGAGAAGTTCCTTGCAAGTTTTCATATACTCATGTAGTAATACTAGTTAATATATAAGAAACAGCTGGTTACAAATTTAAACAAACTTTACTAGCTATCGAGTTTTGTCCAATGATAGCTTTACTCTGCTTAATATATTAGATATATGGGTGATCTCAGTTTCTGAAAGATTTTGTCATCCAACTTGATGAAGTCCTCAGAGTAATAACTACGGTTTGTTTAGTAATGGTTCAAAGAAGTCAGCTGTTCCTACTGCTTGTTTTCATCATATTTTCAGCCATAGCAGCCGAGACAGAAAATCAGGACTGTAAGTTCAGTTCATTTGTGTCTTCTTGTTAGTTTGTGTAACTGTTATATTATTAGTTTGGTTAGAATATGAGAGACAAAGCTTTTGTTCTTTGAACAACGATTTGTTTTACTCAAGATTCATGTCAGTTTCTGGAATCTTAGCAGTACAAATCGTATGCTTATTTATTCGGCAGCACTTGACTCTAGGAAATACTTAGTCAACGCTAAGATGCATCACCAATAAAGAGGTTCTTTATTTTGGCTATTTGGATTGCTGAAGTAACATAAATTTTGGTATCAATTTTTTTGCCACGTTATGTATATAATTTTTTTTCTCCATAATTCCATCACAGGGCCTTAGCTAATGTTACACGTCCTTCCAATTTAAGTGAATCTTCAATCTATTTTGAACTATATATTAGATAGTCTTGTTTGATAATTTGGAGATTGAGTTATGATGTTTTTAATATCCGTATGCAGATGTTGCTTTGCTTTCTCTCAAGAATATATGGCAGAATAGACCACCCAGTTGGGTGGGTCCGGATCCTTGTGGCAAGGGATGGGAAGGAATTGGGTGCACAAATTCACGTGTGACCTCCATGTAAAGCTTTCTGCCTGGTTTTCGCTTTCTAGTTTTTGTTGGCACGTTTGCTTGTTCATGACAATTCCAAATTTTGGTATAAAGCTGACTTTGTATCATTTCAGAATGTTATCAACCATTGGTTTGACAGGCCCGCTTTCTGGAGATTTCGAATTGTTATCCGAATTACAGACTCTGTATGTTTTCTATGTTCACTTTGCCTCTGTTATTTAAGTCTTCAGATTCAATTTCCAACTGATATCCCTGAACCACCAATCAGCTACAAGAAACTGCAGGGCTCAAAAATATAAAAATTCACTATTTAGGGTTCATTTGGATACTGCTGAAAACTGAAAACACTGTAACAAAATAATTTTTAAATATGTAAATAGTATTATGGAACCTATTTTTATTGAAAAAGTTGCTGAAAAAAGAGGTTTGTGGGTCTCATGAATAGTGCATAGGACCCACTGGTGTAACATAAAGTTTGAGAAACATGCTTCTCCAAAAAAAAAAAGAAAAAAAAAAGAAAGAGAAAACGCAGAAGCACAAACCTCAGTATCCAAACGAATACTTAATGTTTGTGGAAGTTATGGTGAGTAGGGGTGACAATTTTTCCCCGCTCCGCTTAACCCGCCCCTCCTCGTTTCACCCCGCGCGGGTTTTTCCAGTCCCGCAAAGGTGGTGAGGAGGGGATGGGGTAAGATTTTAGCATCGCACCATGGGGCAGGGCGAGGATGGGTTCAAACCCTTTAGACCCACCCCGCCCCGCGTTACTAAGAGTTATAATTGTAAATTTTTCATACCCTAAAACTCTACTATTTAAACAAATATATCAATATTAGCTTATTTTATTCTACCCAATATGGTTCTCTGCCTTTATTTTGTTATGTGTTATACTATGAGATTTTTTATTTTTTATTTTTTTAATGATTGTCTTGTTAAACACTTAGATATATTATTTAATTTTTTTCTAAAATTTGATTTGATTTTATGGGATAAATTTAGTTGTAATTTCAAGTATATTTTTATTAATGAAATAGGTTTCATTAAAAAAAAAATTGTACTAGTTGTAGTGAAAATTAACAAAAAGTAGAGTTTTACGAAGCAGGGCCCCAAGGGGCAAGGATGGAGTGAGAAAGTTTTTCCTGTCATGCGAGGCGGGGTGGGGATGGGGCAAGACAAAACCATGTGAGGTGGGGATGAAGAACCCATCCTTCAGCCCCGCCCCGCCCCATAGCCATCCCTGATGGGGAGTATTACTCATGCCTCCACCCTCATGGTCATTGAGATGTGGATCTCACTGTGGCTGATTTAGGCGATTATATCACAAAAACAATGATTGGAGATTTTACTTTCTTTTAAAATGTCCTAACTAAATCAAATGAAAATCTCAATTCCTCATGTTTATTTGGTAGTAACTTGATCAATAAGTTTAGTAATGCATTCCTGACTAGCTTCTTTCATATAGGGATCTATCTTACAACAAGGGCCTGACAGGACCAATCCCACGATCAATTGGGAATTTGAAGAAACTATTGAACTTGTAAGAAAATATCGATTGTTATTAACAGTCTGTGCTGGAACTCAAGTTGGATAGTAAAGATCTTCCTAATTTACTATGTTTCTTTCTTATTTGCATATCAGAATCCTAGCTGGTTGCAGCTTCTCAGGTCCTATTCCTGACACAATAGGATCTCTACAGCAGCTACTCTATCTGTAAGGATTCTGACTCTGTAATTTCTTCAGTAATTCAAATGTTTTACTGCAAAGGACAATATGAATCAAATTCCTTATGGATGCTATCTTCCATGTAATAAATGACAAAACTTTAGATGAAGGGTCTGGGCGAGATGGGTCTCGGCGATGAGGGAGAGAGAAAAAAAAAAGAGAAGGAGAAAGGAGGAAAGAATAGAAGCCGGAGAAAGAGAAAAAGAAAGAAAAGATAAATATTTTTTTAATGAGAAAAGAGAGAGAGTTTAATATATATATATATATATATATTTTTTTTTTTTTTAGTTTCTTGCTACAGTGCACAACCATAAATGGTTGTACACTGTAGCAAGAAGCTAAAAATTTTTAGCTATAGCACCATTGCTGTAACATGCATTTTAAGTATTAGTGGTGCTAAAAATAGCTATATAGCTATTTAGCACCACTATTGCTAGTGCTCTAAGTCCTAAAAATTTACCATCTTTGTCTTTAATGTATGTTTGTGTACATATATACACATTTTTAGAACCACTTTGCTAGTACTCTTAAGTCCTGAAAATTTACCATCTTTGTCTGTAATGTATGTTTGTGTACATATATACACATAATTCACTCTGAGTTTCTATTTTTAGTGCAGTGAAATGAAAGGGGTAACATACTGTGAAATTTGAAACACTTTGTTGCTTTTATCTGCAGATCTCTGAATTCTAATAACTTTAGTGGACAGATTCCGCCCTCCATTGGTAATCTATCCAGTCTTCTTTGGCTTGATCTAACTGACAACCAGCTTAATGGACCCATTCCAATCTCTGATGGGATCACACCTGGTCTTGATATGCTACTTCATGCCAGGCACTTGTATGTCAACTCTCTTTGTGAAATGAGCTTGATAGAATAACAATTAAGTTATTAAATTCACCATTTCCTAATGGCTTAAGGTTTTGGGAGAATCATTAATTTATTAGGGTATCAGAGCAAAAGATATTCAATTTGAACTCCATCTCTACTCTACCTCTCATTTAAAAAGTTAAAAACCCCACGTGGGGCTCCACTCATAAAAGGGAAGTTAGGGCCCACACGCATAGGAAATGTTAGAATAATGATTAAATGATTGAATTCACTATTTTATAACAGTTTTAAGCTTTGGGGACGGTCAATAATTTATCAAATTTGATTTAATTTTTTTCATCCTATGACTTTAATTTCTCCAACTATAACAACTATCTAAGATTCTGTCTCTTATCATCAGTCATCTTGGACAGAATAATCTTTCAGGAACAATCCCACCTCGGCTTTTCAGCTCAGAAATGGTCCTGATACATGTGTAAGATTAGTTATACTTCTAATATCTAGAATCTCTTGGTATAATCAAGTTACATGAGAAGATCTATGCATTATTCGGTTACTTCAATATTGTTAAAATGCATATGTATATAGTTAATATATATCTAATAGCCCCACTAAACTTACATTATTTTTCTGTTTCATGTTTAATCATTATTCATTAATAGCTTCTTTCACATGTTACACCCTTTTTTTTTCTTTTTTAATTTTTTAGTGAATAGGTATTGTCTCCTAAAATTGCATCTTGATATATTGTGGTAATGTTAACCATGACTTTCTTTATTTGCAGTAGTCTCCCTTAGATGGAGAGAACACACACGCATGTATGCAGAGTGGATATTTTGCATCATCTTTTGCTTTTCAACAAAAAATATCTTGGAATTTCTACATTACTTTCTATCAACTCATTGATTCTTCTGGCAGGCTTTTGGATGGCAACCAACTGACTGGCAGCATTCCTTCCACCCTTGGACTTGTGCAAGCCTTGGAGGTGCTGTGAGTATATGTCACACACTCCAGAAAATTCACCAGAGATTTCTATTGGCTATGGATTTTTGATAAGTTATTGTTGTTTAATATTTGTTTTGGCTATAGGCGCATTGATGGGAATGCATTAAGTGGACCTGTGCCTTCAAACTTCAACAATCTTACAAATCTTAATCACGTGTAAGAAGGAAAAAGAGACATGCCAAATTAAGCTATATATTTGCTTGAGAAAGTTATTATGACCTGGTGTGGAAACTTTATAAGGCTTGCTTTTTGATGATATATAGTTTTTTTCAGGTTCTTGTCCAACAATAAACTGACTGGTCCTCTGCCCAACCTTATTGACATGATCTTCCTCAGCTACGTGTAAGTAATAATGACATTACTAACATAAGAATATCAATGTTAGTGTGAGCTTAAGTAAATCGTTTGTTAGACTTATCACAAAAATGATCATTTAAGCCTTTACAGCCCACCAAAGAAGATGCTCAGTCGCCCAACAATATTATCTAGTTCTCTTGGTTTTGAGTTTCATTTGTTGACTAAGATGATTTTGGCAGGGATATCAGTAATAATACCTTTGATGGATCAGACACTCCTCCATGGTTCACAACATTACAGTCTTTGACAACATTGTATTCTCCCCCTCCTCTCTCTCTCTCTCTCTCTCTCTCTCTCACATTGTGTTTGTCTCTGCTCAAACATGCATTTGTGTGAAACAAAGGTGTTTATTTTTCCAGGATATGAGGAGAAATGTGCTTTTCTTTTTGGCCTCAGGTTTAAATTATTCAGTACTGATGTAAAACTTGTCTACCTTGCATGGCAGAATAATGGAAAACACACAACTTCAAGGACAATTTCCAGTTGCCCTATTCAACTTACCCCTTCTACAGACTGTGTGAGTATCAGGCTATCAGCTTGTCTAACGTAGCATTACACTCATTGCAAGGGATGTTGAGAAATCCAAATTGAATAAATTAGTAATTCCTTTGTATGAAGCCTAAGGAGAGTAGTTACACTCATTGCAATGGATGATGATTATAAGGCAATTATTCTGACATGTCGTAACAGGGTACTAAAGAAAAACCAGCTCAATGGCTCCTTGGTTATTGGCACCACTCATAGCAACCAACTCAAACTCATCGATTTGCAGTTCAATTTTATTTCTCACTTAGAAGGAAATGAATTATACAATGGTACATTGAAGTAAGATGAATTTCCTAGTAACTTTGGCCCATTCTATTTTAGAGTATTAAAAGGACCAACTAGTTTTTTTGGAAGTTAAATTTCCAGGATAATGTACTCATTGTTTTATAGCCTATAATAGTTAAGTCTCATTAATGTGGTAACACTGTATTATCTTCTACAGACTGGAGGACAACCCAATCTGTGGGGTGACAGGAAATCTAAAGAGTTACTGCATAGTTTCCCTCTCCAATGTCTCATATTCGACACAAAAAGTTGATTGCGAGCCTGTTCCTTGCAGTTCAGATCAGATTTCAAGCCCCTACTGTAGGTGTGCACATCCATACACAGGAACCCTCTTCTTCGAAACTGTGTCCTTCTCAGACTTGGGGAACAATACTTACTACAACATACTTGAGGAATCTCTCATGCATTCTTTTCACTCCCATGAACTTCCTGTGGATTCAGTCTCTCTAACTCTGAGTAATCCCATTACGGCTTCATCTGAGTACCTTGAAATGAAGTTAAATGTCTTTCCTTATGGCCAAGTTAGTTTCAATCTAACGGGAATTTCTAGTATTGGGTTCATGCTTAGCAACCAGACTTTCAAGCCACCACCACTTTTTGGACCTTTCTATTTTATCGGTGATAAGTATGAGAAATATACAGGTAATTATGTGTTTAAATGATAACAATTTCTGTGTTTTTTAGTAATTATCTTGATGCATCTCTCTTCATGCCAGTAGAATCAAAAAAGTCATCAAGAAGTAGTATTGTGATTGAAGTTGTAGTTGGTGGTTCCATTCTGCTGCTGGTAATACTCCTTGCAGGGGTTTATGTTCTGCACACAAAGAAAAGAGCAGAAAGAGCAATTGAACACACCGGTCACTTTTGTAAGATGGGTTTTTGTTTATATTTTGCACTTTTTGGCTAATCATATGGGATTTGTAGGGTTATTTTTCTAATTCATGTCAAATATAGCAGCACAATTGGACCAGAGCAGTAAGGGTGGTAATTTTATTAAGGTAAAAGGTGTGGGATGGTTTTCCCTTAAAGAGCTTGAGAAATACACCAATCATTTTTCAGTAGCCAATGAGATTGGATCTGGTGGCTATGGGAAGGTCAGTTTTGATTCTCCCTTAGTAGTATATCATGTAAATGTATATCAATATGCATGACCAATCTTTAATATTCCAGGGGTAAAAATATGAAAATTGTTTTCAAATTTCAAATTTGTATTGCTTTTTGCCACTTGTAATCCTACCTTTATTTTTAAATTTTAAATTTTAACTTTTTAATTTTATTTAAGACCAGCTTTTGAACCTTGTTGCTAATTTTCCAAGCAATTGCTGTCACTAAATGTCTTGTTTGTCAACATTTATACAGGTTTATCAAGGTTCTCTTCCTACTGGGCAACTGATTGCTATTAAACGGGCTAAAAAAGAATCTACGCAGGGAGGGCTTGAGTTCAAAACTGAGATTGAACTTTTATCAAGGGTCCATCATAAGAATCTTGTCAGCCTTATGGGGTTTTGTTTTGAGAAAGGTGAACAAATTCTGGTGTATGAGTATGTTTCAAATGGTAGTCTAAAGGATAGTCTTTCAGGTACTTCCATCCACTTTCCTCCTCCACTCAATAAGAATTACAATATTTGTTGACACTTCAATTTCTCACGTAATTGATAATCACATGGAATTATTCAATTCACTGGCATTTGTAGTAATTACCATTAAGTCAATAATTGTTAGGCCATACACCTTGCATCTACCTACTAAAGCAATAGAAAAATCTGACAGTAGCACAACCATAAGAATTCTGTAGTCTACCAGTAATGCTCTCATCCAAAGATGACATGAGAGGAATTAAATAACTTGGCAAATACTGCAATTTGTCTTTAGCCTAACCCTGATCACTTCTCCCATAGAGAATAAAATGAGTTTTGGTAGACAATCGTGATAAAATTGTGCCAAAGGATTTAATGACTATATGCTAGGAATTCTGCCACCCAAAACCCCTTTCCTTTGTAACAATATCCGTGCATCAGAATTCCACTTGCCAGTCAATATAAGGGTTCAAATGTTTTAAGTGTACCTCATTGTCCAATTGCAAAATTGACATTCTGACATCTAGCTTGACATGCACCAATGAAGTATTTGTCAGATTCTCATTCCTATGTCAGTACATAATGAACCACCCTGAAACCTCGAACAAAGTTTTTGAAGTCAAAAGATACTGAATCCTAATTCATTTTTTTCTCTTAGTTGAAAACTAACATATTGTCTACAGGGAAGTCAGGGATCAAGTTAGATTGGATGAGGAGACTTAAAGTGGCCCTTGGTGCAGCCAGAGGTCTGGCCTATCTTCATGAATTTGCCAATCCACCTATTATACACAGGGACATAAAATCAGAAAACATCCTCCTGGATGAGTCATTAAATGCTAAAGTTTCTGATTTTGGACTCTCCAAGCCAATTGATGACAGTGAAGGGAGTCATGTTATCACTCAAGTTAAAGGGACATTGGTTAGTTCAGAATCTTTTTACCTCTACTTCAACAAAAATAATGCATTTGTTGTGTTCTTTAATTGATAATATGAGCATCAAAATCTGGTTAGTCCAGAAGCATCTAACAATGAAATTACTAGATTAGTATTTGGATAGAAACTCAACCCAATGCTCTCTGGTCTTGTATAAAAGTATTACTGGATTGTATCAAATTTAGAAATGATTCTCATTCTTTAGCTAGGCATCTACTCTTATAGTATATGGCTCACCTTCAATGGATTGTCCTTGTGAAAAACACATAAAATAATAAAAGGTAAGCAAAGCAATCCATAAAATGTGACATGTTTTGGCAAACTCCATGTCTACATCCACAGACAACATCAACCAAAAATATCCACTATCAATGATAATTACCACAATCCAAACTCTTATAAACCTCACAAATATAAACTAACCTAAATCCCCAATACACCTAAAGGTGCTCTCACACAAACGTACTAGACAAAGCTTAGTCTCCAACTCTCTCTAGGCAAAATGTCTTCTAATTAACTCTTACACACATTAAAAAAAAAAAAAAAAAAAAAAGGCTACACCACAACTCTATTTATAAGGACTATGGCACCTCCTGATTATTCTTCTAGCTAATATAGGATTCCAAAACCAACTTGGAAAACTTCAAAATTTTTCTTTCATCAACTGGACTTAAAAAGTTCCAAATTTTGCAAACCCACAACAACAAAAAAGAGATCCCAAAAATATAAAATGAAAATCGACTTTAGTTAGGTATCTTTTCTAAAGTAAAAGTAATAGCAAGATAAACATGGTTAAAGGCACATTTTTGAAGATTTTTCAGGAATGATCAAGTTGAGTTTTCTGAAATTCTAGGTGGAGCTTCTAGGAATGTTTCAAGGAATGAAGTAGATAAATGTAAAGATAGCTACCTATTTTTTCCCTCTTTTACTGGAGTTTTAGGCCCAGCCATTGGCAAGAGATTTTTTTAAACTCACACACACATACTTCTACTAGTACCTAGAGGCCTTAAACTAATTAGGAAAACAAAGAAGCCAGTGGGAGTTGTTCACCACACCAACTATATACTGCACAAAAATTTATGTAAGTGTTATAGGCAGGGCAAGCATTTCTTGCTGCCTAGTATTACTGCCAGAACCACCATATATTTGGAGGGGAAGAGATTTTCATTTAGTGATCCCACAATCTGCCATTGCAGAGTAGGGGTGGTTTCTGTTGGACCATAAGAGTACTAGTATGAGTTTGTGGTAGTTTAGGCATTCTTGATTTCCAATTACTTGAAGAAGAAAAGCTTAAGTTTCAAATTTTTTGTCATAATATTATCTAAATTTCATAAATATACATCAAAATCTAGCACTAAGAATGGATTTGATCAACTGCAGGGCTACATGGATCCAGAATATTACATGACCCATAAGTTGACCGAGAAAAGTGATGTATATAGCTTTGGAGTGCTAATGTTGGAGCTGTTAACAGCAAGAAAGCCAATAGAGCATGGGAAATATATTGTGAGAGAGGTTCAGGAGACAATGGATAAGACAAAAGATTTATACAACCTTCATGAATTTCTTGACCCAGCCATTGGTTTGGGAACAACCCTAAAAGGTTTAAAAAAGTTTGTGGATTTGGCAATGAGGTGTGTGAAAGAACCTGGATCCGACAGGCCTATGATGGTTGAGGTGGTTAAAGAGATTGAAAACATTATGGAGCTTACTGGTGTAAATCCCGATGCTGATTCCACATCCACTTTTGCAAGTTATGAGGAGACAAGTAAGAGGAGTTCCCCTTATCCAGGCTATTCTTATAGTTGAGGCACTTGTTTTATAATGGATTATACCTTCCAAGATAAAGCCCTATTCCAAATTTCATTTCAATCAAATGATCCATAACTACCAATATAAAGAAATGAAATAGGGTTTTTCCGAACATCGTAAAAGCGAGATTTATTTTTTTCATTTATTCTAATAAAATATTCTGATCTACTTTGTGTAGAATATCCAATTAGTATTGCACATCCCAATGCTTGTGTTCATATAGTAAGTTAACAGAACCGTGTTTATGATGGTACTTTTTTATTTGTGTGGGGAGGGTGGGGGGGTTGAAACAGAATCTTAGGCTGTCAACCTTGCACAATTTCGAAGGGAAGAGCAAAAAAGATGAGAATTCAAAATATTTTGCAGAATTCCATGTGAGGCTAGTCATCTTATACTGCACTTTTGATTTCTATGCTATGTATGCAATTCTACAATACTTTTGCAAAGAGAAAATATGTACAGTTTCCTATTTCAGTTAAGATAATTGTAGAGTTTTTTTGGCTATCTTAATTAGCCCTTTTTGTTTTGGTTGTGTAGTGGACGGAGTCTTTAAAGGTCATGTACTGAAACTATTGCTTTGTTTTTTGCTCTTTAGCATGGTTGCTAAATTGATTGAACCTTGTAATCCTTTGGTCATGGTTGTGGTTGACTTTCCCTGAAACTTATTCATCAATCATCTAAATATGTATCCTTGCTTCATCACAACTTTGCATAATTTACAAGAGCAACAAAATAGGCCACAAATTGTGATAGGCCAAGAATGTATTGACCCCTTGTAATGAATTAATCAATTAATTTAGTTGATTTAATTAATTAATCCAATTAACATGCAATAGGCGTGGCAACACAAACAAATCACCAATTAATGTAAAATGCAGAGGAAAATAAAGTTGACACAGTGATTTGTTTACGAATGGGGAAAACCTCCAAGGCAAAAACCCCACTGCGTAATTTAAGGTCACCACTCCTGAGAATCCACTATTATCACAATAAGCAGTTACAAGTAAAGGAATTCCAGTACTTTATACCAACTTACAGTTGAACCCTTACCCCAATACCCAATTGAACTTGTTCTGTAGTGACAATCTCTCATTTTCAATGCACGGCTCTCAATACGTGACTAACCAATCGATGCACGGATCCAAGTACGTGACTAACCACCAACTTTAGAAGGATTTTGTTTGCAAAATTCTTGAGTTCATCAACACGATAAAGATCACGAAGCTCTTTGATTACAAAACCCTATGGCATACAAATGCAGCTGCTTCTTGAAGAGAAAGATGAACTAGGGCATATGTCTCCGGTCACAATATGCTTGTGAAAAACCTTTGCATTCAAGCTATACTCACTTGCATCAACTATGACGGCCTTTAAAATAATCCTTATATATGTTTAGGGTTGTGAGGAAAAAAAACCTAAACATATATACACAAATTGGTGTGAAATTAGATCTGAAAAATTGATTTTTGTAAATCTCGATAAATAGTTATCTATCGAGCAGCTGTCGAGTATCGAGCAAAAACTGCCTTTTAAACCTCTATAGATGCTATCTGTTGAGCTTTAAAATCCAGCACTTCTTCATTTGTTTTTTAGACAGACTTGCATGGCTTTAACACTTGGAGCATTAAACACATCCTAGATCTATCCAATTACAAGTAAAGTGTGTTTTGTCAAAGGATTAACCAATTCTAGATGACATATGTTCTTAACATAATTCACATATGTACTAACAAATTGCAACCTCAATCATATCAATTGCCAAGTACTATGATGCTTCTCTATACTTTTTTGTTCAATTAATCTATTTATATATATTTCTAGCCTCTTAAAGTAAGACTTCAACTCTATTTAGATTTTCACTTGCCAAACCAATCAAGATTATAAATAAATAAACAAACATGATTATCATACAAAATGTGTTGGTAGAGCAAATAGATTACACATGTACCTTAGGTGCAGGCTCACTTCATTGGTTTCTCCAACAGAGCTGAAATGTACCACTCATTCTTATGAATTCCACGATCAAGCTTCCTGCTAGCATTCCATCTTAGTTTCTTGAATCCAATACGATCCAACATTGGAATGTAAGTGGTGTTGAGTTGTGACCCCATGCAGAAGAAGTGGTCAAGCCAGAATAGCTCCCCGGCCTCAACACCCTATATATGTCATAGAGTGTGAACTCAAGCATGGTTTCCGGAATCCAATTGCTTAGAATATGCATGGAATGCACAATATCAAGAGTGTTCTCAAAGAAAGATAGCCTTTGGGAGACACTAAAATGGATTGGGATCAATCCTCGTGAGGCAATGAAACTGTTGAATGGACCATCCAAATCCAATGTGCTAGTGATGATTGTGACATTCCGTTCTCTCATTCTGGCAGCAAATGTGGCAGTCCCACCTCCTATATCAAGTCCTATACGGATTGTCCCATGAGGTTTTGTGTTGAGAACATGATCAATCCAATAATCAAGCCCTCCATTGTCAAAGAGCCACTGACTTGTCTCTCTGCTCTTCAAGTTGAAGCAATCTTTATAGTCTAAGTATCCTGGTGCATTCTTACGCTCTATTAGGCATCGGTAACTTTTACAAGTGTAGGGATCCCAAATGATGCTGGTGTCAAGTGGGGTTGCCCAAAGGCTATCCGGAAATGGTGTTGGCTCTACATAATTGGCAGGGGACTTGGGACGGCATCTCCGGCGTGGAAGTGGTTCATACCCTTTAAGCATGAGCCTTTGGACTAAAACATCATCTACCGGACACTGGTCTCCAATGTCATATGTCATATATTGCACCAACTCCTTTGGAAACTTAAAGCAGCCTGCTCCAACTGGCGGGTAAACCTCATCAGACCCCATCTGTGGTAAGTACCCCAGTGGAAGCTTGTGAGGGCCAATTGCAAGCATAAGCTCATCAGGTATGTGAATGCTTGAATCAATATCAAAACCAAGTTTGATGGACTCGTGTGCTTGATTAGTACTAGATAACTCGTCACGTTGGCGTGTAAGCTCAATGAGTAGGGCCTGGCTAAGTAAGTTAGTGGAATTGAGTTTTTGGTACAGCTCAGCAAGTAGAGAGTGACTGGCAGCAAGCTGGGATTTGGTGGAGTTAAGGTCGTGGAAGAGAGAGGTGCAGGAGTAGACAGATAAGTTGAAGTAGAAAGGAGTAGTGAAGATGTATATGGTGAGGAGATTGGTGATTATAACAAGCAAAAGCATCTTGAGCTTGTACTTTTTGTCATGGGACTGTTGTTGCTGATGTGCCTGCTTTCTTTGGCTTTGGTAGTCTTGATCAGCTTTACTTCCCATTATCTATTCCCTTTGAACTCTTTGAATTCAGTTCAGAGAGTAAAAAACAAACCTTTGTGAGAGAGAGTGTGAGAGTGAGTAAGAAGTAAGAACAACAGTGAGGGAATTTGAGACAATGAAGAAAGTCGCCTTGCTTAGAACATAAGGTTCTCTCTATGGAAACTTCGTTCAGTTTTGGACGTGCTACAGATTTTACAAGTAATCTAATTAACATGCAAAGCTGACAATTTCAATGTCAACTTGCATTTTCTCTAGATCTTGACCACCTGGATCTTAATTATATTTTTTGCCATGGCCCCACGTCAAATTTTTAATTAAGAATGAGCATTGATAATGTGGTTCATATCATATGGTTCTTTCATAATTTTTTTTTTTTTTTTTTTTGGTCTTTTTCATAAATTACAAGCAGATTGCTTCACTTCCAAAGGTTTTGTTATTCAGTTAAAAGAAATTGATTGAAAACAAAAGGGCTTATATCAATCAAGTAGAATATTCTCACATCCAGGCCTCTCGTTTCCATGTTGTAAGGTAGTAAAAGGGCCTTTGATTTTTTTTTTTTTTTTTTTTTTGGGATAGGGCCTTTGATTCTGTTGATTATGCTAATGGGTGTGCAATCAATCTACCAACTTGATGTATCCGATCCAACATAACTCAACACCTCAAGTTGATTGTTTATGAATTGATGAGTTCATTTTTTTTTTCCCAGATTGGGTTGTGTTTGGGTTGGCAAGATTTTCATTTTGAACAACCCAACTCAACTCACATTATTAGTAGTTTAAAAAATATATGCATCTAAAATTTCTTATTTTGGATTTTGCAACTTGGTTTTAATTATTTTGACTTATTTTAAATTAATTTATTTATTAATTTGGATTTTGCAACTTGGCTTAGCAAAAGTAGTGTAATAACTTTTGCGAAGCCAAATATTAAAAAATGATAAATAAAAATAATAATTTGATCACTAAGTTGACAGTAATTATTTTATGCGTCTTTTATCGTATGTAAACCTATATGATATACAATACATAAAAATGGGCAAAGTTTAGGGTCACTGTTTTGGTGTGCTAAACCTCCACGTGGTCAAAAGTGAAAAGGTATTATTATTGTGACAGATTTAATACATTAGAACACTAAACTTAAGCCAAATCCTACCAGATAATGGTTCCTTTTTTTCCCTCCAAACCCGACCCATAGCTTGACCTGGTTGTCAACCGGCTGTAGTCGGTTTAACCGTAACCTATCCTTCCTCCATTTTTCAATCGAAAAGTGAAAACCCTAAACAGTAACAGGTAACTAACAAGAAGTCAATAAAGCAAACGCTCCAATTTCAAAATTCGAACTTGGCGCTTTTCACTTCCCCATTTTCCCATTTCTCAGATCTCTCATCTCTCTCTCTCTCTCTCTCTAAGCAAGAAAGATTAAATGGGTGCCAATCACAGCCGCGAAGATCTGGAACTCTCTGACTCCGATGAGTACGAAGAAGAAACCGAAAAAGAAGACGAGCAAGAAGAAGAAGAAGATTACCACGATGCCAAAGATAAGTCCTCAGAGCGCCGACCAAAAACCCCATCTTCCGTGGACGAAGTAGAGGCCAGACTCAAAGCTCTCAAGTTCAAATACCCATCTTCAACCCAAACCCCAAATCTCAAAAACCCAGTCAAGCTCTACCTCCACATCGGTGGAAACACCCCAGTAGCCAAATGGGTCCTCTCCGATAAACTCACTTCTTACTCTCTCATCAAGTCCTCTCAGATTGAACAGCAAGGCGACGATGAAGATGAAGAAGAAGAGCAAGAAGGTGAAGATTCTTGGTGGGTTTTGAAAGTTGGGTCCAAGATTAGAGTCAGGGTTACTCCAGAGATTCAACTGAAGACTTTTTGTGACCAGCGTCGTGTTGATTTTGTGGCTAATGGTGTTTGGGCAATGAAGTTCTTTACAAACGAGGACTATAAGGGGTTTGTAGCTAAGTTTCAAGACTGTTTGTTTGAGAACACGTATGGGTACGAGTCGAATGAGGAGAACAAGGTTAAGGTTTACGGAAAGGACTTCATTGGGTGGGCGAATCCTCAAGCTGCCGATGATTCGATGTGGGAAGATGCAGAGGATACTCTGTTTAAGAGCCCAGAGCCGAAGACTCCGACCCCGGCTTCTAGGGGGGTCCAAGATTTGAGAGAAGAGTTTGAGGAAGCTGCAAATGGCGGTATACAAAGCTTGGCATTGGGTGCATTGGATAATAGTTTTCTAGTTGGCGAATCGGGTATTCAAGTTGTTAAGAATTTCGCTCATGGAATTCAAGGGAAAGGGGTGTGTGTCAATTTTGATTATAAGAAGGGCGGTTCGGGTTTGGTTCATTCAACGCCTAAAAAGGCGTTACTGATGAGGGCCGAGACGAATATGCTGCTCATGAGTCCAATGATGGAGAGTGGAAAGCCTCACACAACAGGGCTTCATCAGCTTGATATTGAAACCGGAAAGGTTGTTACTGAGTGGCGGTTTGGGAAGGATGGGACTGATATTACAATGAGGGATATTGCTAATGATAGTAAAGGAGCTCAATTGGATCCCACGGGTTCAACCTTTTTGGGATTGGATGATAATAGGCTTTGCAGGTGGGATATGCGTGATCGAAAAGGAATTGTTCAGGATATTGCTAATGCTAGCACTCCTGTGTTGAATTGGACACAAGGGCACCAGTTCTCTAGAGGGACTAATTTTCAGTGCTTTGCGAGTACCGGTGATGGATCAATTGTTGTTGGGTCTCTTGATGGGAAGATTAGATTGTATTCGAGCAGTTCTATGAGACAAGCTAGAACTGCTTTTCCTGGGCTTGGTTCGCCTATTACTCATGTGGATGTTACCTTTGATGGGAAGTGGATTTTGGGCACCACGGATACGTATTTGATCCTTATTTGTACACTTTTTACTGACAAGGATGGAAGGGCTAAGACTGGTTTTGCAGGCCGTATGGGGAATAGGATCTCAGCTCCTAGGTTGTTGAAGCTGAATCCTCTGGATTCACACTTAGCTGGAGTTAATAATAAGTTTCGAAATGCACAGTTTTCATGGGTGAGTATATACTTATTCTATGCTTGCAAGTAAATTTATTAGAAGTTATGACTTTCTTATGGCCATTTAATTTGGAAATAGGTGCTTTAGAATCTCTAAGAACTAGTTGTTTTTGGTGGGATTTAGTCTCACTGCGTAGTTTATATTTTGTGTGGTTTACTTTGCTAATGCTCGTAAATTCTTTATTGCATCTGATTCAATTGCAATTGCATGGTTTCATAGTCTACTTGAGCGGGGTTTCCTCTGTATAAATGACAACGGATAAGATTTAAATATGTATTACAGCATTGAAAATTCTTGAGAGTCTAGTTGTTAAAAATACTTGATGGAATAATTGTTATGTTTCTTTTTCTCTCTTGATTTTCTGTACAAATTGGGATTGAAAACTAGCTGCCTGGCACTAATTGCATGTTTGAGATGTGAATCCTGGCATAAATTATAACTTGGTAAGGTTTGTCCTTTAAGGGTTGGTTAATTCTGTAGGAGACTTAATATTTAGGAAGGGGGACTATGGAAGTGGTCTTGTTTAGCATGCTTTTGAATAGTTTTTACCTGATTAAAACTTTCTTCTATTGTTATTATTTCTTTTTTTCAACTCAGTGTTAAATCCAGAGCTTATCAGGCTCTTCTTTCAATTTAGCCCAGAAGGAGGTCTCTTAGTAGTTATCATGTTAAACCTAAGAATATTTAAGCTTTATAAGAGTTTTATAGGACTCAGAAATAGAAATCATCCAAAATCATCCTATTAAACCTGGTGCTTATATATATGGACTTGCATAGAGGGTCTTGATTGTACTTGTAGATGTCAGGAGTGATTTTTGTAGATTGAAGGTTTATCCTTGCACGGTCTCATTTATAAACCTTCCCATAACTTTCTATTTTTAGGTAGTTCATTGCTTGTGTCATCTTTGTACCTTGGCTTTTGGCCCGTTGGCGCGCGCGCGCGCGCACACACAATGTTATCCAGTTGGAATTTTCCTTTAAGTTGTGCAAATTGCCTTTATTGCATTTTTCCTGGCCAAAAATTAAGCAGATTGTTACTACTCTTGTTACCTTTGTACCTGCTGTTCTATTCACAGCTCAGGGATACTTTGGCTTAATAGTTATCCAATTTAGTATTTGACTGACCTGGCCAGGATATCTTGCTGCTTGCTTTAATGTGGTCAGCTTTTGCAATTTTTTACTGCTTTTGGTTGATAAGCCTCCCTTTTGAAAATTTTTGTATAGCTTATGTGCTTTGTGATACTTCTTAGCTTCCCCTTGTAGGGGTTAACTCCTATAGAAGCTGATCAATCACTCAAATTCTTATCAATTTTCATTCCTCTTTCCTACTTTTTTTGGTGTTTCTTTGTAATTATAGTGTATGCAGGCTCATTAGCATACGGAACCTTACCATTCACCTTCCAACAATTGTTAAGTAAATCATTAGTGTGGCATTTTTTTTTGTAAAATGTGGATGGTGTGCCACAGTTGCATCTTTCTTTTCTTTTCAATAAACCATTTGTTATCTGAAAGTTTGTAGACTGCCCGCCGCTTTACTTAAGCAATTTCTGTCTTATTTTTGTCATTTAATGTTGTCTGCCTACTTTACTGTATGAATAATAGAACCGCTATTCAAGCTCACCTAAAGTTATTAATCTATTTATTTCATATACACTTCATATCTATTTAAAAACTCAGCTATTGATTTATTTTTTTGTGCTTTTCCTTAGTTCCTTGGGTATAATTTTGCAATTTCATATATGATATTGCCTAGGTCACGGAGAATGGGAAGCAGGAGCGCCATTTGGTTGCCACTGTGGGCAAGTTTAGTGTGATATGGAACTTCCAACAGGTGAAGAATGGCTCTCATGAGTGCTACCGCAATCAGGAGGGCCTGAAGAGCTGCTACTGTTACAAGATAGTCCTGAAGGATGACTCCATTGTTGATAGTCGCTTCATGCATGAGAAATTTGCAGTCACTGATTCACCTGAGGCCCCGCTGGTCATTGCAACCCCCTTGAAAGTCAGCTCGTTCAGCATATCCAGCAGGCGATGACATGCTCAGTCATGGCCATTTCTTCACTCATCAGCTTTCTTAGCCTCACCATTTCAAATGCTTTGTTTTAGAACTTCTTTCCTGTTTTTTAGGATATTGTTTCATTCAGTGATGTTTCACGGTGACATCAGTAATGAATGATGTCCAATTGTACTACGGTGTTCTAAACATAGATTTACTTTCTCTTTCAAATTGTAAGCCGTTTAATTTCTCCTAGCATCTGGTGTGTGTTAGTTCTTAATGATAAATATTGCTATCCTTATTGCAGAACTTGAAGCAGACATTGGTTGGCTGAAGTGTTCTCATTTTTTATTTAACTGTTTATCTCCTTTTCTTCTTTGTATATGCAACTTTTGGTAGAAGATACCATAGAGAACTAACTTATAATCTAATTACTTCCCTTCTAATTAGTTGTCACTGCAATTCTAGGTGCAGGCACTTTGTAGTTTTGAGGAATTTTAGCTTTATCAGGATAAGGCCAAATCTTTTAAGTAATATGAAGATCTGTACTCTGAAATCCAACGGCTTCAACGATTTGGGATAAGTGGGCCCATGTTATCATGTTTTTATTACACGTTGGTTACATACATGTATGATATATGTGGCTTTTTCTGTACCTCGTGGTGTGTATGACTTCAGTTAGAACTAGGAGTTATTGATAGAGAGTGAACAAAAGAAAATGGCGCTTGTAGTGGGCAGAGGATTCCTTGTTCAGCCGTGCTATTCATCCTTCATTTGTAAGAATGTTTATAAACCCTTGTCAGGTGTAACAAACACTTTCTGGCCTACCAGACCTGGAGCCACTCGATGCTTAACCCAGACCGTGGTTAGAGCCCAGCTGCGCCCTACATGGCTACCTGGGCTTGACCCTCCACCCTACCTGGATGGAAGGTGAGCTTTTCATATAATTGTACATGTTAATGTTCATTTATGCTGCTTTAAAAAATGAAAATGTTGCTTTTGAGCAGGAAGCTTGTTTGAATTGTATTTTGTTCTCCAATTTAGTCTGCCTGGAGATTTTGGTTTTGACCCACTTGGGCTTGGAGAGGATCCAGAAAGCTTGAAGTGGTATGTGCAGGCAGAGCTGGTTCATGCTCGCTTTGCCATGCTTGGAGTTGCTGGAATTCTTCTTACTGATGTAAGTGGTTCCAAAGTTTCCCTGGCCATTAACCATTTGTGAATCTCAACGTGTTTTGGCTACATAAATGCAAAAGGGTCATGATTTGTAGCTTAATTAAATATTCTACTCTCTAAGTTTAAATATGGCAAAGTCTTGAAAATGGAATTTGCAATTGCATCCAGTACTAGCTCGTTCCATGTTATCATTTGAATATGGGGTTTCCAAATGAATTCTTGGATTTCAATAGCATCTATATAATGAGAACCCCACACATCTTATCCAGAAAGCATCTACCTGTAAATTTACTTTTTGTCATTTTATCATTTTCTTATACTTTGTCACAGTTACTCCGCGTGACAGGAATCAGCAATATACCAGTTTGGTATGAAGCAGGTGCAGTAAAATTCAAGTTTGCCAACACAGAAACTCTATTCATTGTCCAACTAATATTGATGGGGTAGATTCTCTGCCCTTTATCAACCACTAAATTGATGGTTTACTGTACTTTTTTTTGCATCCCTCTGGTAAAAAGTAAAAACCTTGCTAAGTGATACAAGATAATCAAAGAGAATTATAGCATTGGAGAAAAACATAGGTAGAGTTTCTTAAGTGTTGCTTTCGTACATTAGGTTACTCAGTTAAATTAAATCATATGACTGTATTGACTAATGAGTGGCATTGTTGAATTTAATTGTCATTGGGGAAAATAACATTTTTTATGTTGTATTGGTCAATGTAATTACATGATTGAATTTATCTATAAAATCTAAGATACAACACTTAAGAAACTGTACCTAAATTTTACCAATATGGTATTATTTTCAGAACCCATGTCATTGTTGCAAATATTACATTCATTTTAAACATATAATCTTCTTAAAGCCACATGGTTGTTTTTATTTTTTTCATCGGCTTTGTTTGCACAGGTTTGTTGAAACTAAGAGGTACATGGATTTTGTTAGTCCCGGATCTCAAGCTGAGGGACCTTTCTTTGGGATAGAAGCCGCATTTGAAGGTTTAGAACCAGGGTAATTTTCTCATAAGAAGGATGCATATTTATGTCAATCACTTCCAAAGTTAAATGTTTTGATACTTTAACAAACAGATACCCTGGTGGCCCTTTGCTAAATCCTCTTGGCCTGGCTAAAGATATAACAAAGTCTCGTGACTGGAAACTAAAAGAGATCAAGAATGGTTTGTTTTGCTCATTCTTTCTTATATATTGCCCTTTTTTTTGTTTTTTTACTTTTTTTAATTGGGGGTTTCAATCACTTCTAAGTTTCATTGGTTACTGTCTTTATTGCAGGAAGACTTGCAATGGTAGCCATGCTCGGCATCTTTGTGCAAGCTTCTGTGACTCATGTGGGACCAATTGATAACCTTGTGGAGCACCTCTCAAATCCATGGCACAAAACCATTGTTCAGACCCTTGCTAACTCTGGCTCTTAAATGTGAATCAAACTTGGTCTCCCTAGTTCCTACAATAAAAATGTAAATTTTTTTACAAGTTACAACAATAACTTTTCATTTGTTCAGTTTTAGGTAAGTAAAGGTTCTTGGTCAAGAGTTGGGTAATTCTTTGACATGGAATAAGAAATCAAGATTGAAATCATCTAGTCTGATGATAAAAAAACAATTATCATATAGGATTTAAATTTGATCGTAACTATTAAAAAGAACTTACAAGAAAACTTACAAAAGAAAGGAAAAAAAAGGGGTTATGCTTGGTTATAAATATGGTATTGGCATCAAAATTTACGAGCTCGTGTAAATATAGTTGTTCTCTTTCTTGCAACTTTTATTGTAGATAAATGCTTCATATGAGTAATTTGCACTTTCCTATTCACAAACATTGAGGTGCTTAGCAAAAAAAAAAAAAAAAAAAATTGGGGTAAAGAAAGAAAGAAAAAAATTGAAAAAAAGAGAGGCAAATTAAGTCACCTTTTAGGAGAAAAGGTAAGAAAATTAAAACAAAAACAAAAAATCCGGCTTGCCGGATTCGAACCAGCGACCTAAGGATGACAGCTAGACCACTACAGTCCTCCGCTCTACCAACTGAGCTAAAGCCGGTCTTGCTATAGAATTACAAAAATAATTTATTAATCTATATTAAACGCATGATTCAGACATATTAAGGATTCTTTATTATTGAAAAACTTAAAAGGGGAAAAAGTGGAGATTAAAGTAGATGCATGTATATCTCATTATTTAAATACCTTAAAAATGAAAAGGGAGGAGAGAAGAAATAGGGTTGTAATAAATGGTTATCTATAAATAGTTCGGGAAAAAGCGTGTTGATGTTGGATGGGCATGAGAAAAAAAAGATAACATATAAGAAAATAGACAAATTACAATATCTATTTAATCTCTACACTTTAAAAATAAATTAAACAAATATTAAATAAACTAGAATATATTCCTCACCAAATTCCTCCAAATTCATTACTCTTGCCACTCTCCTTAAATAATAATAATAATAATAATAATGGGTCATTCTACCGTATCCCTTCTTTTTCTAGGGGGGTACGGTACCCTCTTTAATCTTGGCCATAGATTTTACACATTTGAATCCTGACCATTTATTTATTTTTAATGAAAAACCAGTTACCGGTTAAGTAGGTAATATGTAAAAGCAAGAATACACCGACAAACAAATTAGTGCTCTCTCTCTTGCGTCTTCTTTCTCGCGTCTTCTTTCTCAAACTGAAAACCTAGTGGGTGTTCCTTCTTTTACTTCAAAATCCTAAACGATGCATCTCTACAATGCTTGGCTTCCACCACCGATGGCCCAAGAGAGAGAAGGACTCATTCTCTCAGGTCGTGTGCTTCGTCAATAACTGCTTCAAACCTAATGACCTAGATTTTGTCTACTCCACTCTCAAATGGATCTCTATCATCAATCTGTGAGATTTCTTCAATTCTCTTTACTCTTAATTTTTTTTAGTCTTATCAATTTGTATTTGATATTGAATTGTGGATTTTTAAATGCCCATTTGATCGATGATTGAGTTAAGAAATGAATCACTGACACATAAAGAGCCGTTCTTCACCTATGGTTTGGCCCTTTTCCTTTTTGTTTCATTTTTCATATAGAAAGCTAGTTTTGCTTATATTTTGGCCTACCTAACCATGTGGGTTGTTGGGGGTATTTTTTTTTATTGTTGGGGGTATTTTTTTGTTAGGGTATTTGGATGACATTTATCTATGGAACTGCTAATTTTCACTAGGAAAAAATGTGTTTTTTACTTTTTATTTTTTTAAAAGTTAAATTAATTAAGCAATTATGATAGAAGACCTTTAGGGGTTGATTTGTGAAATGCAATAGATAATGAACTTGTGTATCTGTCTTGATATTGAGAAATGGAGGAATTTCTAGTTATCTACTAAAATGCTAGCTGTAAAGTATGCCTTATCTTGAGTCAAGGAGCAGGGAAAGTTGCGAGGGAGTAGAGGGATGACTATTGCAGTTGTGAAAAATTTGTAGCCATACCATTCATTTGCATTGTTTTGATGGGTTAGTTTTGAAACTATCCTAACGGGATTGAACTGAAAACTTTGTGAAACATACCATTCAATAGCTCTGTTTTGGTGGGTTAAATTTGAAACTATCCTAATTGGAATGAACTAAGTTCCTTGATAAAATTCTACCCCAAATATAAGTTACTACTAAGAACCTACTCCTAATCCAGTGGTGTAACCAGAGACTAATCCTTTTATTGATGGGTTTATTAAATAAGTTTAATTATTTGCTTACTCTGTGTTTGCTTCTGTAAATGGGTCCAAACACTTATAACATGTTTTTTTAAAGTAATATCTAATTTTAATAACTCAGCTTATATATAACCATTTCATTTTTCCTATCAAGATAACTCAGCTTATCAATATGAATAATTTATTCTTTGTTTCTTTTTCAGCCTCATTTTGTGCTTGACTGAGTGCTAGTTCCTTATTCTTTGTTTCCTTTTCAACCTCATTTATTATTGAGCTGTTATATACTACTCCTCGGAGTTAATTTGGAATCATTATCATGTTACTTGAGGTTTCCAAGGAGTAGCAAATGACAACTCAAGAATAAGTAAAAAGAATTAGTCTGACAGATTTTGATTATGGTTTTATTTCTTCATAAATTTGGCTGTTGTTTCTTCTTTTTCCCCCCTTACCAGAGAGATGCAGATAGTGCACTGGAGCAAAAATAGATAAGAGGGAGAGATAATCAAGTTATCTTTGTGTTTATAAAATTCTGTTAAGAGAAAAGACAATGCAGTGTAAGGATGTTGCTAGTTTTAGCTATTTCATGTCTTGTTATTTAATTGTAGTTGTTCAACAATTAAAACATTGAACAACATTTTAAGTCTCATGTGGTCAATATTGATTTTAGCTTTGATTTTGTCACTTTTAAAGACATGGCCCGTGTTCCCCTTAGAAAAACAGAAACTTTATGCAAAATTTAAATAATGGATTCCAATGACCACTCATAGATCAAGTTTTCCATATAAAAATAATTATATATAATATAAAAAAAGTTTCTTATAAGTGGCACAGAAAGTGCTTGTTGAAATGCTTCTAAGGGAACTTGTTGAAATAATTATTTGTGTTCATTATGTCATATGCATAATAGGAGTTTAAAATTGTAATCTGAAGCTTGAAGGACATACAGGTTCCTTGGCAGATTAAGTTGTTCTTTTTTAGCATTGTGTAATATTTTAACAAACTGGAAGGGCCATTACTTGATATGACACCACATTTTTCAGGTGGTCAATAGTTCTCCGATTCACTAATCTTCGAACTTTTTCTCTTTCCTCTTTCAGGCTAGCTAGGAGTATAATAATTGAAGATGGCATTGAACTCAGGCTTACATGGAATGATGATAGACCCCATTTTGTGTCTGCACATCTGGAGAAGAGGGTCAAATAAAATATTAGTTTGTTGCCTTACTCTTGGAGGTAGAACCTATTTGTAACCTGCAAAATGGCTTATATGTCATCAACTTTCTCTATGTACAATTTTATCTAAAGAAAAAGTGCTTAGTTACTCATATTACATGAAGTATTGTTAATGCATTCATGCCAAAATTTATTGGAATTACTAATTGCATTACTAAAGAAAAAGTGCTTAGTTACTAATGCATTCATGTTGAAAGTTTCTCAGCCACCTTCCTTCATGGTTCTTCTTTCTGGGTCCCCCGAGATACCAACTTCTTGTTCATGAATTGTTGGTTCTCAAGCCTTCTGATTCATTTTCTGCATCATTGAGTGGCTGATAGGGACATATCTGCTCTTATTCCTTGTGTTTCTTGGTCCCCCCCTCTGAACTGTCTTAATCCAACCCTGGCTTTGCTACACGCCCCAGGGATCCCAATCTCTTGAAAATCCCTAAGTATCCTGGCCCAGTTCTTATCACTGGGCTCCCTAGCGATTTTCTGACCTTGGCGAGCTGGGCTTTCTTCTTCCCTTTGTTTCATGAGATCTAAGGCTTACCCATTCGTGGGTTTGGGTTCCTTCTTATGACCCTTAATGGATTTGGGCCTATCATCCCGTTTCTTTATTGAAGGCTCAAGTATTGTATTTTTCTAGAGTTCAATTCTCTATGCCGTTTTAGGCCTTGGTGCAACATTGTGATTTTTTTTTAGACCTTAACACATATATATAAAGAAATAAGTAAGTATAAAAGTGAATTCAGTGGTAGGCCCAAATGTAAAAGTACGGTCAGATATGATATTGGTACTACCCAATGTGATAATAGAACTGTCAAATGTGAGAAAAAAAAAAGGAACTGCTAAATGTGACAAAAGTACTGTCAAATGTGATGTTGGTATTGTCGAATGTGATAATAGAACAATTAAATGTGAGAAAAAAAATAAGAGAACCACCAAATGTGACAAAAGAAAAGTCACATGTGATATTGGAACTACACAATGTGAGAATGAAATCATCAAATGTGAGAAAAAAAATAAAGGAATCGCCAAATGTGATAAAAGTACAGTTACATGTGATGTTGGTACTGCACAATGTGAGGATGAAATCGTCAAATGTGAGAAAAAAAATAAGGGAACCACTAAATGTGACAAAAATACTGTCAAATGTGATGTTAGAACTACACAATGTGAAGATGGAACCATCAAATGTGAGAAAAATAAGGGAACCACCAAATGTGATGAAATAATTATCACATATGATGTTGGAACTACATAATGTGAGGATGGAACCGTCAAATATGGGAAAAAAAATAAGGAAACTGCCAAATATGACAAAAGAATTGTTACATAGGATGTTGAAACTACATAATGTTAAGATGAAATTGTCAAATGTGGAAAAAAAAAAACTCGAAACCACCAAATGTGACAAAAGAACTGTCACATGTGATATTGGAATTACTCAATGTGAGAATGAAACCATCAAATGTGAGGATTTGGTAACTTGGTATAATTCATTGTTAAGATTTTAATTATTATCAAGATTGTTATGAATCAATAAAAATACAATCATATGTGATGCTGGTACTGCCTAATGTGACTAAAACATAATAGGACTTTTTTTTTTTTTTTTTGAGAAGAAAATAGTAGTACTATTGAATATAACAAAAGTATGATCATATGTGATTTGGTACTATCCAATGTAAAACTATCAAATGTGAGAAAAAATAATGGTACCACCAAATGTGACTAAGGTACAATCAGATATGATGCTAGTACTATCCAATGTGACGATGAAACTATTAAATGTGAGAAAAAAAATTAGAGTACTACCTAATGTGACAAAAGTACGGTCATTTTTTTAGGTTCTAAGCGTATTTAAGTAATTTTTTAGGTTACGGGATCATTTTAGTCATTTTTTAGATTTCAGTATCATTAAGTTATTTTTTAGGTTCAAAGGGTCTTCTGGTAGTTTTAAAGGGTTTCGAAAGAATTTTGGTCATTTTCAACTGTTATGGGGTATTTTTGGTCATTGCTTTAGGTTTTTTGGTTATTTCGATCATTTTTTATGTTTTAAGGTAATTTCAGAAATTTTTTTAGGTTTTAGGGTCATTCAGTCATTTTTTTAGGCTCTAAAGGTATTTTGATAATTTTTTAGGTTCTAAGGGCATTCTGGTAATTGTCGAGGGTTTCGGGGGTATTTTGGTCATTTTCAAGTTTAATGAGGTATTTTGGTCATTTTACAAGTTTCAATGGTATTTCAAAATTTTTTTAAGGTTTCGGGGTCATTTCGGTAATTTTCAAGGTTCTATGGGTATTTTGGTAATTTTTTAGGTTTAATTTGCATTACAGTCAGTTTTAGGTTCTAAGGGCATTATTGTCACTTTTTAAGTTATAAGGTCATTTTAGTCATTTTCTAGATTTCATTGTCATTTAGGTAATTTTTTTTTTAGTATCTAAGGGTATTTCGATTATTTTTTAAGTTTAGAGAGTATTTCGGTCATTTTTTAGATTTAGGGTCATTTCGGTCATTTTTTAAGTTTTAAGGATAAACTAATAATTTTTGAGAGTTTCGATGTTATTTTGCTAATTTTTAATTGTTAGATTGCGTTTTGGTAAATTTAGTAAATTTAAGGGTATTTCAGAATTTTAGAAACTTTAGGAGTATTTTTATTATATATATTCATTGATTATTAGGTAATTCAGTAGGCTTGGGTTGGGTTAGGTTGGCTACACTCATATGTAATATTGGTAAGACTAAACTTGACGATAGAACTGTGAAATGTGAATAATAAAAAAAAAAAAGAACCATTGAATGTGACAAAAATACGGTCATATGTGATATTGGTACTACCCAATATGACGATGGAACAATCAAATATGAGAAAAAAAAATTAGGATACCACCGAATGTGACAAAAGTATGGTTAAAAGTGATGTTGGTACTGCACAATGTAAGGATAGAACCGTCAAATGTGAGGAAAAAAAATAAAGGAATCATTGAATGTGACAAGAGAACTGTCACATATGATGTTGGAACTGCACAATATAATGATGGAACTGTCAAATGTGAGAAAAAAAATAAAGGAAGCACTGAATGTGACAAAAAAACTGTCACATGTGATATTGGAACTGCACAATGTGAGAATGGAATAGTCAAATGTAAGAAAAAAGTAAGAGAACTACCGAATGTGATAAAAAAAACTGTCACATATGATATTAGAACTGTACAATTTGATAATGAAACCGTTAAATATGAGAAAAAATAAAGGAACCACCAAATGTGACAAAAAAATGTCACATGTAATGTTGGAACTACACAATGTGAGGATAAAACCATCAAATGTGAGGGAAAAAAAAAGGAATTACCAAATGTGATAAAAGTACAGTCACATGTGATGTTAGTACTGCACAATATGAGGATGATACCATTAAATGCGAGAAAAAATAATAAAACCACTGAATGTGACAAAAGAATTGTCACATGTGATATTAGAATTGTATAATGTGAGGATGAAATCATCAAATGTAAAGATGAAATCATCAAATGTGAGGAAAAAATAAGGGAACCGCCAAATGTGACAAAAGAACTGTCATATGTGACGTTGGAACTCCACAATGTGAGAATGAAACCATCAAATGTGAGGAAAAAGTAAGAGAATTGCCAAATGTGACAAAAGAACTGTCATATGTGACGTTAGAACTGCACAATGTGAGGATGAAACTATCAAATGTGAGAGAAAAAGTAAGAGAACCGCCAAATATGACAAAGAAACTGTCACATGTGACGTTGGAACTGCACAGTGTGAGGATGGAGCCATCAAATGTGAGGAAAAAGTAAGTGAACCACTAAATGTGACAAAAGAACTGTCACATGTGACGTTGGAACTGCACAATGTGAGAATGAAACCATTAAATGTGAAAAAAAAAGTAAGGGAACCGACAAATGTGACAAAAGAACTATCACATGTGACGTTGGAAATGCACAATGTGAGGATGAAACCATCAAATGTGAGAAAAAAATAAGGGAACCGCCAAATGTGACGCAAGAACTGTCACATGTGACGTTAGAACTGCACAATGTGAGGATAAAACTATCAAATGTAAGAAAAATGTAACCTAATAAAGCAGGTTACCTACTAGTGGATACCGTACCCCTCTTTTTTTGAGAGGAGTACGATAGAATTACCCATAATAATAATATTCATTAAACTAGAATATATACCTCACCAAATTCCTCCAAATACATTACACTTGCTATTCTCCTTTAGAAAAAAGAAAAGGAAAACAAATCCAACAAATTGAGGACTAAAATCGCAGCCCTTTCCCATTTTTCCTTTGAGACGGTGTCTATTACCAAATCACGAGTCTCTCAATCTCCCTCTGAGGACAGGAGCAATAATATGGGGAAAAAAAAAAAAAAGTGTTCTTATAGTATTGCTAGTTCTTTATGCTCCGTTTTGCATGTTGAAAAAAAAAAAAAAGATAATGGAGCTATTAAACCTCTAATGACTAACATTTGAAAATTGAAAAATGCCAATAGTTTCTAGTCCGAATTTCACCAGACATCTAACAACAGGAAAACTTCTAATTTAATATATCCGAGATATCTTTTCAACCCACATATAAATGCCATTTGAGTGAGAAAATCAAATTTTCAATTCTCAAGGGAGGAAATGTAGCTCAAAAACTCAAATTCTTTGATTAGCTCAATCTCAATTCCCACAAACTTTTACAAGAGTTGATAATGGATGTTACAAGCCTATAGATTACAGAACCACCTTATTATGTGTCTTCCCCCAACCAAGCACCAACAACAAACTTATTACATCCTCCAAATCCACCATCCACACACAATCCTTTCGTTGAGCAAAATATAATCCAATCGACTTATACACATAATAATACCAACATGTACATTCGAGTAATGTTGAACCACCCAAAATAGAGAGGTAAAGCTATAACAGCAAAGACAATATATACCGGTTTCAGTGACAATTTACGTTGACTTTATTGAATTTGACCTTTTTCTAGCCAAAAACATAAGAACCCGTGGGAAGAAGGCTTTCTTCTTTTTCTTTCCAAGCCTTGAATCTGTGGATGACTCAGTATCAATGTCAATCCCTTGCATTGGTGGGTTAGACACATAATGAGTAGGAATGGCAGCATCAGGTGCCCGGTCATAGTTCATTGTTTCATTTCTCCCCTCGAAACTTATACTTGGGCTTTTAGTGGGATTTACTACTAGTGGACCCGATGCATTTGCCTTCCGTCGTTGTTCATGTTCAGCCCTCCATTTTCTTAACTCATGTTCTACACCCAACTTCCCTTCCTTGGCCTTCTCAGCCTTCTCCAATGCAAATTTTAGCTCTTCCTTTCTATCAGCCATCTCCTTATTCACTTCTTCCAACTTTGCTAAGCTTCTTAACTCAGACTCCTTGGCTACCTCAATTTGGGAAATTGCAGTTGCCACCCTAATGTTGGCCTGCTCCTCTGCCTCATGGGCGAGTTTACTGAGCTCATAGTACTCCTCTAGAGAGAGTGTTACTCCGGTAGGTGAATCCACATTGTCGACGCTTCTAGGTGATTCGCTCTCTTGCAATGCTTTTATTGCAGCTAGCGCCAACTTCTCCGAAGCCCTAGCAGCTTCTATCTCCTTTTGAGCTGCGAGTAATCTACTCTCCATGGTACTTGCTCCAGCCTTTGCTTGCTCAGATTCTTCCTTTGCCTTGCGCAGCTCTTCACGAGCCACTTGAGCAAGTGTCTTTGCCTGATCAGCCTCTTGTGCTGCTTGCTGTAATCGCTTGGGCAGCTCCACCATCTTTTCTCTAGCTTCTCTCTCTTTCATCTGAACTAGAGCTATTTCTGACCTTATCCTGTCTATCTCAGCTTCGAGAGATGCAACTGCTACTGATGCCATTCCTTCTCTTTGCCTTAAGGTGGCAAGAGCCGATTTCTCTGTTTCAAGCTCTGACTTTAAGGACATGGCTGCCACCTTCAAGTAATTTACTTCAGCAATTGCTTTCTCTATGTTAAGCTTCACTTCTTCAAGTTCCTTCTTTGCAGAAGCAACTGCTGCTTGTATATCACTATGAGTTTTCTTTGCTGGATCCTCTAGCTCACCATTTGAGAGTCCTTCACCAGTTTCCTCCTTCAATTTTGATTCCATATAAGCTGCCAATTCAGCTTTCAAATCAAGTAGCAAGGCCGAGGCAGTGTCAAGTTTTGATTTGAGATCCTTTGCTGATAGAATTTGCTGGTTAAGTCTCTGAAGCTCCTCTTCTGCTTGCTTCAATTCCTTCTCCCAGTAAAGAGAATCTTGTTCTCTGGCCATTGCAGCTCCTATTCTTTGTTCTTCTGCTTCTAGATGGGCAGCATGTGCAGACTCCAATGATTCCTTTGTGGCAATCAGCTCAATAGTCAGTCCTTCCACTGTCCTCTCAACTTCCTTTGATGCTGCAATAGCCTCTTCAGCTTTCTTTGCAGCCACATCTTTCTCAGTCACCAAAGAAGCATATTCCTTACACAGTGCTTCTAATTCCTCTTTAACATATTTTAGTTCCGAAACTGCAGCTGTATACCTGGCTTTAGCCACCTCAAGCTGTGCCTTGGCTGCAACACTAGCCTCATCAGCAATTCCTTGCTCCATCTCTTCCACCCTCAGCTTTGCAAGTTCTGAATCTTGTTTTGCCTGATGCTCTTCTGTTTGTGCCCTTTCGAGGTTGAGCTTTAGTTCTTCTATGAGTCTCTTAGTGCTGTCCAGCTCCTTTAGCACTTGCATTTTTTCCCCTTCAGCTATCTCTGACTGTCTCCTATACTCAGGAATCTCCTCCTGTACTCTCTCAAGTTCTTCTTCTACAAGCTTGCGTCTCTGCACAGCCAAAGAAGAATAATAGTTACTTTCAGTAGGACCATGTCACAATGTTCAGAAGCAAGTCAGGGAACAAATAAAATTACTAATATGTTATGCATCCCAGAAAAGGTTCAAACAGTCACCAAAGAAAGCAAAAACTTGTAGCAAGCAATAATCAGAAATTGAAACCTTTACCCTAGAATTGAAAATCTATCATCTTCTTTCCATTGGTTATTTCTAATTATACTGAAACACCTGACATAACATAGAGAAGTAAACCTGCAAAAATAATCATTCAGTAAAGTGAAAAAAACAACGTGCAATTTGTTCTCTTGTTAGATCAATTAGCCATTATTTCAGAAATATACATTTTGTCTCATACATGTACCACTATCATCATCATCACAATAACACTAACCCTATGACTACTAATAACTTTTAGCCATCTATCTGCCAAACTAATTGCACAAGTGCTGCTACCATGGCTAAAGACATTGCCACACACAAGTAACACCACAACCAAATACACCACCTTACTTGTTAGGTCAAAAATCATACAACTCCATGTCCCAAAACAATTGTGCTTTGCCCCTTTCGCTGTCTCTCTGCATTGTAGGAGCTGTATAACAATGCTACTCTCCCACATAGCAGCCCTTGGCACAAGATTGACTCGAGAACAAACTTATCAAAAAAAAGAGAAAAATATTGACTCAAGAACAAACTTAATCAGAAGATCCTAAAGTTAAAGGCACCTAACAAGTCACTAAATTGAAAAGTATGGAGTAGTCAGTTGTTCCCTCCCATTTGTCATAATCCTAGTAATGTGAAATGTTAACTTTCTTTAAATTTAGCTATTTTTATCAGTTTTTCAATAATGTATTTTTTTCCATAATTAAAAAGTTAGGAGAGGGGAGGTTTGAACCTTGGACATTTCCTTTGGAAATGTTAAGAAGTGCTAGTTGAGCTACAAGGCTCTTGGCAGTTTTTCAAAAATGTCTGAATATCATACACCCAGCAGCAACAACAAAGCTTTAGTTCCAAAACTTTGGGGTTCACTATAGACTAGTTAAGGTCAACCAAATGTATTCTTAAAATCATACCTGTCTGGCAAGAAAATCAATAACTGGGATTTTCTGTGATGGCAATTACAACAGGGAATTGGATTAGAAAAATCTGTTACAATCACTTTTGTCTTCAGGCCAAAGCATAAATTTGAAATGAAGTCTATATAAATGTAAAGTATCTATTTGTTCCTTTGTGTTCATCATCGCGAACGAAAGTTCTTTTGATCAATAAAATTGCACTACTTACCTATAAAAAATAAATAAATGTATAGCGTCCTCATAAATTTTTTAATCAGGTCTCTGCAGCTATATTGATTTCCCCATTACTACTACCATCATCTCTTCATAGCCATGCCACCACTACCACCAACCATTACCATTACCATTACCATGGTTATTGCCTCTAGCCAAAACCACAATAGTAAATCACATATTTTCCAACTTTTTTGAAACATATCATATACAGCATGGTAATCTCCAAAACGCTTTAGAATCTCCCCCAAAAACCATAACCAAAAAAAAAAAATCTCCAAAACACTTTAGGCATTATCTTTGCAACTAAAACAAAACAAAACAAAAGGGCTGCAGGTTACACTGTGTAACTCTAACTAATATTATACCACCTAATAACTTGTTATTGAATTTATATTTTGAAAATTTCACTGTTGGACTATATGTTCCATACGTTTTTAACATGCATGCCAATTGTTATGCTAATCAGATGCTATATACCATTTGATCTATAAATTCATCTTTTATGCATTATTTTAAATTACAAAAAATTGAATTTAAACAATTGATTGATAATATAACTATTGATCTTTGATCATCTTGAAATTTTGCAAGCATGGAGAACATACAAAAATAATGCAATCCAACGGTAGATTTGTCAAACTTTGCATTATATTGAGTGGTGTAACGTAGTTTAAAGTTACATTAGGTTTAACTTGGACCCAACCCATACATACATACATACGTATATATATATATATATATATATAAAGTCGAGCACATTAATTGATAATGATCAAATAACACAGTATATCTACCTCCACAGTTTGGATTCTATGGGCTTTCCAATCAACAATTCCTCCAAATTTGGAAACAGCTTCTTTGACAGATTCAAAAGGTGCTGTAGTATCAATAAGTCCTCTGTTTACATCAACCTGCTCAGCATGTTCAGAAGGATCAATTGTTACTGGTTTTTTAACGGCAATATTGGCAAACTATGCATGATGCAGAGAAAGCTCATCAGATAGCACTACATGATCCACAAAATTTTCCCCCTTACCTCAGGGTATGAATTCTCTTCAGACAGCACTATGTGGTCCTCATTTTGGGATTCATTTACCACCGGGAATGAATACTCATCGGACGACACTACAAGGTCTTCATTTTTTGATGCTTTTACCTCAGGAGAGAAAGCAGGTGGCGTAACTTCATCCACATGAACATGAGCACTGTCAATAGAGGAACCATCTTGAGTTTTCTGTTCATCATTGGAATCTATTATCTCTCCAGTTTTAGAATTTTCCAGTGTTATATCTGGTTGGTCTGTCTCTGTTTTATCAACCTCATCTGTTGAGGTTGAAGCTGAAGTGTATGTTGGGAGAAGCTGATCTTGTCCCAGAGATGGACCATCAGATGCATCCTGTACAGTTTCTGAAGACTGATCGTTGGGTTCCACTTTTCCATTAGTAGTAACTGGGTTTGTCATGGGAGAGGGCAAGGAAGTTTCAGGAGGAGGCATCTCATGAGCAATTTTCACATCCTGAGGAGGCTTCTCTTCAGTAATTTTAGTATCCTCCATACTAAGAAAGTTTTAAGAAGTGCCACAAGGGTATCTAAAATTCAATTAAACAGAAGCTAAATTAGCAAAAATGAGCATAAAAAAAAATGACAAGAAATTTATTGCCTGGTTTGTGCAATTCTTGACAATATTGAAAATTTATAACCATTGCTCGGCTAGAATAATTACAAGCTGGAACTCCTTAAAGAAGCAAGTTGACGAATTCAAATATAAGATAGATTGGATCAATCATAAATTCACCTTGTTTTCTGCACATACCATTCATCATCATTTACCATTGTATTTCATTTTTTCCATTTAATTCCATTGTTAGGCTGATGAAGGTGGGGAAACTGGGAATGGGATATATGTTTCAGCCAAAGGCACAGATAGTTGACATGTTTTGAGCAAGGAAGTTAAGCCTTGCAGGAAGAACATGGACAATTAAAAGTGTGTGGGGAAGAGAGGTCAAAAAGAAACAGAAGCAGGGTTAAGGATCAGGAAACATTTACTTGTGGCCCTGCTAGAAATGATTCCAGAAAGGATTCCAACATGTAACCACAGTATAAAGATTCTAAGAAGAGTTGAGTGAGATAATTAGCAAACAGATGCGGAAAGAGGGTCATGGTGCAATTGATAAAAATGATTTTGAGATTATTGATGGTCATATCTACATCAAAACATATTAAATAGGATTTGAAACCATAATTACTAAATAGGATTGATGACATCTTCAGTCTCACCACATAAAAGATAAAAGAAATTCATAGCGTTTGACAGTATGCAATCAAGAAATTATTGTAATTAACCTTTATGACTATCTTAGGCAAACAACCTTCTAGTTTTGTACTTCTTGAAGATTCAACAAACCAAGGCGGACAACAGATCTTTACTACACTGTTCTTTAATACATGGCCTAGGTTTAATTACGGTGCATGCCACCGCCACCTAGCAGCATCCTGGATTTGTCATTGACAAAGAAAAATTTGATTTTCTCTCATAGTACCTTTAACATTATTCCAAAACTTCCAAGCAGAAGAGGATGTCCAAGTAACCAATTCATCAACTTAGAGTACCCTTCAACTAAAACTTCTTTAATTTCATCACAAAGGGTCCATCTAACAAAGCATTCATTCAGCTACCATGAGGATGTGTTCATTCATGATCATCAAATTCAGCTGCTTACTTGTCCTTTTCACTAATTGAATGAATATTTTATAAAAAGGAGAACAGAATACTGAGTCACTAACAAACACAACACTGAACAGGATGCTTAACGGGAGAAACTAGCACGCCAATCCAACCAGAGGAAAGTAAGGTTTTAATCACACACAACTTTTGAAACGCATTATCCAATTACAGGACTCATATATCCAGGTACTCTTATCACATCCTATTTCAATTCAACTAGCACCCAAAAAGGCTGAAAAAGATATCTGTTGTCCACCAAAAGCCGTTAGATTTTCATTTTTGCAAGAATAAGTTAGCTGCTATAATCATTATTTAGTAATATGAAGCTGAAGGGTCCTTTATAAAGTTTTGAAACTGCACCAACTTTCTAAATTCTGCATGCTATCTAAATTGCAAGGTCTACCAACCACGCCAGCATAAAATTAACCCAACAAAAACTATTGCAAGGTCTGTGTACATTTTATAGACAACACCTCGCTTTTGAAAACCATACCAATTAACTATACCTCACAAAGAAACCATGTTCACCCTAAGCTTCAAACTTAACCCTTTAATTTCCACCCCAAATAAGAGTTTAAAGGGCGAGCACAAGATAAGAACTTTTTACACTGATTAACCTCAAGCATAAACAATATTAACATGTAAAAATAAAATAAAATTCTTATTTGTAACAAACTGGTTTAATATTTTTCTCTTCCAATTATATACATGTAAAAAGTAACATTTCAACTCTAAGATTCTCCGTAATCATTCATAGAAGACCACAAAATATCAAAATCTCTTATAGTAGCTGCAAAAGCTCAATCCATCCAAGCTGTTCTGTCATTAAGGTTCAAAGTTTTCAAGAACTTTAGGAAATCAAAAAGCCAAGAAAACAAATAACAATTATGACTACAAATCAAAGCTTCACAACAATTCTCCAACTACACGAATTACAAAACTTCCAGGATTTCAAATTCCCAGAATTTCCTTTCCACAACTCTTGAACAACCAAAGTGCAAAATCTAATATTTACAGAGCTAATTTGAAACAATAATTACGGGTAAAAAATGAAAAAAAAAAAAAAAAAAAAACAGGGAAAGAAGAAAGAGAAACGTACCGGGATAGAGTAGAAGCGAAATAATGAAAAGTCAAATGGAATTGGATATTAAATATGGCTGAAATTAATAAAAATAAAAACAATAATTAGTAGAAAATGATAATAATAATAATAATTATTATTATTATTATTATTATGAGAATATAGTTAAGGTGGAAAAATTGAGTGCTAAAATTAGAAAGAGAAAATTACGTGGAGCCTACCTCTTCACACACAGAATACTAGATCCATTCTGTACGCTTTATCTTTCTCTCATTCAAAATGAAAACACTTTTTTTTTTTTTTTTTGTGTTTTTGTTTTTTTGGTTTGAGAAACGAAAAAAATCAATTATTATAGTTATAATTATGTTGTTGTCGCTTTTTGTTTTCGCGAAGAAAAAACAGTCTTGTGGTTTTTAATGAAAGTGTTCGTTCTTTGAAAAGGAATCTTACGACACAAAGTCTGTTTTTGACTATAATATGAATACCGAGCGTCGACTACAGCTCAGCTCAGCTCAATTCAGTTGATTTTTTTTTTTTTTTTTTTATATATATAATTATTTTATTATAGTTTAGCTTTATAAATTAAAAGAAAAAAAAGTTGGTATGATTATCAACTATAAGAGGTTTAATAAACAAGTAGAATTTCTAAAAAAGAAAAAAAAAAAGTGTTCGTTTTCCAAACCAAATGATCAATTTTTTTGGTAAGTTTGACTGTAAGTTATGAATTTGGCATTCATGAAAAAAGAAGTTATAATTATAGTAAAATTGAACCGAACTTAAATTAGTTAGTGGATAAAATTTACCTACATATATGGTTGATATTATTTTAGGTAAATCGCAAATTACACTCTTAAAGTTTGGAGTATTTGAATTTACACCTTAAAGTTTCAAAATTTAAATTTTACCCACTAAATTTTAAGGGTATTTGGATTTTACTCTTTAAAATTTTGGGAAGTGTTTGGATTTTACACTTTAAAACTTTCAGAAATTTATGGTGTAAATAGGGATTTAAATTCAAATTCTAAAACGTCATAGTGTAAAATTCAAGTACTCCCAAATTTTAGGAAAAAAATTTTAAATTCTAAAATTTCAGGATATAAAAATAAAATCTAAACAGTCTCAAACTTTAGGGATATAATTTGCGATTTATTTTATTATTTTTTATTAGAATTACAACATAGAAAATTGTGGAAGAAATAAAAGTGGCCCAATAATAAGTTTAATCATTTGGTGTAGATAATTTATACAATTATTTAGTAAGATTTATGGTCAAATTATTTGATTATAAAAAAAAAAATGATATCACTATCTTTTTCCTTAATTTTCAAATAAAGATGTCCTATTATTTGTCCTTCATAAACCTATAGGAGTTGCCATAAATTCTATAATAATTTTCTAAAGAATACAAACAAAAACCAATTTCCAAAATTTCATAAAATAATGAAAGGTCCCCTCTAAATTTCTGTAAGATATTACATTTTAAAGCTAAGGAATAAAATATAAATGAAGTCACCGCCCATCATGAACGGCTCCTTCACGCTCTTAATAGACGGTGTAAAATTAATTTTCACCAAAATACTATTATACCCTTGTTATATTGTTTAAATTACGCATGATTTTGATGAATCACGGTCAACCAGTACTGGACAATGTTGTCCAATGAAAAATTTAGAAGTAGAGATTTGAGATTTCAAGAAGTTCAAACAGTCTCAACGGTAAAGGAAATTTGAGGCATTACTAAATGACGAAAATACCACTTTCAATGTAGGAGAGTGAGGCCCAGATCTTATCTCACAACACCGACCTATTGGCCAAATTGGGACCGTTGGATTAATTGTTTTGCGGTGGTTGAATTTTCTGTTTGAAAAGTAGCTGAGAGTCTGTGACTTTTTCACGGTTTGTAATGAAATTAAAGGATCCCAAGGTGTTTGAGAAACAACAAGAAGTTTTGGAAAGAGAAAAAAAATATATATTTGTAGAAGGTAAAAAAGCTTGGGATTTGGGGAATGGTAACCTTATGCCAAGTGCTGCACTAAGAGGATTCATTTTAGTACCAAAAAACAAACTAAACCAAAGGTGTCAAACTTATATATAGTAAATTGTTATTTCTGAAACTTTACTGTTACTAAATGGTAAACATAAAAAATGTTGTTTAATTGTTCCCATGTACGTATGCATTATAGCACTGTAGTTCACTCGCTTACAAAGAGAGCAATTTGCAACTTTCAATTCCAAATCTGAATGGAAGATGTACTACCAAACGTTACCTCTGTTTTACAGGTTGATCTTGACTGCCTTCCTTAAATGAAATGTATTGTCTTTCTTCTAAAAAAAAAAAAAAATTGGTAAAAATTAAAAAAAAAAAAAAACGTTATTTAATTGAAAGTTAGAGAGAGCGACTTGAGTGGTAAAATAAAAAAGAGTTGTAGGGTTAAGGGCCCAAATTATATATTGGGCCTTGGGCCTTGGCCGAGAACGTGAATGGTCTGAGGAAGAATAAATAGTTATGAAAGATTCCAATTTATAGTCTCATAAATGAGGAATGAATGGAAGACAATCCGAGGAGGAACACCTCATCGGATATGAAGAATGCAGCTCAAGTATGTATTCTAGCGCTTAGAGTGATCCTCCAAGAAACTTCAGTGATAGGGACGGGCCCTGTGAACATACGAGAAGGAAGGAAACCCAAAAATATCTAAGGGAAAGCTGCTACTAAATAAATGCACTACAGCTACTTTTCTGGCCGCATTTATGTGGAGAAGACCCCTGAACAGTACTGTCTTGGCTACCATAACTCACAAAAAGCCAAAGAAGGTGTCTGATGGGACAGACACTTAAGTAAGGGATCAAATAATCAACAAGTATAGGATCAAGATAGTCCAAGGGGATCTATATAATATAAGAGACCTTCCATGAGAGAGAGATTAGAAAAATAGAGAAAGAATATTGTAGCAATCAAAGTTATATATGTAATCAGTTTAATTGATTTATATAGAGATTTACCTCCTCAGACAGGGAAATTCAGTCAATTCTATGTTCTTTGTTCTTGCTTGATCATCTCCTGAATCCATACTAGCCGTTGTCAAATTCATTAGGGCCAAGTTCTTTGACCCACTCTTTACAAATTTATTGTATTGGGCTCACTAGGCCAACATCCCTTACATTTTGGGTTTGGGCTGCAAAATGTGTCCATACAATTGGCGCAATCTGTGGGAAGAACTGGTGATATAGTGAGTGCAACGCTTAACTATGGTAGGATCAGGTCCACACCAAGTAAAATCTTTGGGATCCCAGCATGGCGATCCTTTTTTCAACCTTAAGTGAAGAGGCGACCGCGAGGGAAGTGTGCATACCACACATACTAGTAAGAGTCAACCTCGAGGTGGAAGTCATATCTCCCATGCAAAGAGTAACAAGGGCATGCATCTGGAGATTGACTAGTTGAAGAGGAAGTTGCGCCATGCACGGCGAAGGCGAACCCCTTCCAACTCTGATGTTTCTTCTGATGACGAAAGGGACGTCAATTACAGGCGAAGGTCTTGAACCCCGCCTAGTGAATCTTTCTCCTACGAGGAGGAACACCATTGTGAACGGAGGGTTAGAAGCCCACCTCGTAAAGGCATGGGAAACAATGCTATGAGCAGGGCCTTGAAGTGGCTCACATGCTTCACTCGTAAAATCGAGGGGGTGAAGCTTCCTCGACGATTCAATTAGCCCACTTTCACCATATACAATGGTAGAATAGACCCCGCGGAGCATGTGAGCCACTTCAATAAGAGAATGGCTATCCATTCCAAGGGAGAAGCCTTGATGTGCAAGGTTTTCCCATCTAGTCTGGGACCTGTTGCGATGAGATGGTTTGACAGCCTGAGGGCAGATTCCATAAGTTCCTTTTAGGAGCTCACCCAGGCATTTGGTTCCTAATTCGTCACCTGTAGCAGGGTTCCTCGGCCTTTGGCATCCCTACTATCCTTAAGCATGCGAGAGGGAGAGATCTTGAAAACGTACTTGGATAGATATTAGAAGATGTTCAACGAGATAGATGGTGACTTGGACGATGTGGCCATCGATACTTTTAAGGTTGGCTTCCCAGTTGAGCACGATTTGAGAAAATCTCTGATTGACAAACCTGTCACTAGTATGCGTCAACTCATTGACCGAATTGATAAGTATAAAAGGGTTAAGGAAGACCAACAGTAGGGGAAAGGAAAGGATAAGGTTATCCCTCAGGAAAAGAGGGATTTCAGGTCGAACCGATACAATAACAACCGACCACGAGAGATTTTACTGGGTAGTCAGGATCTGCTAGTACTCAGGTGGTCAATGCCGTGTTTAGAGAACCGGTGCATTAGGTTCTGGAGAAGATTAGGAATGAGTCATTCTTCAAGTGGCCAAATAAGATGGCAAGAAACCCTGCAAGGCGCAATCGAAACCTTTATTGCCAATACCACCAAGACCAAGGACACACCACGAAAGATTGTAAAAATATGTGGGACCATCTGGACTAACTCGTTCGTGAAGGAAAGTTAAAGCAACTCTTGCATCACTCCAATGGCCAGGAGGGCCAAACAAACTCAGAATCCCAAAAAGATGATTCTTCAAGACCACCCTTGGGAACGAAAAATGCCATCTTCACTACTCTAGGGAGGACTGGTTCCTGCCCTTCCAGAGTGATATCTGTGGCTTAGCTATCTGCTGAGGGCGCTAATCCAGAGCCAAAGAAGGCTAGAATAGAAATCCAACCGGTTCTGCGCTTCTTGGACAAGGATAAGATCGGAACCATCCAACCCCATGATGATACTTTAGTGGTCACACTCAAAATTGGGGGGTATGATGTGAAGAGAGTATTGGTGGACCAGGGCAGTGATGCTGAGATTATGTACCTCGACCTGTACAAGGGGCTAAATTTAAGACCCGAGAACCTAACAGCCTACAATTCGCCTTTGATAAGTTTTGATGGAAATGTCGTTATTCTGAAGGGCCAAATTAGACTACCCATACAGACTGGTTTAGAAGTGGTGGAGGTGGATTTCATTGTGGTGGATGCTTATTCACCCTACACAGCCATTGTGGCCAGACCTTGGCTTCATACCCTAGGAGCCATTTCTTCTACTCTGCACCAGAAGGTGAAATATCCCTCTGAGGGCCAAGTTAAATATCCTTATAAGTGCTTAAACAGAACCTTAGTCATGCATGGGTCCTCGAACCAGATGCTTTAGGGAAATTAACACTCTATGACATCTTTATAAGTGTTTAAACAGAACCTTAGTCAAGCCTGAATCCTCAGACCAGATGCTTTAGGGAAATTAACACTCTATGACATCTTTATAAGTGTTTAAATAGAACATTAGTCATGCCTGGGTTCTCAGACCAGATGCTTTGGGAAAATTAACACGCTATGACATCTTTATAAGTGTTTAAATAGAACCTTAGTCATGTTTGAGTCCTCGGACCAGATGCTTTGAAAAAATTAGCACTTTATGACATCTTTCTAAGTGTTAAACAGAATCCTAGTCATGATTGATCCCCTGGATCAAATACTAAGTGAAAATTAACATTATGATACCTATTGATCTTTTGTTAAGTGTTAATACAAATTAAGGGTCATACCCAACTCCACGGATCAATGATTTTATGTAAGTAGAAGTCCTTATTTATTTATCTAAGTAATGAGCAGGATGAAGACATTCTCCCCCTTCTATTTTTTATAAAGTATATATTCTTCTTTATTGGACTCAGCCTTCATTACAGAAGGTTCAGTTCTCAATACAAAAATAAGGTAAACCTATCTGTTACTGGTATTTCATCAAATTACTTAGATTGTTAGCAGTAGGTTATTGTTAGCTTTTAATAAAGACAAGCAGCAACAGTTCAATACTATTTATAACAGTAATAAGCTTCGAAGCACATAAAGGTAAAGGCATGAGAGATAAAAACAAAAAATATTTCCATTAAGCAAAAAAGGGAATATATTATGTTTGGTGGTAGAACGCCATTACAAAAAGTTATACACAGAGAAAAATACAAAGAAAATCCTAAGTACTAAGCCTTGGCCTTGAGGGTAAGAGGGTATTCTTTTTGGCTCGGCTGGGAGGTGTCAGCATCCTTGGCCTTAGGATCAGCTTCCCTAGTCTTGGCCTCTGCTTCCTTTGCCTTGGTTTCAGCTTCCTTGGCCTTGGCAGCGTCCTTGGCTCCTACTGAGGGCTTGTTCTCCTCTCCCTTACCCCCGTCTTTGGCCTCCTCTACCCCCTGGCCCTGATCACTAGCTTGGATAGTCAAGGGCTACTCCAAGGTCTCTGGAGTATAGGCAAGAGAAGAGAGGATGGCATCTGGGACTTCACGGATGTTTGGATGGTAGTATATGCTCCTAGATTGCCTCCAGACTGAATCTGCAGGGACTCCTGCAATGTCAAAGGCCCTATCCCATGATACATTGCAGTAATCCCTACACATCTCAAAAAGCTCCTCAGTGAGCCTCACTTGCGTTTCTTCCACATCGAGTTGATAAAATGCCTGCTTCTCAGCCTTGAGTGCCTCCTTAGCCTTTTGCAACTCGGCCTTGAGATCCAGAATTTGCTGTTTTTGGGTGGCCAGCTCAAGTTTCGTCGTGTAGAGCTACTTACGCTGGTCCTTGGCTTGGGCCTCAGCGCTTTTTAGACCAGCCAGAGCACTTAGGCGTTCCCTTTCTAATGTAGTCAGCTTTTTAGTCAACTCAGTATGCTCCTCTTTAAGAGCCCCCAGAATCTTTTTGGACTTGGCACGAGAGTGGGCCTCCGCCCTGACTTAATTGCGAGCGTCCTTGACCCACTCCTCGGCCACAAAGACCTGTTGGGTAACCTGCATAAAAATAATAGAAGAATTCCACGTGAGAAAAAGGAAAAATGAAAAAAGTGGCTAAGTATGTAATTCAAAAGGCGTGTCAAACCACTTACTATAGCAAGGTCCCTCTTTAGGGATAGGAAGAGGTCAGGTTGCTTGAAGTGTCTGTAAGCATCCATATCTCTCGGCAGAAGAAGTGGTTGCTCAAGGGCTTCAGAAACATAAACCGAGTGCCCCCCTGAAAGTTTCGAACTGAGGCATCCCAAGGGATGAAGGCAACATCCACCTCCAGTTTAGGGGACCAAGTACGCGGTGGTCGGCATACATTAGCCCCTTGAGAGTCTTCCCTGCTCTCCACGGAGGAAGCTCGTTTGTCTTTGGTGTGCTTGGGCTGCTTCACCCCCTTTTGAGGAAGCATCTCGCCCTCCTCTATGTCATGCACCTCTAGCACTTTTCTCTTCTTTTTCAGATCAGGGCAAAGGAGCAGCACGACTGAAGTCACGGGGAGAGGAGGGGGAGGTGGAAGATTAGCTGGAACTTGGGACTTGGTGGCTTCTTTGGAAGCTAACACCTTGCCCCTTGCGGCCATAAAATCTCTTAAACTTTTATTCCCCTGGTTTAAGGCCATTTCACCTTCCTCTTCTTCGGAGGTACTATCTAGACGGGAAGTCACAAGGGTGGGGACATGGATACTAGAATGCCTATCAGGTTCGTCCTTAGCGTCCAAGACGGGAATCACTTGCACTCCTTAAGTCTCCTCCTCCTCGAAATGAGACCTGTCAATTTCTTCTTCGAGCCAGGAATTTGAGGAGGCAATCTCTTCTTCTGTTGCTACTGCTTCAGGCGGAACCTGTTGAAATGGTTGCATGACCAGTGGAAAGTTCTGTTGGAATGGATGTGCAACTGGTGGAAGGTCGTCTCAGGTAAGAAAGTTGGGCTGAGATACGTCAATTTGGGCCAATCGTGGGTCACTCGCTCTTATGGCGTGGCCGATTTCTTGGTATATCTCTGAGATGGGCTAGAAGTCCAAAATCAGCTGGATGGCTTGCAGCTGCCTGTCCTCACTTACAAAGATTTCAGATCTCAACAAGTAATTGAGAGCTTCAACGTTGGTTAGGCTAAGCCTGGGAGCCACTTGCCTTTTATCTGCGAAAATAACCGAGGAGTAAAACATGGTTAGAAAATTGGAATCCACCATTAAAAGGAGCAAAACATGGTTATGATTAAAGAGTCTAAATCTTTTACTAAGGAACCTAACTCTAAGGTACCCCATCTGGCACTCCCTCTCGAACGAGGTAGTGAAGGCCATCATGCCATGCTTCTGAAGCTATCAGATAGTTGTCTTTCATACCCCTTGTAAATTTAGGTAGACATGATACTAGTTTGACAACGTTTGATCGGGACTTGAGATATTATCCCGCGTTTTTTTAGGGAGTGACACTCGTACATGTGGACCACATCATGCTAGGTGAGCCGCAGACCCAGATGCTCGTTGAGAGCATCAACTTTACCTAAGACCCTAAATAGGTTGGATGCGCATTGGTGGGGGCATATCCTATGGTTTATATGGTAGTCCCGTATTATCTAACCCATGGGGAGAGTCATTCCTCCTTCTATAAAAGCTATCATGGGATGATGACTTCCTCCTATTCTCTGTGTGTCACTATTTGTTCCAGGGAATAGTATTGCAGTGCAACTTCCTGTGGTATGTGGTATTTATCCTTAAAGGCCTCTATTTTGGCGGGAGAATCTACTAGATGCTTAAATCTACACATCTGGTTAAAGCTAAAAGGAATTAGGTGAAGTTTTTTGAAGAAAGAAGACAAAGAATGGAGGGCTAAGAAGACTGGCCGAGAAGAAAACAACCTAGAACAGAACAAAAAAAAAGTGAACTTATGGGAAAATGAACAAGTGACACTGTAGGAGATTTTTGAGGGATTGAGAGTTCTGTAAAAATTGAGTGCTCTTAAGAGTTTGAAAGTTTTTGTAAAGTGAGAGAAAACAAGCCCCTCATACGCCTTATATAGGAGGGAGAATTGAGCGGGAGTTATCCCGCTCAAAATTCAAAGAAAAATACCCACCGTTGGATTAGCGCCTCGTTGTTGGATACGGGAAACAAAACGCCGCCTAGAGCAATTAATGATGCCTCGCGGGCTCCAAAGCGTCAGTAGCAATTATGAGGGCACGCAAAACAACACTCTCATGTGCGCAAATCAAAGGGCAAAATAATATCAGCACATGAAAAATCAAAACCCCACTTTTCTCCTCGGATGAGAGGGAAAAACCGGAGTTTTAAGGGGCTATTGTAGGGTTAAGGGCCCAAATTATATATTGGGCCTTGGGCCTTGGTTGAGAACGTGAATGGTCCGAGGAGGAATAAATAGTTATGAGGGATTCCAGTTTATAGTCTCATAAGTGAGGAATGAATGGAAGACGGTCCGAGTAGGAACACCTCCTCGGATATGATGAATGCAACTCAAGTATGTATTCCAGCGCTTAGAGTGATCCTCCAAGAAGCTCCAGTGATAGGGACGGGCCTTATGAACATACGAGAAGGAAAGAAACCCAAAAATATATAAGGAAAATTTGTTACCATCGCATTAAATGTACTGCAGCTACTTTTTTGACCGCATTTATGTGGAGAAAACCTCTGAATAGTACTGTCTTGACTACCATAACTCACAGAAAGCCAAAGAGGGTGTCTAATGAGACAGACACTCAAGTAAGGACTCAAATAATCAACAAGTGTAAAATCAAGATGGTCTAAGGGGATCTATATAATGTAAAAGACTCTCCATGAGAGAGGGATCAGAAAAATAGAGAAATAATATTGTAGCAATCAAAGTTATACCTGTAATCAGTTTAATTGATTTATATAGAGATTTACCTCCTCGGACGGGGAAATTCAGTCAGTTCGATGTTTTTTGTTCTTGCTTGATCATCTCTTGAATCCATGCTAGCCGTTGTCAAATTCATTAGGGCCGAGTTCTTTGACCCACTCTCTACAAATTTATTGTATTAGGCTCACTGGGCCAACATCCCTTACATTTTGGGCTTGGGCTACAAAACGTGTCCATACAAGAGTATATTTCAAATTACACTTCTAAAATTTGGAGGTAATTGGATTTTACATCCTGAAGTTTGGTGGTGTTTGGATTTTACACCTTAACGTTTCAAAATTTAGATTTTAGCCTCTATATTTTAGGAGTGTTTAGATTTTACTCCCTAAAATTTTGGGGTATTTGAATCTATAGATCCCAAACTTTAGGGGGTAAAATCCAAATTCTGAAATTTCAGGGTGTAAAATCTAATCACTCTCAAATTTTAGGGGTGTAATTTGCAATTTACCCAATAAAAAATAAAGATTCAATATTTAAATGAAGTGGTAAAAGAATAGAATATTATATGTTGAGTATATTATAAAGCAAGGTGTTAAAATAGATTAGCCTCATCACACGTACTTTGTACGTGAAATGAGACTCTTTTATTTATTTATTTATTTTGAGTTTAATATAATTTTTCAATTTGAATTTATCTATTATTAGTGAGGTTACACAAGAAGGGATTTTTATAAAACTAAAATTTAGAATTTGAAATGGAGTAAATTGTTGGGTTTAGCATGTGCTAATTTTTAGGAAAAAATGTATTAAACATATGTGAGATATGTTTAGATAGAGAGTGTGTTTATTTTTAGAAAAAAAGTTTTTTCTTGTTTTTGAATTTTGTTGAATTACAATTTTAACCCTTTTTTTTTATAAGAATAAAGATTATCTAATTAAATTATGCGTACTTTTGACATTTTTTGAAGTGATAATTAACTTTCTGAATCCTTTTAATATATATAAAGATAAAATATTTTTTTGAGTTGCTACAAACTAAATTTTTTAGCACATTTGATGTGAATACTCTAAGTAGGACTCTTTTTGCCAGGGGACACAGTCCAATACTTCAATACTTTAAATCCGATGTGATATGTACACGTATCCAAAACGTGGCATGTATTATAATTGTGTCAAATGGACTTAAAATTTGCCTTTTGCTAAAAGCCCTGTAGGTCAAGGTTTGAGATACAAATCTCTCATTCATAACTATATATATAACTAAAGCCAAAATTGATAGAAAATTTAATTAGATCTCAAATTAGATTTTAATTATAGGCTAATTTTGTGTCATGTGTCCACCAAAATTTTTTAGTCTTTGTGTCAAATGAGTTAATGAGTACAAAATACTAAAAGTTCAATACTAATGAATATAAAATAAAAAATAAAAAACCAATCATATATCTACTCAACCAAAGTCACCACACTTTCTATCTTATTCAAAATTAGAATAAAAATAATAATAAGTAGTATTAAACTTCGGCAGAAATGTTAATATGCATCTAATTATGTTTATTTTTTAATAATTCAATCAATTATGTATCTTTTTATGATTAAAAAGTGTGCTTATTTTTAAATGTTTCCATGCGTATGCATGGGTTACATGCTACTATATATATATAAGCAAAGTTGAGAGGAAATCTAATTAGATTTCAAATTAGAATTCAATTAGAGTTTAATTTTGCGCCATATGTCTCATCTAATCAAAACTTTTAAATTTTTGTGCCAAGTGAGTTAATTTAGTGTAAAAATTGGGTTTTAATTAGAATTTAATTTTGCGCAACGTATCCCATCTAATCTATTTATTTATTTTCTAATTTTTGTGACAAGTGAATTAATTGAATGTAGAAAACGAGGAGTCCAATATAAATAAACCTAGGTAATATATATATATATATATATATATATATATATATTTAAAACCAAAGCTTAGAGAAAATTTGATTAGAATCAAAATTAGATTTTGCCTTTGATAGCTTTTCATACAAATTAAATTGTTTAAATTTTTGTTGTTATTTATTTTTTTAACTAATGAGTATATTTTTTTAATACTGATTCTATTTAGATATTTTGTATGTGAAGATCTTGAACATAACAAACTGTAATTGAGCTAAACAAGCTCATGCACCTATCCTCATTCAATTCAAGAAATACTATTAAACTAATTTATTCTTTTATTTTGTGTTGTATTTAGTAAAATTTAACGGACAGTGATAGTAAATTGATATTGTATGTAGTGTCCAATAATGATTTTCAAAATTATATACATAATAGCAGTGTAATGAAAAACTTAGCATAACCAATATCATTAAAATTGAAAGGGAAAATCATTTTAATACCTCCAAATGTCGTGGTTGAACTATTGTCCTATATATTTGATAATCTAAATTAACATCAATAGCATCATTATAATTCATCATTTTTGTGCGCAAGCACGGGTTACGTACTACTTCATATAAAAAATAAAACATAATAATAATAATAATAATAATAATAAATCAATTTTTTTTAAATGAACGAGGGAGTACTAATTTTACAACAGGAGGTGTTAACAACCAATTATCTCTTGTATAAATTCACAATTTAATTGTTAAATTTTAGCACCAAATTATAAAAGTGACGATAGGTACGTGCAGGTTGCATACTAATTGTCTCTATCATTTTGTAAGAAGTTGTTTGATAGGGTTGGAATTTGAAAATATGACAAGCTAGCTAACGTTGACAAGACAATATTGAATGTATAAAACAATCTCACAAAATCTCCCCCAGAGAAAAAAGTCTTCTCAAATATTGTGGGTTTTATTCTAAAAATTGAAAATAAAAAATAATATACACATCTTTCTATTTTTGTTTTCTTAAAAGTTCTTTCCATACAAATACAACACCTTTTGTAGCTTTTGTTTAGATTTAAGGATTAAATAAATGGATTTGAAGAAACAATTACTAGTTCAAGATTTATCTTTTGAGGGAAAAAAAAAAAACTCTCATCTTAGACTTAAGATTGCAGGGTTTTTATTATTTTTTATTATTATGGTTAAAAACCTTTTATTTACATTTGTTGAAAGAAAGCCCATCCAATATACAAGCCCATATTCAAAACAAGTGCCTTTTCTTTTGCCACCCTTTGGGTATGATACCTCACAAGTTTCGGGGTTGTGTGCTCATATTAACCAGCCCAAAAGGAAGGAAAGAGAACACTAATGAGGATCTAGGAGGACAATGTTCAACTTGGCCCAATAGAACCAAGAGGCTTTTCACTTTAAAGTTCATTGTGAATTCAAGTGGACTAGATCTCAATTAGTTATAGTCATGGACTTATGGGCATTACTACTGTACAATAGGCCCAATGTTGCATTGAGAAACTCTTTCAGTTTTCTTCATAGGAATATACGGAGGGTAGAGCATTGTTGGACTTGGACCTATGGGCTACCCTCCAAATTAACCAGCACAAATTTTGATTTTCAGAGGGGACCATGTATAATATACAAATGATTTTCAGAGAGCAACATTATAAATTTTGAAAAATAAACTCATTTTGTAAAGCCAAAAACTAATTTTCAATTGTTATGGAGAGTTGAGTCAGTGCCCTCTTCTAGGAAAAGGCATATGATCTCATATGAGAATTGAGTCGAATCAATAGTAATCATATATTCTCTTCTCAAAATGTACTTACCATTTATTTTCATTGAAGTCTCTCGTTTACAAATTGATATGTTTGTTGCTTAATTTCTTTTCAATTTTTCTAAAGATATCCAAGCTACTCAAAGCTCTTTCTTGTTTAATTCTAAGTTCAACCCCGACTCCCTTTACCAAATGGAGATTTAAAAGTTGTTTCCTCCTTTACCATATATAAGGGCAAAACTTAAGTACAATATTTTAAGATATATATATATATATATTTCAAACTCTTTAGTCAAGAAATAAAAAAAAAGTCTTATATGTACTACGGAGCCTTATAGTTATAAAATGGTATGCTATTACTATCATAACATCCTAAATAAATGTGCCAAATTTTTGTTGTTATTCTTCAATTCTTCTATGATGTCATATAATCTTTAATTAAAGGTTCCTTGCAATGAATACAATCTAATTAATATAGAATACATACATACATACATATATATATATATATATATATATATATATTTCAAACTCTTTAGTCAAGAAATAAAAAAGTCTTATACTACCTACGTAGCCTTAAAGTTAGGAAAAAATTGGCCTTTGCCATTTAAAAAAAAAACAATCTAGCATTTTGTCCTCTTTCTCAAACTAATTAGAGAAATGTCATTATTTTGAAAATCGATTTTCTCAAAATCGAGTTAAGCCCTATAGTGGCGTTTTTAAGGAGCCTATAGTAACGTTTTAAGGACCTATAGTGGCATTTTGTAACTCGATCTCTATGAAGTCGAGTTATAGGCAAAAAAAAAGAAAAAAAATTGTATGTAACTCGACTTCATAGAGATCGAATTATAAAACGCCACTATAGATCCTTAAAACGTCACTATAGGTTCCTTAAAACGCCACTGTAGGGCACCAAAATATATATATATATATATATATATCTATCTATCTATATATTTTTTATATAACTCGATTTTGAGAAAATCGAGTTTAAAAAAAAGACATTTTCTTAATTAGTTTGGAAAATGGGACAAAATGCTAGATTTTTTTTTAAAAGGGGCATTTGCCCATTTTCTCCCTTAAAGTTATAAAAGGTTATCCTATTACTATCATAACATCCTAAATAAATGTGCCAATTTTTTTTTGTTGTTTTATTAAATTCTTCTATAATGTCATATATTCTTTTTTTAGGTTCCTTGCAATGAACACAATCTAAGGTATAGAAAAATAAATAAATATTGATATATTTAAGTTGATTTTAAAAACAAGAACATCATATAATGATTAATTTATTTGTATTTATATTAGTTAATATTCTAGAATTAATTTTGTCTTACTTCTATTTTTATTTTGTCCCTTGAACTAAAATTCTCACTCCTCCATTGACGACTCAACTCAAGTTGTCTTACGTCTTTTATGCTTTCTAGTCCATGCTTTTCACAATTTCAACATCTTTTGCTATAAGCTCAACTTTTAGCTTTTAACTTTTATGTATAACTTCTTAAAATCTTAATTTTTTTTTGTTCTCACATTTTCAAAATACAAGTACGCTTTAACATACATTCAGCAAAAAATGTTCAGTAAAAAGTTAAACAAACTGTTTCCAATCGGACACAGATTTTGCTCCACAGAATAACTTTGTTGAGTATAATAATTAATACATTAATGCTTGAATCTGAATCTCAAACTGCTTATTTTTGAGCTACACGGATCCGTGATCAATATCATGGAAAATTTCATATATAAGATTGCTCACCGCTCACCTTTCCGTATCAATGTGTCCTTTTAACATGTCTGCTAACCAATACTTTTGTGAGGGAATTAAGTATCATTTTCTTAATAAACTCTCTACCCAAACCCAATAAATTATTGTTTTTTTTGGCAGATCATAGGGTTTCTGGACCTAATAGTAGTTTTTTTTTTTTTTTGAGGAAGTGGACCTAATAGTAGTTGAGTTATTGAATTTCGAATAAGACTTTATAATATACCAATACTTTATCTTATCATTTTCTTCTGGACCATGCACGAACATTAGATATAAATTAGGGCATTTAGTAGGTGTACCTAAGTGGGTTTGCTCAACCAATCCTTTCACAGTTTCCACAATAATCTCTAATCCTTGCCTTGTACCCAATCATTTTCTTGTTTCACTGCTCTTTAGGCCCTCTATTATGAATTTATGATTTAGACCAACAATCCGACTACTAATTAACCTGAAGAAATTCGTTATTAGAGAGAACAATTCAAGGTTTTGGTTAAAATAATTGACTTTTTTGGACTGCTTAACCTTGACACAAAACACAGATATAGTACTAATTCATGAATCACTTTGCTTAATTTCTCGCTCAATGGATATTTACTTCCATTTTGATTTAGACACCGCATTTGAATTTCATAATTCCAACCTATTGAAATTGATGGTTAGATTCAGAATCCATTCTTTTTATCACAATATACTAGGTTGTCAATGGAGCCATTCTCAAGAAATTGATAACCATAAATGGAAATTAAGGGTGGCCATTTATGAAAATGACTTGATCATACCCAAACTGCATCAAATGTTTATGTTTTTTCTTACGTCAAGTGAGAGAGTAATGAAAATACTTTATCATTTTCTTCTGGACCATGCAGAACATCAGATATAAATTAGGACATTTAGTAGGTGTACCTAAGTGGGTTTGCTCAACTAATCCTTTCACAGTTTCCACAATAATCTCTAATCCTTGCCTTGTACCCAGTCATTTTCTTGGTTCACTGCTCTTTAGGCCCTCTATTATGAATATATGATAGAGACCAACAATCCGACTACTAATTAACCCGGAGAAATTCGTTATTATAGAGAATAATTCGAGGTTTTGGAGTTGCCTTTGAACACTCCGTCAGCAGTATTTTGTCTCCAGGTTGGGGTCGCTGTTTTGGTTGCTGATTTAGGCTGCGGGACAAGGCAGTGGCGTTGGGGTTTCAGGCTACTTTCAGCCTCTCAAATTTTGGAATTTTTGGGACTGGATTGAGGATTAGATTGGGATAGGGGCGTGAGGGGCAAATTTGTCTCACCAAATTTTTTTTAACCCATGTGAGCCAATTATTGCACACCACGTGTTTATAATTTTAAAAATAAATTAGTTTGGTCCAAGTTGGATACCATGTCAGCACTCCCTTAAGTCACGTAGAACATAAACTAACGGACTTAAACAAAAGGATGAAAAGTAAAACATTTTGCAAAATTTAGGGACGAAAAACAAACTTTTATGAAAGTTTAGAGATGAAAATGATATTTTACCCTAAAATAATTGACTTTTTGTGGACTAATCCTTGACACAAAACACAGATATATGACTAATTCATGAATCACTTTGCTTTCTCGCTCAATGGATATTTACTTCCATTTTGATTTAGACACCGCATTTGAATTTCATAAGTCCAACCTATTGAAATTGATGGTTAGATTCAGAGTCGATTCTTTTTATCACAATATACTAGGTTGTCAATGAAGCCATTCTTAAGAAATTGATAGCCATAAATGAAAATTAAGTGTGACCATTTATTTAAACTAGTTTGTAACCCCATGCATATATATGGATACACTTAAAAATATATAATAAGATGCATAATATAATTCCTATATATATAATTTAAATATTATTGATAGTCATTTTTATATTTTGTTAACTCTTTAAAAAAATTTGTAAGGATATTATTAGGTATAAAATGTAAATTGTCTATTTTGTTTTTAAATTATTGTGAAGCACTTTATTTATTTATTTAGTTTTTTTTACGATTCATTTATTCTACACTCTTTGATTTTTGTACTTAATAACTCACGTGGATGAATATTTATGATGTGGTCCACATTTTATTCTAGAATTAATAAATAAATCTCTTTAAGAATAAATGATTTAGGGCATATGGCGCAAAATTGAAACTTTAATTTAGAATTCTAATTTGAGTTTTTCTCAGTTTCACATATTATTATATATATAGCTGACTTGATCTTACCCAAACTACATCAAATGTTTATGTTTTTTTCTTACAACAAGTGCGAGTAAGAATTTAAAATCAATTTTTCTCAATGAGAGAGATCGGATGGGATGGCATGTCATTGAGCTGCAAGGATTTTGGTATATCTGCGTCAAATCAAATGTTAAAATTTGAATTGTTAAGTTACTTAAATTTTTGGCAAGGATGACAATATTTGAGTTATTTGACACGACTCACAAACACGGCACATTTTTTTAAAAGTGAATTAGTGTGTAGTATAAAATTCTTGTACCAAAACATGTTGTCCCATTTTGATATGATTAATAAGCGGATTAATTCCATATTAGCTTATTTAACTTGTAATCAATCCAAAATGACCTAATCCACATGAATAAATATCATTTTTGTCAAACATGAATTTGAATTTTATATATAAAGCTAAATGATTAAAATTTTTTGATAGTTATATTAACAAATCATTTATTTTATGATTTTTTTAATGGATTGCAATAGGTTGTCTATGTGTTAACCCATATGTGTTTATTGAAAAAATTGAAATGATTCGTACTTATTACAAACCGAACAAAATAATGATATTAAGTTGGTTACGTGGGTCCATGATGGGTATTCTAATGTATACTTATCTCAACACGACCTAGCCACTAGCGTGAAGCCGTGAAGACACAAGAATTTATTTTAATTACAAAATGGCATTGTCTTCCGAAAGTTGTTTGGAAAATTGAGCATTTTTTAATTGTATGCCTCATTTTGCACGAGTACAAACTACAAAGTACTGGCTTTTTTTTTTTTTTTTTTTTTTTTAAATTAATCTTCTTCTTCCTAAAAATTCCAAATTTATGACATAAGGTGACTAATATTGCACCTAGTTCAAGACATGAACCTTGGGGCTAGGAATATTTCTAGAACAAAAGTTAAAGAGAAGAGATAGAGAGAGAGAGAGAGTATAAAATGCCATATATCGCTGCAAAAATAAATATAACGACTAAGAACTCCCAATGTCTCATATGCATTCCCTCGTGACAATCTATTCACACATAAATTAAGTGAAACAAAAAAAGGAAAATCAAATAAAAAAAAATAAAAATGAGAGAGAATTATTACAAAATTCTATGTAATCAAATGCTTCCGTCTAGGATCTGTAATTTTAATCCCCCAATGCTTATCAGCCAAACCCATCCCTCTTGCTTTCATTCTATCCCAATCCAACTCAATCCTCCTTCGTTCCGTTAATCCACAAAACTTTTGCAACCCTTCATCCATATCATCATGAAATTTCCACCACCTTTGGTGTGCCACATCGCTTGCATAAACACGTTGGTCCCCAATGTCCCAGTTACAATCATAGTCCCTGTAACAAAGCCATGGCTTCAACCCTAAATAATGTATGGAATAAACTTGTGGTGGGTCAGCTCCAAACAAATGGTTCTTCACGGTCGCTTCCAACGTTGTGTTAGCCCAAAAGTTCTTCAAGAAGTTCACTCTCCTCGGCAAACGATGCCACCACACGAAGACCTCGTTAAGGAAACCTTGGTCACCACCATTGTACGAAATTATGTCCCTTGTACGGTCTATGAAAACTCGAAACGTGCAATTCGAAGGCTCGATGACCATGATGCCGGAATTGAAGATCGAAACATCGTTGCCAGTGGCTGTCATTTGAGGAAAATGGAATAACAAGTCGAGGTTGCGTAGTACGAGGATGTCTGAATCGATGAATATGACTTTGTCATAGTCAGTGAGTTGCCAAAGTCGGAACTTGCTGTAGTTGTACTCATTGTACGTGCCATTTTCGGCTCTGGGGTTTCTGATACGTTCGATGATTCGGAGAGTCCACCCGGCAGCGACGAGGGCATTGCGTTTGGGTATAGAGATGGAGTTGTCTATGAGCATGAGTAGGTCACGCTTGGTTCCGGTTTTGATGAGGCTTTGGGCTAAGGTTATGGCACCACAAACGTAGGCTTCTGTGGAATGAAGAACTGTGGCATAGGCTTCTTTTTTTGGTGTTATTGTAGAGCTATGGATCTTGGACAGGTCGTAGATTTCGTGGATACCTGTGAATTAATGATTTTTTCATCGATTAAACATCAAAACAAGTAGAATTGTAGTTTTACAAATCGAATAAAAATATTATGCTTCATTTTAATTGATGAAGTATAAAGTGAAATATAAAAAATAGATACAAGACTATGATATATTATGTTTTATACATTAGTGATTTTGATACATTACTCTTTAAGAATAATGTTATATGTTACTAAATATCCTTTATAATTTGTGTGAGAATTTTATAGCTAAATTTTGAGTATGAAAAAACACATTTATTATTGAGTATGGAATTTTTTTCACAACTATATTTGTGTGAACTGGCCATGTAGGTATGGAAATGATGCATTAAAGAATAATTAATAATTTTTATCTATAAAAAATAATTAATAATGACTTGATTGACCAATGTCTCTCTCTCTCTCTCTCTTTTTTTGTTTTTTGTTTTCTTTGGCTGAGTCAATTTGTCTAATGTTAATGATGAAAGATTCATGTCATCATTTATGGACATAATTTTATATCATCTAGAAGAAATGTTAATTCAAAAGTTATTTAGAGGATATGGTATCATGAACTATTTAGATCGGACTTCTTCTTCATTAGGGGTAAAAAAAATGTGACGGTGAATTTGAGGATAGGGAATTTGAAAAAAAAAATTCAGATTCCTTGATTTCTAAGCTATATTGAAAGAAAATGTCAGCAAAAGATGTCTCCCAATCTTAAAAGAGAATGTACATTTCATGAAAGCTACTTTTTCGGCATCTAAAAGAAGTATGAAGGTTTCTTAGAAACACAGCTAAAGCACAACTGACCCAGCCAAAAAAGATGTCATCAAAGCAATCAACTAATTTTGTTTGTTCTTTAATTTGTCCACATCAATTTTTCGGCCAACCAACCCTCATAAATAGCTAATACTTACCCAAATCACATAAAAAATGAGACTAGAAAACCAAAAAAGCATAGAGATGCTTTTGACTTCCGTTAAGTAACAGCCAAATGACTCTGTTATTTCCTATATTCTTGTAGAATTGGTAGTGTATTATAGCATCTAAAAGCGCCTGTAGCTCAGTGGATAGAGCGTCTGTTTCCTAAGCAGAAGGTCATAGGTTCGACCCCTATCTGGCGCGATTTTTTTTATACCTCAAAGTTTTTGCATATGCTATGTCTAATTTTATTGTGACATATATGATATATGTAATGCAGGTATAGAGCAAAAGAAACTGAGAAAACCATAATTGAAACAAACTCAAACAAGAACTTGAAACCTTTTACGTACCTTGTCCCCAAAGGGGTAAAGCCAATTTGCAAGACCCAATAGGCAATGAAACTTTCTGCTCCAACCTCCCCATCTCTGGCTCAAAAAACCACCAATCACCTTCTTGTTTTACCAAATCCTCACATCTAAACAGCTCCATCATTGGCCTACACTTGCTCAATAGCCCAACCTTTGTCCTACTATACCAATCCTTCTTCCCTTTCTTTACAGCCAAATTTGCCACAATAAGATGAACTTGGAGTCTGAACACCTCTCTTGCCCAACCCTCTTCGGGAAACTTGCATGGCAGTATAGCCACTATCATGTCCAAATTGTCATAGATTCTATAATCTGGCATTGGTATCTCGGGACATGTGGCCACATCTGTGTCTTCCTCTTCATCTATCCATTCAGGGAACAAGTCTTTCCATTCAAATAACTCTGAGACCCTTTCAAATTTGATTGATATGGTTTCACTGTGTGTGCTCCATTTACTCACATCTCTGTCATCCATATTGACCATTCCAATCTTCATTCCTTTCCCCATTTTATTCAAGAAGTTTGGCATTTCTAGCTCACTCAGGTTTTCCTTGGGCTTTGGTGAATTGGCTTGAGTCTCCTCCAACACCACCTTCATTTTAAGAGTGTCCGCCTAAAAATTCAAGTTCAACCAAATGGGTCATCCAAAAAAAACAAAGAGTCTGAGAAAAGAAAGGAAAAAAAATCTCTAACAAAATGATAATGTATTATTACAAGGAATAAGATCCTCTTTGCTTCAAGTGAAATGAAGAGCATAAAGAGTGTTACATCATTCAAAATTTCAAATGAAACACAACTTTACTATCTCATGATGGCAGTAGATGAGGCAGAAAAATTACAAAAAAAAAAAAAAAAATCATGTTTGCTTTCTCATGGTTTTAAAATGCACATGAATGGGGGAAAGAGAAGAAAAACTTGTGCAGGCTCACCTTACCTTGTGATGGCACTCGCGCAATGAACACCTAACAAGCGAGCCTGCATTCTCAAAATAGAGTGAAGAATTTGGCCGGAGAAGAAGAGCTGCGTAAACAACCAGAAATAAAGCAAGGAAGACCAAATTGATCTTAACCAAAGCCTTTGAAGGAGTGGCCTTCATAAGCTTTTGAAGACTAAGTCCTTCCATCAGTTTATTCAAATTCTTTCAACTCCTTCAAAGGGGACCCTGTTTATATATATATCTAACTATTTGCCCCACTTTCACATTAAAAATGTAGGAGCTGATTATTGTTATTATGATTAGGATTGAATGTAGAATTTGGAGGCAGTGGTTAGAGAGCTTAGAGAGTGATACTAGAGTAAATCTCAAATTAAGAAAGTCTAGACCATTTATAGAGCTCCATGTGTCTTCCTGTTGGTTTTCTTTACTTTAAGACCAAAAAAAGTTGGGAGTAATTGAGTAAATTATAACTTTGCACATTTTTATTTCTAGACAATCATTTGAAGTCCAATTCTACCCTCATAACTTTGCACCTCTCTCCCACACTACCTTCTACCAACCCCTATAATGTTTTATTTTTATATGTCAATATAAATTTAAAAAAAAAAAAAAAAAACAAAAAAGCACTTGATCAATAATGTGTTTTTTTTTGGCTGAATGTTTCATCTATATTCTGCTTTGTTTTATTCCATTTTTTTTTAATGAATCTAGGCAATTGTCAATCGATTAGTTAGAGGACAGAGCATAGGTAGAAAGGTAAATTGAAACTTTCTCGAGAAACTTAGGTATGTGCGTATGCTAGGAATCTAGAAGGAAGGAGCTAAGCAGGCCCTCCAACAACTATTTGGTTGCCCCGTCAACTTCATACACGCAAGGAAATGTCGTTTTTATTCGTTAGGATGTCTCTTCACCAATATCTTAATTTTTCTAATCATTTCTTCCTTTTGCTGATCTTTATTCATCATTGATATGATTTTCATTTTAGGTTAGATTTCAATTCATTACATGAAACAACTCACCCAAAATGATTTCTAAACCATGTTTTACACGGCATTTTGCCCAAGTTATGGTAAACTATCACAATGGTGTTCTTGGTGGTCAGCCTCCTGATATTGACGAACTCAAAAGTGAATGCATGTATTAATCCACAAGTACCATGCGGAAAAAAGTGCATCTTTTACGCTTTTTCTTCTATTTGGGCCTATAGTTTGTGAACAACCTGTGTAGTAAATTTCTGACATGAGGGTTCAGGTAACACAGGGCCCATCCTAAGGAGTTTAACAATATTGTTCCTCGATATCCCTCGAGTGAGAATTGACAATACTTGAAGCGGTCATCTCGTTGCAAGCTGCCAAGCTCTCTGTTCAGCACCATAATAAGCAAATTGAGCATCTATTCTGCCATGTGACATGGAAATCTAGCTTCCTTAATATGAGCCATGTTCATTAAGCAAAACAGGGAACATCTTTTAAGCCACCTTGGGCAATCCGCTAATCTCACTTCCCGCCTCATTAGCATTAAAAGTATATTAGTTTGATGTATCAAATGCTGGGCAGTTGCCAGATGCAAAAATATGTAAGTTTTGGCAACATGATAACTGATGTGAAAATACTGTTCCATTTAAAGAAAATGCAGCTTGGCACAAGGCAAGCCTGACTGGATATTTATGTCATTGTCAAACAGCAAAAACATTGTAATACTAGTCATTCGGTTCATTATTAAATATTAGCTAAGCCCTCTTACTCAATGTCTTCAATGACATAAGGGTCACCACACAACACAGTAGTCATGTTCGATGGCCATCCATTCCATAAGCTCAAAAAGGCTCTAAAACATATAGAGAATGAATTTATCAATATGACGAAACTGTACACATAGACTACAACCAGTTCCATAATTTGAATGTAAACATTGTGATTTCCCTGACCTCCTTTACTGGATCTCATGTTAGCCGTTCCATTCTCATAATTTTTTGAATGGATACCCACTTTATAGCTTTGATCTCCTACAAACCATTATCCGCATGTCAAGGAACTTATTTTGTTAACTTGAAATACACACATGCCAAACAGAGGGGTTACTGATAGACATAATGGCTGACCTGCTTTATTTTGAACCTGAAAACTTGCAATGTGTTCACAAATAGTCAGTTGAAGTCGCACATCACATTCATCTCACTTTAAGCACTTCTTGAATGTGTTGAGAGTGGCTCTTGCCAGGTGGAATAAAAATCAAATCTTCCCAACCCAAGTTCTTTTCACTCACCTGCATCAGTCGGGCACCAATTCAGTATTACTATTTAATTCTAGTTTTTTCTAAAAAAGTCAGCATTCAATTTCCATAGGAAATGTCTTGTTACCTCCATTTTTCTCAAAACATCTTCCAAGCTACCAACCTGTTGAGATCATTTTAATCAAGTAAATAGAATACAATAATGTAAAAGAATAAGTACCAAAAATCAACATTGCATTGTTGGTGAAAACGTGAGTAGTAAATCACAAAATATGAATTATATCCTGTGTAGAAATATGAGCTAAAGGCACTATTGCCTTGTCGCAATTGCTGAAATATACAGCAGGGAAATAGTTTTTATTTTATTTTTTTGATAAGTAAATAGTTTTTATTTATTTCCCAATGCAATTTCTCCTTTTATCCATTTTCTCTCTTTGGTATAGGAGAGCTTGATTTTTAATCTATAAACTTATATTGCATCCCATATCCATTATTATTATTTATTTATTTATTTTTGATAATGTAAGGAACCTTTATAAAGTAGAGACTTATAAGAGCTTCAAGCAAATAACTTCTCCAATAACTGTGGATTTCATGTAGAAAATTGAACATTTATTTGGTTTTACCCTGAATATAAAAATCTTAACAGAGTCAGAGGATCAAACTGTAAAACTCGCCCTTTATGTCAGTGATCTATTATCATATGACCATCCTGACATTAATACCCCAACTTTGTAAGAGACATTCCCAAAATGCTCCAGGCCCCAAAATCAATGCGGAATTTATAAAACTTCATGAAGTTGAAAATGAACATTAATATTTGTAAATACTTGGTGAGTTACTGAGTTATAAACTAGCAAACAATAATTTATTGTCCAATATTTCATGAAATCTGGGCCAAAGATTTGCAAATAATTGGAAACCTTAACCTACTTTTTGCACAAATCATTAGTTGGAATAAAGGCAACTTTCAAATCAAATCCAGCAAGTTATTCTTGTGACCTGCCAACAACTATAAATTGGATTCTTGCACAACACAATTATTGGAACAAAACCAATTCAGGACAAATGAAAACAGCCATGTCTGTTGGTACCCAAAACAGAGTAAAAGAATGAAGTGTGATTATGTTGGTAAACTTGGAAAAGGTGCTAAAATTGGAGCATGTTACAACTTACAAAGACAGAAAAATGAAGGATGACTTGGAATACATTGAAATTTTCTTTTAAGTTTCAGAAAGGTATTTCACATTATTATTTCATATGTTTTCAGTAAAAAAACATTCCCATTAACGCCATAAATAGTTCTATAAGAGAAGAGAGGCAAAAGAATGGTGGGATGTCATACCATAATATGTTGGGAAAGTGCTGGTCCTCTTGATGCCCTAGAGACCTTTGACAGTTCTTTTTCTATATCCTCCTGTATACAAACAAGCGATGGACAGCTACTTGTAAATCATGTACTCATATCTGCATCTTACAACACAACAACATAACCACGGAGCTCAATGGGCCCAACCAACCTTTGTAAAATACACAGGGCAGTAACGCTTGTTTTTCTTCTTCACAACCAGAAGGTCTGACTGTAGACACAGGCAGATAATTAGAAAAAACTGAGGAAAGACAACTAAGACCCAAAATTTTCTCCCACCAACACACTCATGCAAGAAAATTTGGTCACTTAAATGATCCCTAGCACTAGTGCAAAGGCTGAGAACAGCCATGCTACAGTTTTAGTGTTCTACTGATTTGGCACGTGTAGGTTCCATTTAGTAAGGTAGTCTCCAGAGTATAGAAATTTTATATGTAGTAAATAATTTTGTATATGATATAAATTGTCAATGTAATAATACTAAAAAACATCCATATTACTTGTTTAACTATAGATGAATCTATTTGAACATGTGGAAGACAATGCTGAGACAAAAAACCAACCAGCGCTCAGAACAAAAGTGTTATTTAAATCTTGATTTCTTCTTCTTATTTTCTCCTTCATTTCAGTTCCTTTCTCTCCAAAGTATTTCATTTGAGTAGTGGACACAAATATGAAAGCCATTCATATGATGCATAAAAGAGCTGGTGTTACTTAAGCACTCATTCTAATGTATTTTTGCTTTTACAATTGGGCATTAGATTCCAAAGTAGATTAACAAACCTGAAAAACAGGAACTCCATCAAACCCGCTCCTCCCATCAGCAGATTTGATCTATTATACATGACACATAATTGCGAGTCAATCTTAAAGGTTAGCTGAATATAATTATACAATAATGGCATACAATTATACAGCACATTCATAAAAAGCAATTATGATTTCTCTCACAACATCCTTCTATATGGTTTTCGACTCCTTACATTTTTTTTTCTTTTGGGTATTGACACCCCACTTTTTAATTCATTTAGTTTATAGTTGGTAATTATGCATGCACCCAGTGCGTCTTGAACCCACAAACTCACCATTCACCTTGCTGTTATTAAGGCATGAGGTGAATTATCATTCTTTTTCCTTATCATTATTTTTTGTGGGGTGGGGGGTGGTCATTTTGCCCGTTAAATCTTAACATTCTTGTAAAGTTGGCACTTCCATCCATTGCTGTCTATATAGATGCTGAAAAATCTAGTAAAACGATGTTGCATCATATATTGCGATTCTTACAATTCTGTAGACAACAATGGACAATTCACCCAAAACTTAAGATGGTGTAATTTCAATTTTTTAACATTGACTTATAAACTTATTTATTCCTTTTTACGTGTTGCACTTGAACTACATTCATTTTCTTCTCAAACAAAAAACAAGTTGCTGATATGCCTCAAACTTCTAAACATAATAGACCCAAAAGAGAAAAAACTAACCTCTAGTGCATTCTTTATTTGAACTGGATCAGGCAAAAACCGAAATGCAATTCCTTCAACCTTTAACAAATACACCTATAACTTGTAGAAAAAGAAATTTGAGTTACATTACAGAATAGAATTGAATAATGAATCAAACTCCAAAGGAATACACTACCTGGTCAAGTGTAATTGGAACCACCTTTGCATCACTGCGTAATTGTCTCTTTCGCGTCCTAACCTGAAAATTCACCACCGTAAAGTAAAATAACACACAAATTTCCAATTTTTTTTTTACTCGGGAAACAAACAGGAGAGAGAGGGAGAGAGAAAATTACTGAACTTGAGCAAGGAAGGCCTCGGCGTCTTCCTGGCGAAAGCAAAGCAAGCCAATGGACTTAACGCCATTAGGATCGGAGATGAGCACGAACTCATTGTTCGAATTGCTGACCGTGTACACCGCCGTGCCGGCTAGGGTTTTGGCCACGTGTTCGGAGCTCAATCCGGCGGCTACGGCTTGCTTCGGCTGAGAAATCGAAGCGAACGGAAGAGGCGGAGGATGCGCCGGGCGGACACGCCTGTTTGGCGGTGGCCAGTGCGCGGCGGCTAGGGTTCCGGCGAGTCGCTTCGTGTCGTCGAAGCGAGCGGCGATGTCGGCGCCGAGGCGGAGGCAGTGTTGGTGGATGAAGGTGGAGAGTGAGAGGAGCGGGTTTGTGGGCCCTACGTAGGGTTCGGGTTTTTGGGGCTCCATGTGGATATTGGATTTGGCTCCGAAAGAGAAACGGAACAGTAATGAGTGAGTTGAGTGACAGTCGAGAGTGTGAGTGTTTTGGTTTGTGTTTGATAACAAATTTGAGCGCGTTAGAAAATGGAAGGATTACAGGACCCTTTTTACATTGGGCCTAATATCAGTCTTCGGAAGCCCAAATTGAGTCACTCTTTATTAGTCTGCATCTAACTTCATTAAAGGGCCAGCCTATATTGCCCACCAACCCAATTTCTCTCTCTCTCTCTCTCTCTCTCTCTCTCTCTATATATATATATATAAAGTATGGATAAATTGAATTCTATAGTTTCATTAGTTTCAAATTGATCCTAAAATTCCAAAATTTATTAGTCTGCAACTGTCTTTTCTTTCTCTTTCTAAGTTTATCCTCAATATCTTGCTAGATTCAAAATTAGTAAGTGGGGGGTTTGTGTGATCATTATTGAATGTTAACGAGGACAATATGCAACTTTTGACAGCGAGTAGCACTAGTAGCTAGGGAATTTATATCTATGTATAATCTATATATTAATAGATAATATATATATATATATATATATATATTAATAGGTAAAACTAAAAAAAAAATTTAATTAGATTTCAAACTGGAATTCAATTAAAGTTTAATTTTGCGACATGTGTCTTATCTAATCTAAGTTTTTAAATTTTTGTACTAAGTTAATTAATTCAGTCTAAAAATTGGAATTCAATTAGAGTTTAATTTTGTATAACGTATCTCATCTAATGCAAGTTTTTAAATTTTTGTGCCAAGTGAGTTAATTCAATGTAAAAAATGAGGAGTTCAATATAAATAAACCATAAAAATTAAATTATATATATATATATATATATATATAACTAATACTTAGAGCAAATTTAATTAGATTTAAAATTGAATTTCAATTTTGTTAGCTTTCCATACAAATTAAATTATTTAGATTTTTACTGTTATTTTTTCTCTGAATTAATGAGTATATATATATTGTTTCTATATAGATATTTTGTATGCTAGGATCTTGAACATAACAAATTGTAATTGAGCTGAACGAACCCATGCACTTATTTCCATTCAATTTAGGAGATACTATTGGATTAGTTTATTATTTTATTTTTGTATTGTATTTAGTAGAATTTCACGAACAGTGATTGTGAATTGAAATTGTATATGTAGTATCTAATAATGATTTTCAAAATTATATATGTGGGGGCCAGATAGCCAGAAGGTACTGTTAAAACTGTATATATTGGGCCTATGGCCCAGTCCGAGGATATTTACTTGTCCGAGGATGGTCAAGCAATGTTATTATGGGAATGGTAGAGAAAGAGATAAAGATTGTACATGGCAGTCCAAAAGATGTTCGAGGAGAGAAGTCATATCGAAAATGTGGATTCGAGATCAGTAGGAATGTCTTATCGTCCTGAACATCCTATCAGGTTGCATCACGGTTAGAAGTCAGACAATGGATAAGAGAGGAGTAGAGGAATGCAACAAATATCTATAAAAGCTCTTACCTCCGTATTAAATACTCTGCAACTAACTCTCTGACCGCATTAATGTGGAAGTGATACATGAACAGTGCATTTCAGCCTTACAGCTACTACATGAAGAATTATGGGAGGGATTGATGGGACAAGTATCAACACCGACCATCTAGCATACACGTGGAAGGTGGAGATGAAAAAGAAAGAGAGTATATAAGGGAAGGGTGACAACCAGAATGGGGGATCGAGAATTCATGAGGAGAAACATTGTAGCGTCTAATAAACAAACCTGTAACTGAACCTGAGAGTAATACAGAAGATTAAACCTTCTCAGACTTTGCAGAGGATAATTTTTCTTCAATACGTGCCTTCTTCTTTTATTCTCTTATCATCTGGATCCATATAGTGGTTGTTTGATCAACTACAGTCAGTATTCAAACTCATTCTCTACAAATTTATTGTTTTGGGCCTAAGTTCATTCACACAGTGGGCTTAGAATTCAAACTTGGTCCTTACAATTGGCGTCGTCTGTGGGAATACTGGTGTTTCAGTGAATCCAACTTTCAAAGATGCTTGGATTAGGTCCACACCAGGTAGAGTCCATGGGGTCTTAAAGTCAAGATCACTTCTGTGATCTTGAACGGCAAAGGGACCGGGAAGGAAGTGTACATACTATCCATACTAGTAGAAGCCAAGCTCGGGGTAAACGCCACGTCTCTCAGGAGGAAAATGCCAGAAACATGTAGAAGGAGATTGACCATCTAAAGAGAAGCTTGCGTTGTGAACGGCGAAGGCGAGCCTCGTCCAATCCTCATTTCTCTTCTGGTGGTGAAAAGGATGATAGTTATAGGCGCAGGTTGAGAACTCCATATAGTGAGTCCTTTTCAGATGATGAGGATTATCATCTAGAGCGTAGGGAGAGAAAGTTGTCCTCGGTCGGCTTGGGAAATGATGCTATGAGTAAGGCACTCAACCAGATTTCTAGGTAGCCTTTCACGCGTTGGATCGAGAGAGGGAAACTTCCTCAACGGTTCTCTCAACCCACGTTCACCATGTATAACGGAAGGATAGATCCTGTGGAGCATGTTAGCCACTTCAATTAGAGGATGGCTGTACACTCTAAGAACGAGCCTCTAATGTGCAAGGTCTTCCCGTTTAGTTTGGGGCCTGTGGCGATGAGGTGGTTTGATAGTCTGAGGGCAAGTTCCATTGATTCTTTCAAAGAGCTTACTCAAGCGTTTAGATCACGCTTTGTCACGTGTAAAAGGGTTCCTCAGCCTTTGGCTTCTTTGTTGTCCTTATCCATGAGAGAAGGAGAAACCCTGAAAACCTATTTAGACAGATATTGGGAAATGTTCAATGAAATTGATGGTGATTTTGATGACGTGGCCATTAGTACTTTCAAGCTTGGCTTGCCAGCCGAGCATGGCTTGAGGAAGTCTCTGACTGGGAAACCTGTCAGCGGTATACGCCAACTCATGGATCGGATTAACAAGTACAAGAGGGTGGAAGAGGACCAATAGCAAGATAAGGGAAAGGGCAAGGTTATCCCTTAAGAGAGGAGGGATTTCAGGTCGGACCATTACAACAACAACAAACCTCGTAGGGATTTTACTGGGCAGTCTGAGTCTGCAGCTTTTCAGGTGGTGAATACTGTATTCAGAGATCTAGTGCATCAAGTGTTGGAAAAAAATCAAGAACGAGCCATATTTCAAATGGCCAAACAAGATGAGTGGAGACCCTTTAAGGCGTAATCAAAGTCTTCATTGCCAATACCATCAAGAGCGAGTGTCACACCCTAAACCCCAAAGGGTCCAAAGTATGAGAAAGACGTCTCAAAGTACCTGTAGATTTTTTTTCCTTTTTGACAATCCAATCCACAAAAATCATATTAAGTGCCAACATCAAGAATTATCATAATAATTTCATTGAATATACTCTCAAAGTAAGTCATAACTTTAAGCAATAATTACAATAACCATTGGCCATAAAAAGAATAGAGGTTTGAATAATTAATTACATATCATCAGCTTGTCCCATCAGTGGGAATAATGTCACAACCACTTTAATATACAAAAGAATGAGTCAAGCCTATTCTAAGATGTACACCATCTAATATACCCATTACAAAAGTTCAGCCTAGTTAGTCTAACTACTATAAGTCACCAAAAAGCTGTTTCAAAAGACTGTTGCCTACTTTGAAAAGGTTATAAAATAATGGGATGAGACAGGGCCTAGTAAGTAGCATAATTAATGGGGGTGGGGGAAATGCAAGTTTCATCTACTATAATAATAATAATAATAATAATAATAATAATAATAATAATAATAATAATAATAATAATAATAATAATAATAATATGACAAGAATGATTTAATAATGAAATACAAGTTCCTCAAAGTAAATATCTTGAAACCATATACTATAATCTATGAGCACTAATAATATAATTCCAAAACCATAAAATCTAACATATGGTAATTTATCTCAAATATACCACACTACCACATAGACCGGTTAGGAGATCTACCCATTTACAAGTAGCATGATATTGTCTTCTCTGGTATGCAGACTCTTGGCCCCATGGACAGCAGCCTCACCCATACCCTCAAGGTTTTTCTCTCCCCCCATGGGCAGCAGAGAGAGCGCGTCAAATAGGACCTTTCTTGCATGTGGTCTCTTGGCCCCATGGGCAGCAGCCTCACCCACACAATCAAGGAACCTTTTCCCCCAATGGACAGCAGGGAAGAACGCGTCATCCAAAGTGAAAGAGCACTGACCTGGATTTGATTCCATTGTCACAAAGATTACGGAAACCAAATTGGGTGATCACTGGAAAATCACACATGGCATGGTGTTAAAACCCCATAAAGCTCACAAGTATACATTTCCTTTCAAATACATAGTTTATAACCAGGTAGTTTCAGAAAACCTTAAATAATCGAACTTCTACAAAGTTTGTAAGGTTTTCAACTTCATTCTTGTCAAGAGATTTTCTATCAATTTCCTAATTAATACAAGACAAGATAAACATCTCTAAATTTTTCAATATACCATAAAATCAATGATTTTTTTTTTACCAAAGATTAAATAAAAGATGCTCATTTTTCCATATCAACAATTCATACATTTCCCCAAATGCAATACCAAATATGATGCATTTTATAATCATATATATATAAAGGTTACGACACAGTAGTTTTTAGGAAAATATAGTTTCCATAGGTAATTTCCAAAAACGTGTCTAACCCAAAAACAACATTTATGTTATTTTTCAAAAATCCCATTAAAAGCTACTTACCTCGTAACCGCAAAAGGCTAATTCTCCAAGCTCTAAGGAGATTAGTTAGAACCTAAATAATATCAAGTAAACCTATCATAATAAGCATAGAGCTTGAAATTATATCTAGCTACAATTTAGGAATTGCCAAATGAGCATTTAATTAGGCAAGCCTAGTATTTAACCTCATCAATAATAATATATCACACTTCCAAAGTTTCTCAACAAATTGATTCACAAGGCATAAACTCCAATTTATAAAGTTAACCCCTTTAATATCATCTCCAACATTATGACTAACTTCCGTAAAATTTACACTACATCAATAAGGGACCCATGAAAGCAAAATCAAAATATCCTCCAATATAAGAAATTTAAAACTTCAACTAACTCCAAATAAACCCAATGGCAATGGAAAAATTAAATTTACATAAACCTTAAGTAGTCATCAATAGCACAAAAATATATACCCACTCATCAAATAATTCCACCAATACAAAATCCATACATAAAAACACACAAATATCACTTCCAATGCTCATAAATCACATGGGTATCATTATTAAAGCTTAGATAAAAATAACCTCAAGCAAAAGTGCAAAACCCACCAAAAAGATGAGAAATTTTTACCTTAAAAAAAGATGTGAAGGTGTTTATGGGTTCCCAAGAATTTTCCGGTGATCTTGCCGGAAAAATGATGGTGGAAATGGTGATGGTGGTGGTGTGGAAGTGCCGGTGGAGAGTTTGAAGAAGTGAAGAGTGTTCTACCGAAAATGAAAAAGAAGAAAAAGAAAGAAAAGAGAAGTAAGGGAGTGAGCTGGCCAAAGGAATGAAAAGATGAGTGAAAAAGGAGTGGTGGGTAGTGGGGTTAGGTAAGGGGCACGTGGGAACCATAAAAAAAAAAAAAAATCTGACCTTACATTTTTTTTTTTTTTTTTTTATAAAAAAAAAAAAATTGATGGGATGTTACAGTGAGGATATACCACCGAGGACTGCCATACATTGTGGAATCATTTGGAGCAGTTGGTTAAAGAAGGCAGGTTACAGCATCTCTTGTGCCACCCTAATGGGCAAAGAGACCAGTCAAGGTTTGGGACTCAGGGGAATGCTTCTTCAAAGCTCCTCCTAGGCACCATCAATGTTATCTTTGCTGCATCAGGGAGGACTGGCTCCCAGCCCTCTAGAGTGATGTCTGTAGCTCGGCTGCATGCTGAGGACAATAATCCCGGATCAAAGAGGGCCAAGTTAGATATTTGACCAACGTTAAGTTTCTCGGATGAAGATAAGACGAGAAACATCTAGCCGCATGATGATGCTTTGGTGGTAACCCTTAGAATCGGGGGGTATGACGTAAAAAGGGTATTGGTGGATCAGGACAGTGGTGCAGAGATCATGTATCCTGATTTGTATAAGGGGCTTAACCTAACAACCGAGGATTTGACAGCCTATAATTTTCCTTTGGTAAGCTTTGATGGAAAAGTTGTCATTCCTAAGGGACATATTAGGTTGCTCGTGCAAGCAAGCTCAGAGGTGGTTGAAGTGGACTTCATTGTAGTTGATGCCTTCTCACCCTAAACGACCATAGTTGCCAGACCTTGGCTTCACGCATTGGGGGCTGTTTCTTTCACTCTACATCAGAAGGTGAAATACTCGTCAAGAGATCGAATTGAAGAGCTGGTAGGAGACTAATACATGGCTTGGCAGTGCCTCGTGTTTGCCATTTTACATCAGCTGACGGTTGAGTCCTCGACCTCAATTAATGATGGTTTATAGCAATCAAAGTCTACAGAGTTACCTGCTAAGGTGTTGGCTGAGGAGGCTAAATGTGAAGATTTAGAGATATTCGCCATAGGTGACGATCCAGAAAGGTTTTTCCAAGTTGGTGCTTAGTTACCATTTTAGGAAAAAGGGGAATTGGTGGAATTCCTTAAGGGAAATGCTGATGTATTCGCCTGGAATGCCTACGAAGCTTCGGGAGTGGATCCGAACTTCATATGCCATCATCTGAATGTCAATCCATCTGTCATTCCCAAGAAGCAACCACTCGGCGTTCATCCAAGCAACATTCTGATACTGTCAAAGACGAGGTGACGAAGCTTAAACAAGCTGGGGCCATCAAAGAGGTTTTTTACCCAGAATGGTTGGCTAATACAGTGGTGGTAAAGAAGAAGACGGGGAAGTGGCGTGTATGCGTAGATTTTACGGATCTTAACAGGGCTTGCCCAAAAGACCCTTTTCCTATGCCCAGGATTGACGAGCTAGTGGATGCGATGGTGGGCTATCTTCGGATGAGCTTTTTGGACGCTTTTCAAGGATATCATCAGATACCTTTGGCTGTGGATGACTAAGAGAAGACAACTTTTGTCACTCATACTAGAAATTATCATTAGAAGGTGATGCCATTTGGTTTGAAAAATGCAAGGGCTACCTATCAGCAGATGATGACCAGAATGTTTGAACCTCAATTAGGGAAAAACATCGAAATCTACATTGATGATATGGTAGTAAAGAGTAGGGTGGAGTCTGATCATTTTAGTGACCTCGGAAATATTTTCGACATCTTGAGGAGACATAAGCTGCGGCTTAATGCCTCCAAGTGTTCTTTTGGTGTGGGATTAGGGAAGTTCCTGGGCTACATGGTCATGCACCGTGGAATTGAAGTCAATACTGATCAAATTAAGGCAATTAACAACTTGTAACCACCTCGGAACCCTAAGGAGGTTCAGAGGCTCACAGGGATGACTGCCGCCCTAAACCGTTTCATCTCTCGGTTAGTGGATAGATGTAGGCCTTTCTTTCAGTTGTTGAACAAATGGAAGGGATTTGAATGGACCGAGGAATGCGTTCTAGCTTTTCAGCAATTGAAGGAGTATTTATCTCAGCCACCCATCATGTCTAGGCTCGAGGTAGATGAGGTTTTGTTTGCCTATATTGCAATAGCCTCTCATGCTGTGAGTTTGGTGCTAATACGGGATGACAGTGGTGTACAGAGGTCAGTTTATTATGTGAACAAGTCCTTGCATGAGGTTGAAGTCCGTTACTTACCATTAGAAAAGGCCATTCTAGCCGTGGTGCATGCTACACGCAAGCTCCCCCACTACTTTCAGTCACACACAGTTGTTGTCTTGACTCAACTCCCACTCAAATCTCTACTTTGGAGTGTCGATTATACAGAGAAAATTGCGAAATGGGGCACTATTCTAGGGGCTTTCGACATTAAATACATGCCTCGCACCTCGATAAATGGTCAAGTTCTAGCTGACCTAGTAGCTGAGTTCACGAAGATCCTAGCAGAAGAAAGGGCCGAGAAGCAGAACATGGATAGAAAATCAGTTGGGGTAGTCTCCATGCAAGACCTTTTATCTTGGAAGGTCTACGTAGACGGTGTAGCGAATCATAGGGGATCTGGTGTGGGGCTAGTCTTGATATCTCTAGAGAGGATCATGATTGAAAAATCTTTAAGATTAGGCTTTTCGGCTACAAACAATGAAGCTGAATATGAAGCTTTGTTGGAAGGGATGATTATGGTACAGAAAATGGGTGGAAAGGCAGTTGCAATGTTCTCTGATTCCAGGTTGGTTGTTGGCCAAGTCCAAGGAGAGTTAGAAGCCAGAAATCTTAGAATGCAAGAATACTTAAACCAGGTTAGACATTTATAGTCTAAATTTGAGTCTTTCTGTTTATCATATGTCTCTAGAAGACAAAGCACACATGTCGACTCTCTTGCCACATTGGCCACATCCTCGACACAAAGTTTACCTCGAGTAATCCTTATAGAAGACTTGTGTAAACCTATCAAGGCAGGAAAAACCATGGCTCATATTCATCAAATAAGGGCGGGTCCTAGCTGGATGGACCTCATTGTATTATTTCTTAAGGAAGATATTTTGCTTAAAGATAAGTCCAAGGCAGACAAAGTGCGAAGAAAAACTCCTCGGTTCTGGCTATTCGAGGACCAGAAGTTGTATAAAAGATCTTTTTCTGGCTCGTACCTACTGTGTGTACACCCAGAAGCAGTTGAGCTAATCTTGGAAGAGTTGCATGAAGGAATTTGTGGAAGCCATACGGGGGGCAGGTCCCTATCACATAGGGCTCTTTCACATGGCTACAGGTGGCCGAAGATGCAGAAAGAAGCATAAGACTATGCATAGAAGTGCGACCAGTGTCAAAGATTTTCCCCGAACATTCACCAACCTAGGGGAATTCTTAATCATCTGTCCAGTCCTTGGCCTTTCGTACAATGGGGCTTGGATATTATGGGTCTTTTCCCTAAGGCAGTAGAGAATAAGAGGTACTTATTAGTCGGTACAGACTATTTCACCAAGTAGGTTGAAGCTGAACTACTCGCGAACATCAGGGATGTGGATGCTAAACGATTTATCTGGCAAAACATTATTACTAGGTTTGGAGTCCCCCATACTCTTATTTCGGACAATGGGCTCCAATTTGACAATAAAGCCTTTAGGAGATACTGCTGTGATTTGGGGATAAAGAGTAGGTATTCCACCCCGGCATATCCACAAGGAAATGGGTAGGCCAAAGCTGTTAATAAAGTCATAGTAAGTGGACTTAAAAAAAGGCTGGATGATGCCAAAGGGAAATGGGTCGAAGAATTGTCACAAGTTCTATGGACTTATCGGACCACGCCTCGTAGGTCCACAGGGGAGACGTCTTTTTCAATGACGTATGGGGCTGAGGCTGTTATTCCTCTGGAAACCGGATTCCCTACCCTAAGAGCCAGTTCATTCAATTCGAGCAGCAACGATGAGCTATTAGGGAAGATTTTAGATTTAATTGAAGAATGAAGAGAAAATGCCATGGTCCAGCTGGCATATTATCAATACAAGCTCAAGTAAGGGTATGAGGCTAATGTAAAGCTAAGGCTGCTAACAGTAGGGGATTTAGTCTTAAGGAAGATTGTGGGAGCTGCCAGGAACCCAGCATGGAGGAAGCTAGGGCCCAATTGGAAGGGACCATATCGTATAACATCAGTGGCTGGGATAGACTCGTATTATCTTGAAGATCTGGAGGAAAGAGCTGCATCTCGTCCCTGGAATGTAAATAATCTTAGAAGATATTATTATTAATACAAGTTTTCTTCATCTTCTTCGGGTTTGTGATATAACTTATTGGGTGTCTTTACCATCATTCTAAATATCAAACAGAACCTTGGTCATGCCCGGCTCCTCGGACCACATACCTTGGGAAAATTGATGTCTTTTAATTAATTTTTTAAGTGTTAAATAGAACCTTAGCTATGCCTGGTTCCTTGGACCACTTGCTTTGGGAAAATTAACACAGTATGGCAGTATTCTAAATATCAAACAGAATATCGGTCATGCCTGACTTCTCGGACCACATACCTTGGAAAAATTGATATATTTTAATTAATTTTCTAAGTGTTAAACAGAACCTTAACTATGCCTAGTCCCTCGGACCATCTGCTTTGGGAAAATTAACACAGTATGGCATCATTTTAAATATCAAACAGAACCTTGGTCATGCCTGGCTCCTCGGACCACATACCTTGGGAAAATCGATATCTTTTAATTAATTTTCTAAGTGTTAAACAGAACCTTAGCTATGCCTGATTCCTCGGATCATCTGCTTTGGAAAAATTAACATAATATAGCATCATTCTAAATATCAGACAGAACCTTGGTCATGCATGGCTTCTCGGACCACATACCTTGAGAAAATTGATATCTTTTAATTAATTTTCTAAGTGTTAAACAGAACCCAAGCTATGTTAGGTTCCTCGTACCACAGATTTGGTGGAAATTAATACCCTTTGATATTTATTGAAGTATTTAACAGAAACTAAGTCATATTATATTCCTCGGACCATAAACTCAGGGGAAATTAATACATTATGGCATCTATTGAAGTATTGGTCAGACATTAGCCCAAGCATTAAAAAGAAGCAAACTCTTGATTCCCTTCTTGGATCACATGGTTTGTTATCACCTAGCAAAGATGTAAACCGAAGTAAGTCCATAAGCATCACTTAAAGCATTTTAGGGTGCCTTGGACTTGGCTGTTGTACGATCAACGCTTGAATATTTTTCTCAAAGTTAGAAAACTTGTTAAAGTTGGTAGATCCAAGGTATGTATTGACAGTACTGTGGATTTAGTAGTCTTGATCTACTCTGATTCTCAATTAAAAATATGTGAAAACTGTGTTTTCCCTTGTGTAAGTAACCTTGCACTTTTATAGCATATGGCTATGTTCAATCAAGGAATAGTCAAAATGAAAATTGCATAAGTGAAGAAAATAACCCGTATAAATTTGGGAAAGTAAAGTGCACATTTCATTAAAACATGTCTTAGACAAGGGAAATTCCATTATAGAAATTGCAACTACATTATAAAAATGAGGATTCATGTTTTCAACTTTATCTGAAGCCCATTCTTGGAGATCTTGTCAGCTTGATTAGCTGCTTCAGTAGGAGTCACCTTTTCTTTCTCCTTAGGATCTTCCTTTGTAGGCATGGTAACTGAAGCTAAGACTAGTTCAAAACCTTGGGAAGCTGCCCCATCTTGTGGAATCTTTATAGTCTTATCCGAGGGCCTACCCACATCAGAGGAGGTTTCCTTGGGAGCTTCAGATTCTTTTGCTTGCTCCTACTAATTGGGAGGAGGAGGATCCTGAGGCTGTGTCTCTCCAATAGGGTCAGCAACTGTAGAGGCTGCTTCACCTTGAGTGGGAGGAAGGTTCAAGTCTCGTATGGCTGGTGGGTAGTAGATTTTTTCTGGTTTTCTTAGTTCAGAAGAAGCCTCAACCCCAGCTTGGTTGAGGGCTTCATCCCAAGTCTGAGCGCAATAGGTTCGACACACTGCTAGGACCTTTGCCCTAAGGGTTTTCTCGGTCTCGGCTACTCTGACATCGTAACCGTGTTGCTCAGCCTCATCCCTAGCCTTCTCGGCCTCTCTTTTAGCTTTCTCGGCCTCATCTTTAGACCTTTCGGCTTGACCCTTCAGCTTTTGGACTTTTGCTAACTTCTTCTGAATGGCAGCTATTTGCTCTTTAGAAGAAGACAACTGTTCCTTGGCATCACGCAAGAGCAACCTCTGATCCTCGGCTTGCTTTTGGGCGCCCTCCAGAGCCGAGTCAGCACTTTTTTTTTTCCTGTTCCTCCTCTTTTAGTTTTTTTCTCAGATCCTTGTTGGACTAATCAACGATGTTAAACGACTCCACAGCTGCCACGTGCCTAGTCCTCTCATCGTCCAGCTGCTGGTAGCAGGAATTGGTTATCTCCTCAACCTTAAAAGTAGCTTGGATAGCCTGAAAGAAAAGGGTAGTAACCTTACAAATAACAATAAAGATGTAAAAAAAAAAGAAAGAAAAAGAAGAAGAAGAGGGGGGATGGCTACGTACCATGCCCAAAAATCTTTTGAGGTTAAGGAAAACCTCCTACCTTATGATAGACCGCAGCTCGGTCATATCATTGGGGAGTAGTAAAGCCTCCTCCAAAGCCAAGGCCATGTGGCATCCATTGCCTCCATGGAAATCACTGATGGATGCATTATCCCTCAAGGGCTCACCATTGAGCATTGGAGCTGGAAGCCAGGCCTGAGGCTCAGGTGGCTGATTGTCTCTCCTCTCTGAGCCCCTCTGCCCTGCTTGTCCAGTCTTTTACTGCTTTGCAACTCGTTGGGTCTCTTCTTCAGGCATAAGGCGAGACCTCCCAGCCTCCAATACCTCATTGCCCTTCTGCTCTCTCTTTCTATTCGGGTCAACAGGTTCAACTCTGGATGGCAAAGATGGCTGAGGAGGAGGAAGAGGAAGTTTGGGAGGAGGAGGAAGAGGAAGTTTGGGCTGAGTTAGTTCCCTAGGTGCATCCTTTTCGGGCTGGGACTCTATTAAGTCCAGCAAACTTCTTGTAGATTTCCTTTGGATACCCATCTCATCCAAAGTGTTGATGCCTACTTCTTGTTGATGGTCAAGGTCAGCTGATGTACTCTCAGGGGATAGAGGTCGGTTGAACACCTTAAATTCGTGCTGGGAGTCTGACAAATTTACAATCCCCTTTGGTTCTTCTTCTTCTTCCTCTTCTTTTTCTTCCTTTCCTTCCTTAACAACGGGTTGGGATGGGGATGCTCTACTGAAGGGATGCCCACAAAGAGTGGCTGAGTAAAGGGTGTACCCTCTAGGATTGGAACGCCCTCAGGAACGATGAATCCTTCGAAGGCCACACTAATACGGGGAAGACGAGGATCGTTGGCTTTTATTACACACTTGGGAGCTTGGAATCCAAGGGAAATAGTTTTGTACCCAAGGATTACGTGTGCTGCTGGTAATTGACCGTCGGCTTCGTTTACAAAAGCCTCGGATCGTAGAATTTTGTCTAGACTCTCTCTGTTGACTAAGTTGAGCCGAGGTATGGTAGAACGTTTGTCTGCAAAATCATTAAAACAGAAGGAAAATTTGTTAGAAGCAGAGATAGTGTGAAATAAAAGGGAAATATAAGCCAAGGTGCATAAATTTACGACTAGACCCCCACCTGGTGTTCCCTCCTTAGTCGGACAGGGTAGGCCGTCATGCCATTCCCTAGAAAAGATTAAAAAATCTTCCTTTAATCCCTTGTTTGACGTAGGGAGGCATTGGATTAGCCTTACTTCAGGATACCTTGACTTAAGGTAGTATCCCTGCCCTTTCAAATGATGTAGGTTGTATACCCAGTTGACATCATGGTGTGTCAATTCCAGGTTCATTCTCTCGTTTAGGGCTTTTATACTCCCTAATACTCTGAACATATTTGGGGCGCATTGTGTGGGGGATAGTCTAAAGAACCCAAGGTAGTTCCTTGTGATATTACCCATGGGGATGGTCATTCCTCCCTCTATGAAGGCAATCATTGGGATGACCACTTCTCCCTCTTTCCTATCATTTGCCCATTTCCCTTGGGCAGCATATCTCATGCCCATTGTTGGTGGGATCTTGTACTTAGCCTTAAATCTCTCTCTATCCTCCTCAGATTCAACTAATTGCTTGAACCTACCCATTTTCTAAGAAGTTTTGAAGAGAAATCAACAAGTTTGAAATGAAAAATAGAGCCGAGAAGAAAAAAGTGTGATGAAAAGAGCATATATGGAAAGAAACAAAACTAAGAGGGTTCGAGGAAACTTACAAGTTTGAAAAGAAGGTCCTCGGGCAAATTTTTGGTATTTGTAGACGCATGAGGAAGTGAGAGAGAGTGGCAGGTTTAGTGTATGAACTCTAGAACTATGTGATTGATGGAAGTAAGGAAAGGAGTTGATTTGAGAAGCTATTTATAATGGCACAGAAGTTACAAGCGGGAAAATTCCCGCTCGTAACCCCAAGAAATTCTCCACTGTTAGATTTGCATCGTGCCGTTGAACGTGGGGGACAAAAGTGTCATCAAAATTTAATGAGGGCGCGCTTTGGACGCTGAAGTGTTAGGAGCATGCCTTGAGCAGGTAAAAAGGCATTTGAGAGTTCGTATAGACGGGGTGTATCCATAAATAGGGTGGGCTGATGATATTAAAATCCTTCTTTCCTCCCGAAGAGTCAAAAAGCAAGATTTCGAGGGGCTATTGTGGGGGCTAGATAGCTAGAAGGTACTGTTAAAACTGTATATACTGGGCCTATGGCCCAGTCCGAGGATATTTACTTGTTCGAGGATGGTCAAACAATGTTATTATGGGAATGGTAGAAGAGGAAGAGATAAGGATTGCACATGATAGTCCAAAAGATGTCTGAGGAGAGAAGTCATATCAGAAATATGGATCCGAGATCAGTAGGAATGTCTTACCGTCCTGAACATCCTACTAGGTTGCATCACGGTTAGAAGTCAGGTATTGGATATGAGAGGAGTAGAAGAAGGCAACAAATATCTACAAAAGCTGTTACCTTCGCATTAAATACTCTGCAGCTAACTCCCTGACCGCATTAATGTGAAGGTGATACCTGAACAGTGCATTTCAGCTTTACAGCTACTACATGAAGACTTATGGGAGGGGTTGATGGGACAAGTATCAACACCAACCATCCTGCATACACATGGAAGTGGAGATGAAAAAGAAAGGGAGTATATAAGGGAAGGGTGACAACCAGAATGGGGGATCGAGAATTCATGAGGAGAAACACTGTAGCGTTTAATAAACAAACTTGTAACTGAACCTGAGAGTAATATAGAAGATCAGACCTCCTCGAACTTTGCCGAGGATAATTTTTCTTCAATATGTGCCTTCTTTTTTTTATTCTCTTATCATCTGGATCATTTAGTGGTTGTTTGATCAACTACAGTCAGAGTAATGAGAAACTTGGCATAGTCAATATCATGAAAATTACAAGAAAAAACTATTTTAGTACCTCCAAATGTCTTGGTCGAATTAATATTCTGTATGTTTTATAATCTAAGCTAACATCAATAGTGCCACTACAGTTCATCATTCCAGTGCATAAGTATGAGTTATATAATAGTATAGTATAAAAGCTGGATTTCAAAATTGGTGGATGCACTTCGGTCCTATTTGGTCCACATTGGTCCTATTTTGTCAATTTGGTCTACTTTGGTCCTATTTAGTCCACATTGGTTCTATTCGGTCCATTTGATCTTATTTGGTCCACTTTGGTCTTATTCGGTCCACTTTGGTCTTATTTGGTCCATTTAATCCTATTCCATTCACTTTGGTCTTATTCAGTCCACTTTGGCTATTCGTTCTACTTTGGTCATATTCGGTCCGTTTCGATCTTATTCGCTCTAATTTGGTCCACTTTGGTTATATTCAGTCCATTTGGTCCACTTCATTCCTATTCGGTCCATTTATTTCTATTCCGTCAAATTTGGTCCTAATTAGTCCACTTCAGTCTATTCATTTCTATTCGGTCTACTTTCATCCTATTTGGTCCACTTATTTTTATTCAGTCTAATTTGGTCCTATTCTGTCCATTATGTTTACTTTGGTCCTATTCGGTCCACTTAGGTCTATATTGGTCTTATTCGGTCCACTTCCATCCATTTGTTTCTATTCGGTCTACTTTGGTCCTATTTAGTCCGCTTTAGTCCTATTCGGTCCCTTTTTTTCATTCAGTCTACTTTGGTCCTATTCGGTCCATTTGTTTTTATTTGTTCCAATTCGGTCCTATTCTCTCTATTTCAGTCTTATTTCGTTTACTTTGGTCCTATTCGATCCAATTTGGTTTTATTTGGTCCATTCGGTCCTATTTGATCTACTTTGGTCATTTGGTTCTATTCGGTCCAAGTCAGTCTAATTTGGTCCATATATATATATGGTCATACCAATAAGCAATTACATGGTCATTTTATCTTTATCGACAGAAGGCAAATAGCTCCCACCACCACCACCCCCACACCCCTCACCCCCCCCCCCCCCCCCCCAAAAAAAAAGAAAAAACAGAAGGCAGATAAGATCTTGAGTAGCACTCAGGAATTGCTTTTGAGTTTGGCCAGATTGTTGGGCAGTGGGATCTAACTTTCCACTTATCTTTGGACAATTTTGATTAGGATCCTTTCCACAAAATATCCCCTCAATAATTTTCTTTTTCCAAAGTTATTTGGGGGCTAGACTAGAATCTAGTGTCACTAATGTACTATATAATAAGATCACTTAAATTATTTTATATGCAAAATCTTACTTTTTCCTCATAATAATGCATAATACTGTTTAAGGTTTGAATTATTTTATTCCTAGCAGTTTAACATAGCAGATGATCAAGAGGTGTACGTGGATTGCTACAAATGCAAGGCCTTTTTAAAGTATCAAGGATTCGAGGTGCGTATGTGGACTGTGCTAGATATGCAAGGTATTTTTTACTCTCTAGCATTACTCATATAAAGTGATAAAACTAATGAGATTGTAGGCAAGTGCTTTCGGCCTACACGTGTTTTCTTAGTTAGATCTACAAGTAAGCAAAAAAAATGCTCATGTTATATATTTTATTTAAAGCTATATCGCTTAGGTCATTAAATATAAGATAAGAATTAAGAATTTAAGAAGTCATTTTTCACCAAAATTTAAAAGGCACAAACCGACGAAAAAGTGGATTAATGATTAATTTGTGAAGAGTTAATGACAATCATGCTCATGAATATTCTTTGTTAGGCACAATTATATTAGATTCGAACGTGAGCTGCTCCTTCTCGAAAACTTTTGTCTATTAATATATTTATAATCCTAAATATCTCTAATATATTAATAAGAATTTGAACTTTTTTCCCTTTAATCTTCAAATACTTTATATATGAGGAAGTGTCAATTAAGTTATAAGGTTTTTAATAATAAATAATTAAAATGAACAAGCAAGAGATACAAGCTCAAAGAATTCTCCCTCTTATGCTCATTTTTGCAAGTTTTTCCCAACCTCGCGAAGGCAAAATATTTTCATGATTTCTATCTTTCTTTAGTAAATATTTTTAAATGTATTTTCATGTTTTCACTTCAAATAGTGACACGCATGTATGAAAAGAAATCAACTTAAGTTATGGCTAAGGATGAAAAGAAAAGCAAAAGTTCAGCCAAAAAAGAAAACTATCAGATAAAAGGAAAAGAGGACCATGGATATGAATTTATCCTTTGTTTGAAATTGCAACTTTGCAAGTGTCTTCCTTTGACAGCAATCGCATGGAAGGAAAAGAAATGATAACTAAAAATATTATTGTCGTAGTCACAAAAAATTAATATATTCCTGCCAATAATTAAAAAAAAAAAAAAAAAAAAAACTTTGATCCTACGAGTATATAATATGGTAGGTTTTTATTTAACTTACTAGAAACCTAGTGATATGATACTTTATAATCCAAGGGACCGAGGAAATCTTTAATATTATTGTCTTAAAATTCTTTATAATCTTAAGATTAAAATCCTTGCATAGTTGCACCGATTCACAGAAAGCCAACGTGGATTTTTATTTAGTCTTATCCACTAAAAATTAAGAGATACAAATATCCTATCCAGAAAATGGGATAAAATAGTATTTTGAGGAAAAAAAAAAGGTTTCTTGTTACTCTTATCTTTCTCTTATTTCTCATATCTAGCAATCTCAGTATATAAGAAATTCTCACTAGGTATCTCCCACACAACAAGTTTTTGCCTCATCACCAAAACACACCCATATACCAACAAAATGCCTGTGTGGAGCCCTAGAAGTACAAGCTATCCCTTGTCTGAAGAGCAGCTTAAGGGTCTTCTAAAGAGATATGATACAAATGGAGATGGTAAGCTAAGCAAGAATGAGCTAAAGGCTGCTTTTCGTAGCCTTGGCTTGCATTTTAGTGGATGGAGAGCTGGACAAGCACTTCGTCATGCAGATGCTAATGGAGATGGATATGTTAGCGAAGATGAGATGAAAGAGCTGGTCAAGTATGCTATGAAATGGGGTTTTACTATAAACTAGCTAGATAAATAGAGATATATATATATATATATATATATATATTTTTGGTTATATAGCTACATATAGTTTTTTTTTTGGGTCATGTAGCTATATATACATATATAGTTAACAAAAGAAAGAAATGGTTGTAAACATCCACCTTTCTTGTATATTAGAAAAGATTCAATTACTAGTTTGTTCTATAAAGAAATGAACATTGTACAAATTTTGATAATATATGGTACTTCTGTATGGTAGAGAAAAATTAATGTCAGGCTTGGCCCAAGTTGAGAAGAAATGTGAGAACTTTTATTTTTACCCGATATCGTTTTATAAATGTCAGGCCTGGCCTAAGCTGAGCAATAATGGAGGTACAAAGGCCCGATCAAGATCTGGATCAATGAGACTGCAGCTAGATTAAGAAGTGAATAGAGGCTCAAAAATCAAACCTGTGCTCGGCCTTAATTAGAAAGTAGACACCACTGTTTTGGTGCGCAACTCATATCTGCACTATATACCAAAATGATTATTCATGATATGATTAGGTTCATCATGATTGTTTAAACAGTCTAATTTGATGTAATAAACATTTGAAACAAGACTCATCTCATGTGTATACAATTTTTTACTAATTCAATCCAATCGAATTCAATTCACTTGATTTTGGATATTGCACAGGATTTAGTTTTCTAACTCAAGGTATGAAACGAGGTACAAGGGTTTGGAAACTTTGGATTCTCGCAAAAGTCAATTTTAGCTTTATTCGTGGAGGAGAGTGGTTCAGTTGCTAACAATGTGGAATTTGTACTTTAAATTGATAGAAGCCCTTCCTAAAGAAAGTAAATTGCATGAGAAACACTATGTCCCTAGCTAATGACAATTTCCGGTTTATTAGTAATTGGTCTGTAATTATTCTTTCGGCTTGAGACACCATTTAGTTTTTGATTGGTGTGATTTGAACACCATATGAAAAAAAAACTTTACAAGTTAAGCTAATTGAAATTTACTCATCCGTACTCTATTATTATTTTAAGATGTTCCAAAATATTATTATTTTTTATATAATTTAATAATTACAATAATAGGTAGAGAGCAAGTTAAACATCATCCTATTAAAAAAGGCAATTAACATTGATAATTTTCGTAACTTATTCAAAATAATTAAAGTGAAGTACCAACCTTGTAGAGAAAGATTTATCTATTTTATCCACTCTCTAGTTGGCCAACTACGGAATGAAAGAGGCAACTAACCTTAACATATTCAATTCATTGCAAGGAAAAGTGTAGGATTGCAGAACCAGAAAACCTACCAATAATTACTTAAAAATTCCTTCCACCTTCAAGTTTCAAGTTCTAAAAGAAAAGCCAAGGTCATGACTTATCAAAAAACCAAAAAAAAAAAAAAAAAAAAAAAAGGTTCTTGAGTTCAAAGTAGATTGGTAGCAGCATTATGACTGGTATGTCGACCCGTTAAGGAAGAAGAAGCATTGGGACTTTATGTACAGAAGCTTTCTCTTGCACGAGTCCTTAAAATATGGGTAATTAATTATTTATGATTTACAATTAATGTGTTACGCACAAGAGGCCCAATGTACTGTAAACTGTAAAGCCCAACCATGACTAACTCACTCCTACCATTTCTATATATATATATATATATATATATATATATATCTTGTATAGGGTTTTTCATAACCCACTTGATTATATAATAAATATGTGGCCGTTAAGGTTTTTCTTTTCGAGCTTTCATTGCAGACATAAACCATTAAGCTGAACCATTATATTCTTTCTCACTCTTATATATGCATCCCAACATCAATTTTGTATTATTGTAATTAAACTAAAAAATAACCAAAATATTTTTTTCCTTTTCCCCCCCTGGTAATGAAGGTTTAATTCCTAAAGAAAGTAACTTGCATGAGAAACGATATTCTTGTCCCCAATGATCACTGTCTCTGGCTTATCGATCACAAATTGGTATCCATTCCACGGCTTTGAATCTTGCCGGCCAAGTGAGAGAGGGGCGATATAAAGTAAGATGCCAAATAGTCCATTTAACCATGCCAACCATTGTGCCCCTTCTATTAATTTGTTACTCGATTCCTTGGTCTAAGTCACAAGTTAATAAAGAATCCACAGCATAGAAAAGTGATGGCCAAATTTTATCTACTATCCAGTGAGGGGCCCCTAAGAGGTGAGAGCTGAATGACACACCTTGTTTACCTCATATTAAATTCAACTTGTTTTATGGAAAATCTCGAATGGAATCTAGCTTTCAACCATCAAACCGTGCAGATTGCTAGGTTAAAATTAGATTAATGATATGGGTATTAGAAGTTTTACAGTTAAAATATCATCAATCACCAAAAAATTAATTTAAATATATATATGTATTATATTATTTAAATGAAATCAATCTTAGTTATTGTACAAAAATTGATTGGTATCTTGATTTAATGATAAAAAAAACAATTATTATCATGAAGCAGATATCATAAATTGAAATTTTATCATTTTGTAAATATATATTATCACGTTAGTTTATAAGCTTTTAGAAATCAATTTGATAATAATTTCAGAATTTTCCTAAAATTATTCCGAGTCATTGGTAGATAATTTCATATTTACTATTGGATATGGAGTATAGAATCCCTCTTGTAGTTGCTATGGAAATGTTGAGAGAGAGAGAGAGAGAGAGCTCTATAAATAGTGTTGCATTCTTATATAATCTCACAATATAGCAACTGAAGTTTTAGTGCTTAAACTTGTTGCAATCACACATTTCAACCCCCAGAACCTATCCACTTAGCAGTCCCTATATTATAGCTAACAAAATGGTGAGGTCACCGGTAGTAATGTCGAAAGTCGGTGAGATACCCTACACTCGACAGCAGTTAAAGCAAACTTTCATGAATTACGATACCAACAAAGATGGGAAACTTTCATGGGATGAGTTGAAGTCGGCATTCGAATACCTCAAGTCGCAGTTTCCTGGTATTAGAACTGAGTTAGCATTCCGTAAATGCGATAAGGACGAGAATGGGTCCATCGATTATGGAGAGGAGATGGATTCCCTCGTTGCCTACGCGGAAAAATGTGGGTTTACTATAACTTAGATCTTTATAGGAGCTCTCTGTATTTTAGTGTGTAAAGTGTTATCTTTGTATATTTGAGGGCTTTCACCTTAAAGCCACTTCCTTTTATGTGACAAAAATGAGGTGACTTTTGCAGCCCTTATGTACAAAGAGTAGAACGATCACAATCTGATTGTCTACTATGTAACCCTTCACACTTCATAAACCTAAATAAAACTTGTTTTATCTCTCTCTCTCTCTCTCTCTCTCTTACTTGTTATCCTTAATTCATTGGTAGTTTATTTTTAGGTATAATTATCTTTTTGTACAACCTATTTTTTAAACGAATAAAACAATGCAAATAATTAAATAAGGTAGACCAAACTAGTTGGCACCTTCAAAAGGGTGCTTAATATGTGACTACAGAGCTAAACGGTGTTAAAGTGAATAAAACTAGTTATCAGTTATGTGAGATGCACATAGCCATGAATATCGAACCTCAATCTCTCTACAAGCTTGTCGGAATGGAATTAACTTTCTTCTTCCATTAACGTCTTATCAGCTAAATTAAAGTTACGGTCCCAATACAAGTTTAATATAAGCTTAAGAACTATGGAATATATCATTCATTAAAAAAGAAAAATAAAAAAGAAGCATATTATATATCGAAATCCACCAAACCCATCTAAAAAAGAAATTGGAAAGTTCACCAGAACCAGATCCACTGGATCCCGAAACAGTAGAGAAAACTAAAAGAAAGCTAAGCAGGTGAAGCATTCGATAATATTTGAGTTCATATGCTAAACAAATTAAGAGAGAATCCTTCACGGAAAAATACTGAACAACGTTAACATTCTTAATGCAAATGAGGGAATTAATCAATACTTAAACAAATATTTCAAAAATCTACTATTGAGGTCTTAAAATAACATATAAGGATAACTCCAGTATTTATGACTATAAAATATGACCTAATTATATTATATTAGTTTTTTAAGTTCTTTATTTTTCCTTCATGTGCATGGTACTTTTATTTACATTTACACATGTGTATATCTAATAATCTCTCCTCAAATGCAAATTATTACTTCTTTGTAGGCTCTAAGATCTCTTTCTTAATTTTTAGGCACAAACAAGTCCTAATAGTTCTCCCTTATGTGCGAGTTTTTCTTTCAACATGCCTCATCCATAAGCTCTAATAAACCATTCATGCGGAAACCACATGTCAATCTTACACACTCATCCATGAGAATCCCACAAGTCCACGACCATTGGAACCTCACACACCATTGGCAATATTACATTGTTGGGAATTTTTTTTCGAGATCATTTAATTTGTGTGAGTTTTGTGCGTTTATGCACATTTGTGGGGGCTTCAAAGACATGCATCTTGTTTCCAAAAGACTTAATATAACATATAAAAATACTACGTAATCCAAAAGTTTAAATCTATGTGTGATTTGAATTCTATACTTTTATTCAAGAACAAAATTGCTTTTTGCCCCTTTCAAAAAAAAAAAAAATCCAGCATTTGGCCCTTTCAAAAAAAAATCCAGCATTTGGCCTTCTTTCTCAAACTAATTAGGAAAATGCCCCTCTTTTGAAAATCGATTTAAGCCCTATAGCGGCGTTTTTAAGGACCCTATAGTGACGTTTTAAGGACATATAGTGACGTTTTGTAACTTGATTTTCATAAAGTCGAGTTATAGGTAAAAAAAAGAAAAAAAATTGCATGTAACTTGACTTTATTAAAATCGAGTTACAAAACGTCACTATAGGATCCTTAAAAACGCCGCTATAGGGCCTAAATCAATTTTCAGAAACTCGATTTTCAAAAGAGGGGCATTTCCCTAATTAGTTTGAGAAAAAGGGCAAATGCTGGATTTTTTTTTTGAAAGGGGCAAAAAGCAATTTTCTCCTTTTATTCAATGACAAAAAACTTTATTAGTTGAGTTAACTGAAATTCACTCATCTGTACTCTATTTTATTTTAAGATGTTTCAAAATATTAAATTTTTTTTTAATAATTGAATAATTACAATATTAGGGAGATGAGATTCAAATCTTTGTTCACCTAATAAAAGAGAGCAAGTTAAACATCATCCTTTTTAAAAAGGCAATTAACATTGATAATTTTCGTAACTTATTTTAAAAAAATTAAAGTGAAGTACCAACCTTGTAGAGAAAGATTTATCTATTTTATGATTTTATCCACTCTCTAGTTGGCCAACTATGGAATCAAAGAGGCAACTAACCTTAACATATTCAATTCATTGCAAGGAAAAGTGTAGGATTGTAGAACGAGAAAACCTACCAATAATTACTTAAAAATTCCTTCTAACTTCAAGTTTCAAGTTCTATAAAAAAAAAAAAAAAAAAAAAAAGTTATTAAGTTCAAAGTAAATTAGTAGCAGCATTATCATTGGTATGTCTGGCATGTCGACCCGTTAATGAAGAAGAAGAATTGGGCCTTTATGTACATAATCTTTCTCTTGTATGAGTCTTTGAAATGAGGATTACGACCGTTACATATATGGGTGATTGATTATTTATGGCTTACAATGTGTGATGCACAAGAGACTCAATGCACTGTAAAGCCTAATTATGGCTAACTCTAACTAAGGATGTGTTTGTTTGGAGGTAAAATAGGGTGAATGAAAAACTTTGAAAAGATAATGAGGAGGAAAAATATTTTGGAGGGTGTTTGGTTGAGAAAGGGAGAGGGTAAAATGATGGTAGGGCCTACCTGAGCCCACAAAAAATTTTTTTCTCCAAAATAGAGCGAAAACTTGGTGGGGAAAAATTTTATATGTGAAGGACAAAAATGCCCATGTGCAAGTTGCACATGGGCTTCTTCAATACGTTTGTTTTTTTGTTTTTTTTTTGCATGTGATTTTTTTTTCTGCAAATGATTTTTATTTTTTAATAAATTTGGGTGATTGTATGCTTTTTGGTTGTTTGTCACTTTTTTTGTTTCAATTGGCCATCATTTTTTAACAAGGGTATATGAGTAAATTCATATAAACTCGTTTTTTCCATCCCTCCAATTTTTCACTTCCAACCAAACAAAAAAGAGGAAAATTAAAATTTTTTTTTTCTATCCTCCCACTATTTTCTATTCTCCCACTTTTCTACTCTTCCAACTAAACAGGCCCTAACTTCTATAATTTCTATACATATATATCTTATTTAGGGTTTTTCATAACCCACTTAATCATATAATAAATATGTAGCCGTCAAGGCTTTTCACTACTATCTTTCTTTGTAAACAAACCATCAAGCTAAACCATTAGATTCTTTCTTGCTATTATGCGTCTCAACATCAATTTTTTATTATTTTATTTAATTAAGCTCAACAATGGTCAAAATATTTATTTTCTTTTCCCCCCTGTAATGAAGGTTTAATTCCTAAAGAAAGAAATTAACTAGCTTGAGAAACGATATTTTTGTCCCTAATGATTACCATCTCTGGCTTATCGATCACAAATTGGTATCCATTCCACGGATTCGAATCTTGCCGGCCAAGTGAGAGAGAAGCGATATAAAGCAAGATGCCAAATAATCCATTTAACCATGCCAACCATTGTGCCCCTTCTATTTTGTCATCCGATTCCTAGGTCCAAGTCAAAAAAGTTAATGAAGAAAGTGGTTGCCATTTTTTATCTACTATACAGTGAGGGGCCCTTGAGAGCTGAATGACACACCTTGTTCACCTCATATTAAAATCAACTTGTTTTATGGAAAATCTTGAATGGAATCTAGCTTTCAGCCATCAAACTGTGCAGATCGCTAGGTTAAAATTAGATTAATGATATGGGTATTAGAAGTTTTACAATAATTAAAATATCATCAATCACCAAAATGTTAATTTAAATATTTATTAATTATATTATTTAAATGAAATCATTCTTATTTATTGTACGAAAATTTATTAGTATCTTGACCTAATGATAAAAAACAATTATTATCAAGAAACGGATACTATAAATTGAAAATTTATCATTTTGTAAATATATGTTATCGCGTTAGTTTATAAGCTTTTAGAAATCAATTTGATAATAATTTCAGAATTTTACTAAAACTATTCCGAGTCATTGGTAGATATTTTAATATATTACTATTGGATATGGAGTATAGAATCCTCTTGTACTTGCTATGGAAAAGTTGAGAGAGAGAGAGAGAGAGAGCTCTATAAATAGTGTTGCATTCTTATATAATCTCACAATATAGCAACTGAAGTTTTAGTGCTTAAACTTGTTGCAATCACACATTTCAACCCCCAGAACCTATCCACTTAGCGGTCCCTATATAATAGCTAACAAAATGGGGAGGTTACAGTTAATAATGTCGACTGAGCCCAAGCGTAACCCAAAAGGCGTTGAGATATCCCTCACTCGAGTGCAGTTAAAGCAAATTTTCATGAATTACGATACCAACAAAGATGGGAAACTTTCATGGGATGAGTTGAAGTCGGCATTCGAATACCTCAAGTCACAGTTTCATGGTATTAGAACTGAGTTAGCATTCCGTAAATGCGATAAGGACGAGAATGGGTCCATCGATTATGGAGAGGAGATGGATTCCCTCGTTGCCTACGCGGAAAAATGTGGGTTTACTATAACTTAGATCTTTATAGGAGCTCTCTGTATTTTAGTGTGTAAAGTGTTATCTTTGTATATTTGAGGGCTTTCACCTTAAAGCCACTTCCTTTTATGTGACAAAAATGAGGTGACTTTTGCAGCCCTTATGTACAAAGAGTAGAACGATCACAATCTGATTGTCTACTATGTAACCCTTCACACTTCATAAACCTAAATAAAACTTGTTTTATCTCTCTCTCTCTCTCTCTCTCTCTCTCTCTCTTACTTGTTATCCTTAATTCATTGGTAGTTTATTTTTAGGTATAATTATCTTTTTGTACAACCTATTTTTTAAACGAATAAAACAATGCAAATAATTAAATAAGGTAGACCAAACTAGTTGGCACCTTCAAAAGGGTGCTTAATATGTGACTACAGAGCTAAACGGTGTTAAAGTGAATAAAACTAGTTATCAGTTATGTGAGATGCACATAGCCATGAATATCGAACCTCAATCTCTCTACAAGCTTGTCGGAATGGAATTAACTTTCTTCTTCCATTAACGTCTTATCAGCTAAATTAAAGTTACGGTCCCAATACAAGTTTAATATAAGCTTAAGAACTATGGAATATATCATTCATTAAAAAAGAAAAATAAAAAAGAAGCATATTATATATCGAAATCCACCAAACCCATCTAAAAAAGAAATTGGAAAGTTCACCAGAACCAGATCCACTGGATCCCGAAACAGTAGAGAAAACTAAAAGAAAGCTAAGCAGGTGAAGCATTCGATAATATTTGAGTTCATATGCTAAACAAATTAAGAGAGAATCCTTCACGGAAAAATACTGAACAACGTTAACATTCTTAATGCAAATGAGGGAATTAATCAATACTTAAACAAATATTTCAAAAATCTACTATTGAGGTCTTAAAATAACATATAAGGATAACTCCAGTATTTATGACTATAAAATATGACCTAATTATATTATATTAGTTTTTTAAGTTCTTTATTTTTCCTTCATGTGCATGGTACTTTTATTTACATTTACACATGTGTATATCTAATAATCTCTCCTCAAATGCAAATTATTACTTCTTTGTAGGCTCTAAGATCTCTTTCTTAATTTTTAGGCACAAACAAGTCCTAATAGTTCTCCCTTATGTGCGAGTTTTTCTTTCAACATGCCTCATCCATAAGCTCTAATAAACCATTCATGCGGAAACCACATGTCAATCTTACACACTCATCCATGAGAATCCCACAAGTCCACGACCATTGGAACCTCACACACCATTGGCAATATTACATTGTTGGGAATTTTTTTTCGAGATCATTTAATTTGTGTGAGTTTTGTGCGTTTATGCACATTTGTGGGGGCTTCAAAGACATGCATCTTGTTTCCAAAAGACTTAATATAACATATAAAAATACTACGTAATCCAAAAGTTTAAATCTATGTGTGATTTGAATTCTATACTTTTATTCAAGAACAAAATTGCTTTTTGCCCCTTTCAAAAAAAAAAAAAAATCCAGCATTTGGCCCTTTCAAAAAAAAAATCCAGCATTTTGTCTTCTTTCTCAAACTAATTAGGAAAATGCCCCTCTTTTGAAAATCGATTTAAGCCCTATAGCGGCGTTTTTAAGGACCCTATAGTGACGTTTTAAGGACATATAGTGACGTTTTGTAACTTGATTTTCATAAAGTCGAGTTATAGGTAAAAAAAAGAAAAAAAATTGCATGTAACTTGACTTTATGAAAATCGAGTTACAAAACGTCACTATAGGTCCTCAAAACGTCACTATAGGATCCTTAAAAACGCCGCTATAGGGCCTAAATCGATTTTCAGAAACTCGATTTTCAAAAGAGGGGCATTTCCCTAATTAGTTTGAGAAAAAGGGCAAATGCTGGATTTTTTTTTTGAAAGGGGCAAAAAGCAATTTTCTCCTTTTATTCAATGACAAAAAACTTTATTAGTTGAGTTAACTGAAATTCACTCATCTGTACTCTATTTTATTTTAAGATGTTTCAAAATATTAAATTTTTTTTTAATAATTGAATAATTACAATATTAGGGAGATGAGATTCAAATCTTTGTTCACCTAATAAAAGAGAGCAAGTTAAACATCATCCTTTTTAAAAAGGCAATTAACATTGATAATTTTCGTAACTTATTTTAAAAAAATTAAAGTGAAGTACCAACCTTGTAGAGAAAGATTTATCTATTTTATGATTTTATCCACTCTCTAGTTGGCCAACTATGGAATCAAAGAGGCAACTAACCTTAACATATTCAATTCATTGCAAGGAAAAGTGTAGGATTGTAGAACGAGAAAACCTACCAATAATTACTTAAAAATTCCTTCTAACTTCAAGTTTCAAGTTCTATAAAAAAAAAAAAAAAAAAAAAAAAAGTTATTGAGTTCAAAGTAAATTAGTAGCAGCATTATCATTGGTATGTCTGGCATGTCGACCCGTTAATGAAGAAGAAGAATTGGGCCTTTATGTACATAATCTTTCTCTTGTATGAGTCTTTGAAATGAGGATTACGACTGTTACATATATGGGTGATTGATTATTTATGGCTTACAATGTGTGATGCACAAGAGACTCAATGCACTGTAAAGCCTAATTATGGCTAACTCTAACTAAGGATGTGTTTGTTTGGAGGTAAAATAGGGTGAATGAAAAACTTGGAAAAGATAATGAGGAGGAAAAATATTTTGGAGGGTGTTTGGTTGAGAAAGGGAGAGGGTAAAATGATGGTAGGGCCTACTTGAGCCCACAAAAAAATTTTTTCTCCAAAATAGAGCGAAAACTTGGTGGGGAAAAATTTTATATGTGAAGGACAAAAATGCCCATGTGCAAGTTGCACATGGGCTTCTTCAATACGTTTGTTTTTTTGTTTTTTTTTTTTTTTTTTGCATGTGATTTTTTTTTCTGCAAATGATTTTTATTTTTTAATAAATTTGGGTGATTGTATGCTTTTTGGTTGTTTGTCACTTTTTTTGTTTCAATTGGCCATCATTTTTTAACAAGGGTATATGAGTAAATTCATATAAACTCGTTTTTTCCATCCCTCCAATTTTTCACTTCCAACCAAACAAAAAGGAGGAAAATTAAAATTTTTTTTTCTATCCTCCCACAATTTTCTATTCTCCCACTTTTCTACTCTTCCAACTAAACAGGCCCTAACTCCTATAATTTCTATACATATATATCTTATTTAGGGTTTTTCATAACCCACTTAATCATATAATAAATATGTAGCCGTCAAGACTTTTCACTACTATCTTTCTTTGTAAACAAACCATCAAGCTAAACCATTAGATTCTTTCTTGCTATTATGCGTCTCAACATCAATTTTTTTATTATTTTATTTAATTAAGCTCAACAATGGTCAAAATATTTATTTTCTTTTCCCCCCCCTGTAATGAAGGTTTAATTCCTAAAGAAAGAAATTAACTAGCTTGAGAAACGATATTTTTGTCCCTAATGATTACCATCTCTGGCTTATCGATCACAAATTGGTATCCATTCCACGGATTCGAATCTTGCCGGCCAAGTGAGAGAGAAGCGTTATAAAGCAAGATGCCAAATAATCCATTTGACCATGCCAACCATTGTGCCCCTTCTATTTTGTCATCCGATTCCTAGGTCCAAGTCAAAAAAGTTAATGAAGAAAGTGGTTGCCATTTTTTATCTACTATACAGTGAGGGGCCCTTGAGAGCTGAATGACACACCTTGTTCACCTCATATTAAAATCAACTTGTTTTATGGAAAATCTTGAATGGAATCTAGCTTTCAGCCATCAAACCGTGCAGATCGCTAGGTTAAAATTAGATTAATGATATGGGTATTAGAAGTTTTACAGTTAATTAAAATATCATCAATCACCAAAATGTTAATTTAAATATTTATTAATTATATTATTTAAATGAAATCATTCTTATTTATTGTACAAAAATTTATTAGTATCTTGACCTAATGATAAAAAACAATTATTATCAAGAAACGGATACTATAAATTGAAAATTTATCATTTTGTAAATATATGTTATCGCGTTAGTTTATAAGCTTTTAGAAATCAATTTGATAATAATTTCAGAATTTTACTAAAACTATTCCGACACCTCCCGATCGATCGAGGTTACGGGAAATCAGAATTTTCAGATATGATTTTTGGGCCAGGTTTTTGTATTTGTGTAAGGTTTCTTTTCTCACAACCCTAAACCTATATAAGGCTTATTTTAGAGGCCGTCACAAAAGAGAATACAAGGAGAACATATGCAAAAAGTGGCCGATGCCTTATTTTCTCTGAAAGAAGCTACTGCGTCTTTGTGCCTTAGGGTTCTGTAACCAAGTGCTTCTTGATCTTAATTGTTGATGAAGTGAAGAACTTTGCAGCCGACATTCTTCTTCCTTAAGTTGGTGAGTGAGTCACGTACTGGGATTCGTGCAAAGGAATTAGTCATGTACTGGGATCCGTGCAACAAAAAGGGTGGCGTTCATATATTGAAGAGTTTAGAGGTTCTGAAGCGGTAGAAGGTTTCTGCTGTGAGTTCATCTACGGGGATTGTAGAGTCTAGGGACAAAAGTTTTATACTAGATCTAAAACTTCTCTTTACTATAGTGGATTGGTTTTCGGGCCCAGGTTTTTTACTGTGAAACTGGTTGGTTTCATTGGTTTTTCTGAGTCATCATATCTTGTTTTATTTATTTTTCTGCTGCATGATTTTGACATGATATTAATATTTGTTTGTTTTAACAAGTTTTATTCATAATAAATCTAATTAACAATTTGGATTTAAAACTTGTTAATTCTATCAACCGGGGTCTAAATTTCCCAACAAATACGAAGACCAAATACCAAATACGAATTGCACACAAACTAAAGAGAGAGTCACAAATCAAATCCAAAAATTGCAATGTACCAAGAGAGAGCAAATTACCAAATTGCAAAACCAAAACCAAGCGGTAACAAACCTCTTTTACTATTCCAAATTGTAACCCACAAATATCAAAGAACCAAACAAAGAGAGAGTTTTTTCTCACACACACACACACACACACACACTCTCTTCTCTTTCTCTCTAATTTTTCGTAGTAGCACTATGCTTATATAGGAGAGTCGGCTAGTATATCCAAATCCAAGAAGGACTAGACTTCTTTTCCACACATAAAAGGAGAATCACTCTTATTCCAAATAGAACTTGATAACTTCAAACAACAATAAGCCAAAAGGAATAAAATTCATTTCTTATCCAAATCCAACAAGGAGTCGAACTCCTAATTTAAGTCATATTCTACACTTCACACATCATAAACCTAAATAAAACTTGTTCTCTCTCTCTCTCTCTCTCTCTCTCTCTCTCTCTCTCTCTCTCTCTCTCTCTCTCTCTCTCTCTCTCTCTCTCTCTCTCTCTCGTTATCCTTAATTCTTTTGTAGTTTATTCTTAGGAATAATTATCTTTCTGTACAACTTATTTTTTGAACGAATAAAACAATGAAAATAGTTAAGTAAGGTAGGGTGCTTAATATGTGACTACGGAGCTAAACGGTGTTAAAGTGAATAAAACTAGTTATGTGAAATGCACATAACCAGGTTCAAAGCTGAATTTTGTCCTGTTATTATGACCATGAATATCGAACCTCAATCTCTCTACAAGCTTGTTGGAATGGAATTAACTTTCTTCTTCCATTAACGTCTTATCAGCTAAATTAAAGTTACGGTCCCAATTAATACAAGTTTAATATAATCTTAAGAACTATGGAATATATCATTCATTAAAAAAGAAAAAAAGAAGCATATTATATATGGAAATCCACCAAACCCATCTAAAAAAGAAATTGGAAAGTTCACCAGAACCAGATCCATTGGATCCTGTTAGGTTCTAAGACTTTAGGAACTAATGTATTAGAACTTCAATTTATATTATGTTGGCAAACCATGATCAAAACATAGAGTCTAGGGTTAGGCTTGCTCAAAGTGTGTCTATTTGTAAAATTGGAATAGAGTGATTGCATAAATTATTGGACTTAATCTGCACGACTCGATTGATCAAAAATTAGACTTGATCGATCGAACATCGTGTAGATTTATATTTCTGCAGAATTTCCAATTCAGCCCAAGTTTGTTTGACGTGTAGGGTTAAGTGTTTTACTTCAAGTATAAAAGGAAAAACCCTAATTACATTTTAGAGGTCTTTTGATGGTTGTGTGTTGAAACTTTTGTGAGATCTAGAGGTGTTTACCTTCATACACACACTTAAGGTTATCAAGATCAAGATTCATGTCAAGAACTTGGTGATCGCTTCAGTTGCTGCACAAAGAACTTTAAAGAAGACTTGAAACCTTTGAGTTGAGTTTTAAAGTCACAAGTAGGAGAACTTGTGGTTGCAGTAGTTCAAGGAAAGAAGTAGTCCATGAATGTAGAGTTGTCACGTGGTTGTGGTAGTAAATTTTCTACTTAAGGTAGTAATAGGATGTTAGTGGTCTAAGTCTTATTGTAAAAATTTCAATTTTTTCATAGTGGATCTATTTTACCTTGAGGATAGCTAGGTTAAATCCTCCCCAGGTTTTTTTACCGATTTAGTTTTCCTGAGTTATCATATTGTTGTGTTCTTTATATTTCCGTATTATTTACATGATATGATTGTATTGTGTTAACCTAGAACTTAATAATTTATCTAAATATTCATTTGTCTAAATAACTAGGTTAAATAACTTGTGTTAAGGGGTCTAAAAACGTACAAGTGGTATCAGATTAGGTTAGCTTTTGTGTTTTTAGATCTTTTGATCTAAGAGTTGATCCTTGACCCCTGTTTTCATGGAACATGGTCACTCTCTTGTGATCCCAACTCACTTTGATGGGAACAACTAGACCTACTAGGAAGTAAGGATGAAATCATTCTTGAAATCTATTGATGAGAGAGTATGGAACTTCGTTGAATAAGGATGGGAGAAACCGACTACTTCTGTTAGTGAGTGGTTAACTTCTCAAAAAGAAGTAGCCGCTTTTAATAGTAAGGCCATGAATGCTATTTTTAATGTTGTTTCTACGGAGGAATTTAAGAGAATATCAAATGTTGAGGTTGCTCATACTGCATGGAATATTCTTGTGCATGAAGGCACAAAAGCAGTTAGGATTAATAAACCGTAGCAGTTAACTACTAGATTTGAAGGTATTAGAATGTCTAATGATGAATATTTTGATGAATTCTATGCTAAACTTAATGATATTGTTAACTCTGCTTATAATTTGGGTGAAATTTATGATCAACCTAAGATTGTTAGGAAGATACTTAGATTCTTGATTGAGGACTTTAGATCTAAAGTGACTACCATTACTGAAAGCAAGGATGTGGACTCCATCCTTGTTGATAAGCTTGTAGGATCTCTTTAGTCCTATGAGCCAGACCTATCTATGACAAACAAATCCAAATCAATAGTTCTTAAGTCAGTTAATGATGTTGATGAGAATGGATTTGATGATGAACTCTCTTCTATAGAGATTGTTTATCTTACCAAGAACTTTAGAAATTTTCTTAGGAATAACAACAGAAGGGAAAGAAGTAAAAACAATGCTAAACCTTGAAATTTTAAGAGGAATGAACCACCTAAGGTTAATAATACTGAAAAATCAAAAGCGAAAGTTGGTCAAACCTCTAGTAACTTTCTAGGTCAACAATGTTTTGGGTGTTAAGGGTACGGTCATGTGAAATCAAAATGTCCTACTTTCTTGAGATCAAAGGATAACGTTATGACTGTAACCCGTAGTGATGATGAAGTTTTTGATCACAAGTTTGGTAGTGATGAAGATGGAAATTTCATTACTTTCATAGCTACTGTTGTAGTTGACGAAAGTGTTGTGGTTGAAGAGAACCCTTCTGATAGGGAACTCTTTGAGTGTGCTGATTTGCATGAAACTTTTAATAAACTATGCAAGGTTGCTGCAAAGGATGCAATGAGTGTTGACTTAGGTTTAAAGAAGATTGCCTCCCTTGAACTTGATAAGAAAAACTTGTTGCTGAAATTACTTGATGCTAATGAATTGATTAATAAGGTGAAGACTGAAAACATGTTGTTACTTGATAAGGTTAAGAACTTGTAACTAGAATTATCTGTTGCTAGAGAACAAACAAATAGGTCTGCTAATTCTAAACTTGATCACATGTTGAGTGTTCAAACGTCTCCCTTAGACAAATCTCGTCTAGGTTTTGTAGATAGCATCTTGATGTCTGAAACTCATTCCACAAACTTTGTTTCTTCTTCTAAGCCCCCTAAGAGTGAGGTTGTCAAACCAATAGAAGTTACACCACCTCCTGGGAAGATTATGGTTGATCTTAAAGAGTCTAAGCCTAAGAATCCTAACCTCCATAAGGATAAGTTGCATGATAGATCCTTGTGGGTTTGTCATTTTTGTGGAAAGACTGGGCATATTCGCCCACTGTTTCAAGTTGCAAGTTGCAAGTTGCAAAGTGAGCAAATAAGCCAAAAAGTACTAGTGCCTTAAGCACAAGATCCTATGATACTTATTGGTAGGGCTCTATAGGCATCGCCCGCCACCGATGAAACCGGCCAGAGCCGAATTGATCCGCCCTTCTCAAACCTCCACCATAGGTGTTAGGCATGGTGGTCAGCAGTGATTTTCAAGCACCGAAGTCGGTCGGTACAATTGTCGGCAATGGTTTTTAGATCTGATGAACACCAAACTGCACCGATTTGATTATATATATACAAAACTTGAGATTTCTACCCCCTTCAAGTTAGATTTAAGATTTCCATCCCTACCCACAACACAAAACCCACCACCATTTCAGCCTTTTATCTTTAAGTACCTCTGTTTTTGCTGCCACCCAGGTCAGATCTTCAAGGTGTTGCCTCTGGCTCCATTGCCTGGTGGTCGATTACTCGATTAGACTTCGCAGGTAAGTCAATCGATGGTTAGTCCCAAGAATCTTAAGCTTGTTTGGGTTTGTAATGGGTTTTGAATCTTTTGATATTTAGATTTGATCTAAGTTTTGATTTGTGGTTTGAATTCTTGAGTTTTCTGGGTTTGATTTTGGTTTTAGATCTCTCTTCCTCTCTGTGTGTGTGATAGATAGGTGGACACCGACCACCGCGCCGACTAGAACAACCACCAATGTTGCCAAAGAACCGTTCCTCAGGCACGGTAGAGGCTTGGGTTTTTAGGAAATAGAAGATTTTGGTGCGGTGTAGAAACAATGACAAAAATTGGCCGCACTGCACCGTGTACAACCCTACTTATTGGTAAATTGGTAAAGACTTTAAACCTTTATACCAATCCTGGAGTTGCTCATCATTCTCATATGAATAATAACTTCAATGCAAGAGTTGCATCTAAAAAGTTTTGGATGCAAAAGGCTCAATCTAATTGAATATTTTTGACATGGTCCTTGTGCTTCGTGCTTCATCTCAATACTCTTTGTGACCATTCTTCTTTTGTTGTTTTGTTTTGTTTTGTTTTGTTTTTTTTTATGCTTTTAGGATTTACATTGCATAACATTCATGCATGTCATGATAGGTTGTTTTTGGTATTCCTTTTAAAATTAAAAAAAAAAGGAAGGAAAAATGGGTTTTGTATTATATATATTGGATTTGTAATCATGGTTGGCCTATCTATTAGGTTCTAAGGAATTAGAAACTAATGTATTAGAACTTCATTTTGTAATGTAGGCAAATCATGATCAAAACATTTTAGTCTTGTTTAGACTTGCTCAAAGTGTAATTATATGTAAAGTTGGAATTGAATGTTTTGCAGAATTTACTGTGTAAATTTGCCTAGCTCGATCGATAGAAAATTAGGCTCGATTGATCGAAAGTCGTGCAGATTGTTTTTTTGCAGAATTTTACAACTTAGCCCATGCCCGTTTGACGTGTAGGGTTTTATGTTTTGTCTTAAGTATAAAAGGGTAAACCCTAGCCACGTTTTGAGGTTGCTCTTTATGCTGTGTGTGCGAATCTTTTGTGAGATCTAGAGGTGTTTGCCTTCACACATACTTAGGGTTATCAAGAATCAAGACTATGTCAAGAACTTGGTGATCGTTTCAATTGCAGATTCAAGAGCTTAAAGGTATACAAGCGGGAGTGCTTGTACTTGCTGGGAATCTAAGAAAGAAGTAGGCCGTGGAGTCGGAGCTGTCACGTGGTCGTGGTAGTAAGTTTCCTACTCGAGGTAGCAATAGGATGTTAGTGGTCTAAGTCGCTATTGTGAAAACTTTAATTCTTTCATAGTGGATTCGTTTTACCTTGAGGATAGTTATGTTAAATTATCCCCAGGTTTTTTACCGGTTTAGTTTTTCCGGGTCATCATATTTTTGTGTTCTTTATTTTCTGCACTTTACATTGATATGATATATATGTGTTAACCTAGATCTGTTTAATTTGACTAAGTGATCACTTGACTAATTAACTAGGTTAATCTGGTTGTGTTTTAAGGGGTTTAAAAACAAACACTATCATCTTTACATAACATGCTTGTGTACCTTGTTTAGCTTGGATGAGCTTATTTTACTGCACTTTGCTAGTTTTAGCTATGTAGTGCATGCTGTATGAGAGTTGTTTATAGTTTTTGATCACTTGATCTTGATTTTGAAGTCACATGCTTTTGATTGTTAGTACTAGAACTTAGTGAGAAAGGCATAAAGAACCATCTCATCACTATTTACTAGCCAATCATGAACTACTTAGTGCATATCATAAGATTTTGTACTTGAGAAAGTGTAGCACATGCATAAAAAGAACATAAGGTGTAGCCTCTGATTAATACTAAAATTGGTGTGTACATTATCTGGATAATCTAATAATTTTACAACGAAATAAAATTGGTGTGTACATTATGAGGCAAAACAAAAATTTACATGATAGCAAGTTTGTTTTCTAGGAGATGTGAGAGTTATATGATGTAACTCTTTAGGTGATAGTCTTTTTCAAACTTATGTGATGAATTTTGTAGAAATTGTGATCAATTACTATCTACATATCACCTCACATATATCTCATGCTATTGCTAGTTGCACACATTACACAAGTTATTTTTTGCTAAACTTAGTACATAATATTGTGTGTGATTTTGTTTTGGCCATCCAAGATTATATGTTCTTTGATTTTAATGCAAAATGTGTTTAATGTTTGAGTTTTGGGGACAAAAAGGTTGAAAATATTGTTTTTGGAAGATCTAGGTTGAATTCAAGTGTTTTTGAAAAAACTTTTAAACTCATACTCCTGCATTTCATTCATGAAATATTGTATTTTGAGTGGTTTCTGCATAAACTTGCTCTATTTTTCAAAAATATCATTTTTCCAAATTTTCGATCGATTAAAATTGTTGCTCGACAGATCGAAATTGCGATAAAAATTTGGTTTGAATTTGACTGGCTTAATTGGTGCTCGATTGATGCTTGATTGATCGAATCTATTTTTCGATCGATCGAAGCTCAATTTTGACCGATCGAAATTCGGTCAGTGAGTGTTTTAAAAAGAGTTCTCTCACGTGTTTTTCATACTTTTCAAACTTTTTCAAACACTCTTCGTACTATTTTTCTTTGACCGATCCAATCTAAGCTTTTTTTGTCGTTTTCTTCCACAAATCTCTCAAGGGTTTTTGTCTTCAAGCACTAGTAAGTCTTTTATACCCTTTCTTTTTCATTAAAATCACATGTTTCATGCATTTTCATTGAAAATTTTGAACAAAGCATGTTATGGATTTGAGATCATTTCAGTTGTTTTTAATCAATTTTGTTCAATGGGTTTTTGTTCTTAGATGTTATTAACATGATTCCCATGCATTAATTTGATTAATTTGTTGTTTTAAGAACAATTGAAATTTCTAGGGCTTGGAACTTTGTGAAATTGGGGATTTTGTTCAATTGGGCTACAATTGATGAAATTGACTTGTGTTTTTGATACATTTAGTCATTATATGATGTTTCCTACCTAGTATGATGATTAATTGATCAATTTGGTTTAATTTTTGAAATTGGGTTTTTCAAAATTTGGGGTTTTTGAACTAAAACTCTATGTTCAAGTCAATTGATGGTTTGTAAAGTAAAATTGAACAAATTTCAATGCATTAGAGCATGCATCATATTTGCATTCATTACATGCATCATATAGATTGTTATTTTTTTTTGGATATTTTTTTGTGCTCTAACCCACTCTAATGCAGTTTGCCTTGGTATTTTCTTTTCTTTTTTTTGTTTTTCTTTTTCTTTCCAACCTTTAGCATCATGGTTAGGAAGACTAGAGCCAAGAAGACTACCACCCCCTCTATCCCTATTTTCTAGAGTGATAGGTTTAGAATTGAGAAAAACCAAGAAACCTATGAGAAGCTAAATATCTTTAGGTTGGTTTAGGCTGAGTGTAAGGTCATTCTAGATGAGTTAGATCTAGAGATACGTAGGAACTTTGAGCATAGGGGCTGGTTACCACTTTTAGAGGTTGAGCATCCTCCTCCGACTTCTTTGATTAGAGAGTTCTATTCAAACTTCTCTGTCCACTCCAATGATTCCAACACTCAATATGTAAGGAGTTGGATAAGGGGTGAAGAGTATGTCATTACTCCTGTTGTAGTGGCCTATGCTCTTGGTGTACCTTTAGTACAGCAGCCTGTGTACCCTTACACTAAGATCCCTCCTCTTAATGACATCATGTCTTTCATCACTGGTACTACCATTAGTTGGGGTATTGATCCTCGTGTCACTTCCCATGAGCTTACTGACCTCAATTATTTGTTTTTTTGGATTTCTTGTCATTCCATTTGGCCTATTTCTCATTTACATACTATTTCCATTGAGAGATGTGTGTTTTTGTATGCTTTTGTTACCGATGCTCCTATGAGTTTTCCTACTCTTTTTATTAGATCACTTGTTGAGGTTCATAGGAGTAGTGCAAAATCTCATGGTCTTTTCTTTCCGGTTTTTATACATAGGATTCTTTTAGACTTAGGTTTAGAGGATTTTCCTGCATCTGAGCCCGTACATATCATAGCTCCTATAGGTGCCACCTTTCTAAGGCAAAGAGCAGCTCAGTTGAAAGCTAGCTCTAAGTGCCCTAGAGTTAAGTCTTCTACAGGTGATGCATCTAGGCCTTCTACTTCTAGTGACCCTACTACTAAGGAGTATGTAGACCCTACAGCGGCTGTGGATCCCCCTACTTCTTCGTCGAGCGACTCGTCCTTGTGGAGCATGCTGGATATTGTCATAACCGTTCAGGAGGCACATGGTCAGCTTCTGTTGGATGTGCTCACTGAGCTTCTAGCTTTATGAGCAGATTTGGCAGGTGCTAGAGGTTCTACTCCACTGCCTCCACCTTTTGATGATGAGTCATCATTGCCCTTTGGCAGTTCGTCACAAAAAGGGGGAGTACATATGCATGGAGATAGGGGGAGTTTTGTTTTGGAGTACATAGATTGTATTTAGGAGCTTTTTGATGTATTTCATTTTTTGGCTCATGATGTATTCTTTTTGGTTATGATGTATTTTTTTTTGGGTTGTATATGTTAGGAGGAGACATTATGCTTTATGTTTTGTTTCTTTTATTGTTTCTTGTTTCACATATGGTACATTGGTTATTGATTTATATTATGAGGTTATTCATGGTATATGTCTTATTTTATGTTTTGTGAAATCAAGAATTTATTTCGGTTTACTTGTATTTTCCACACATGTGTTTATGTGTTTGTTGAGTGTTTCAGGAATTTACAGGTTAATTCAGTTGTGGCTGCTGTCTACATTGGCAACTAATAGATAGTAGTTAGGTTGAATTGTATTTAGGGCTTTTTAATTTAATGGGCTATTTTTACTTTGAGCATTTCAATTTTTGTGATGTGTTTTGTCACGGATTGCCAAAGGGGGAGTTTGTTAGGTTCTAAGACTTTAGGAACCAATGTATTAGAACTTCAATTTATATTATGTTGGCAAACTATGATCAAAACATATAGTCTAGATTTAGACTTGCTCAAAGTGTGTCTATTTGTAAAATTGGAATCGAGTGATTGCATAAATTATTGGACTTAATTTGCAAGGCTCGATTGATCGAAAATTAGACTCGATCGATCAAACCACGTATAGATTTATTTTTCTACAAAATTTCCAATTCAGCCCAAGCTCGTTTGACGTGTAGGGTTAAGTGTTTTACTTCAACTATAAAAGGAAAAACCCTAGTTACGTTGTAGAGGTCTTTTTATGGTTGTGTGTTGAATCTTTTGTGAGATTTAGAGATGTTTACCTTCATACATACACTTAAGGTTATCAAGGTCAAGATTCATGTCAAGAACTTGGTGATCGCTTCAATTGCTGCACAAAGAACTTTAAAGAAGATTTGAAACCTTTGAGTGAAGGCTCAAAGTCACAAGTAGGAGAACTTGTGGTTGCAGTAGATTAAGGAAAGAAGTAATTCGTGGACTCGGAGTTGTCACGTGGTCGTGGTAGTAAGTTTTCTACTCGAGGTAAAAATAGGATGTTAGTGGTTTAAGTCTTATTGTACAAACTTCAATTCTTTTATAGTGGATATGTTTTACCTTAAGGATAGCTAGGTTAAATCATCCTCAGGTTTTTTACCGGTTTGGTTTTCCTGGATTATCATATCGTTGTGTTCTTTATATTTCCGCATTATTTACATGATATAATTTTATTGTGTTAACTTAGAACTGAATAATTTATCTAAGTATTCACTTGGCTAAATAACTAGGTTAAACAACTTGTGTTAAGGGGTCTAAAAACATACAGATCCCAAGACAGTAGAGAAAAATAAAAGAAAGCTAAGCAGGTGAAGCATGTGATAATATTTGAGTTCACATGTTAAACAAATTAAGAGAGAATCCTTCACGGAAAAATACTGAACAACGTTAACATTCTTAATGCAAATTGAGGGAATTAATCAATTCTTAAACAAATACTTCAAATATCTACTATTGAGGTCTTAAAATAAAATATAAGGATAACACTTAACCCCAACGTTTTTGACTATGAAATTTAACCTTATTATATTATGTTAGTTTTTTAAGTTCTTTATTTTTCCTTTATCCTTTATATGCATGCATGGTTCTTTTATTTACAGGTATATACCTAATAATCTCCCTTTAAATGCAAATCATTACTTCTTTGTGGGCTCTAAGATCTCTCTCTTAGTTTTTGGGCACAAACAAGTTCTAATAGTTCTCTCTTATGTGAGTTTTTCTTTCAACATGCCTCATCCATAAGCTCTTATAAACCATTAATGGAAATCACATGTCAATCTCATCCATGAGAATCCCACAAGTCCATGACCACTGGAACCCACAAACCATTGGCAATATTACATTGTTGGGAATTTTTTTTTTCAAGATCATTTAATTCGTGTGAGTTTTGTGGGTTTACGCACATTTGTGTGGGCTTCAAAAACATGCACCTTGTCTCCATTCCAAACATAAAAGGGGTCTTGATAACATTACTAGTTTTGGGGGGAACATTATATAGAGCCTCTAATTAAGGACTTAATATAATATATATAAATACTATGTAATCCAAAAATTTAAATCTATGTGTTCACTCAATTAAATATATTTAGTTTCTCAAATTCTTTATTTATTTATTTATTGTTTTTTTGTTCTATGTGAAAATTTTATCATACACTGTATACCCAATTAACTATTACTTACCGGTGGATCGCTATTTGCAATTGGTGGCATAGCATAAGCATTACAAAACATGTTCATTTGTCAGACTGTTTGTTCCCTTGACTACAAGAAGAAGCGCTTATGAAAAAAAAATGATTTGGATAATTGGATCGGTTTTGTTATGTGCCCAATTTTTTATTGGTTGCATTAAGGGAATCAAGATATCTTAATTTCATAAATGGACTATTTTAAGGGAGTACAAATTTTCAAGTTATAATTGTTAACAGTTTATAATTAAGGAAATTATGACAACCCTTTATTCATTGTTAATATATATATATATATATATATATATATATATATTTATATAAGACTAACTTCCAATTAGATTGATGAACACTATATATTATCACTTCCTATAACTAATTGATAAGACTAATCATAGTTCATCCTAATCCAAACCAATCTAACTAATCTTAATCCAAATTAATTTATTTAAATCAGCAAAACATATCTTTTTCATTTCTTCTAGAAGACACCCTTGTCATCAAGGGTTTTTCTTCTTCTTCTTCTTCCTCAATCTTCATGAAGAACTTCTCTTTGATTTCTTATATGTTGGCCTTTTGGATTTGATCTGCCTTCCTTTCTTACATTCTTCAAGTTTTTTTTTTTTTTTTTTTAAAAAGCATGCATTTAACTTTTCCATATGAATAACGTAGAGATAGAAAGATTGGAAGGCTGTTTTACTTTTACATCTTTCTGACTGTAGTTTACCTTCTTTTGTGCCATTATTTTGCAATTCTCCATTGTCAATGTGTCTTTTCATAATCATGGTGTGCCTTTTCATCAGCTTGCAAGCTTTCTCCTTCCCTGAGATGGAGACATGTTGAACTTCTTGAATAACTGAGTGATTTTCTCCATAATTTGTTTCATTTGCTGCAGACCAGAGATAAGGGAGATAACCTTTTGCTCCACTTGCTTCATTGATCCATATTTTGATTCCAAATTGTTATGTACCCAAGCTTTTATCGGTTACTTTGTTAAATCCTAGATAATTAGACTACTTCGAAAAAGTCTAGACCTCTAGTTAACAATTTATAATTTAGCAGATCATGATTATTTTTTGTTCGCTGTCAACATATGAATTTATAGAAAATTGACTTCTAATTAGATGAACAATAAATACTAACTTCCTATAATGTATCAATAAAACTAATCATAATTCATTCTACAAACAAATCTAACTAATCCTATTCCAAACTAATTTATTGTGGGTTCTAATTAGCTCCATGAGGGTAAAGTTTTTGATAGTTGAACAAGTTAGAAATATGGGGTCCGATTTTCGCCTACACCAAAAACTGATTGATATCTTGGTTTGATGATAAAAAGTATAATCATCAATAAAACATACCTTTTATCATTATTTATCCACTACTAATTAAAATAAATTACGCTAATGTATAACAACTTTGCACATTACTTGCCAGCTATTCCTTTGAATAATTGTAAAAGTTATGAAAGTGTTAATGAAAATTGAGGAACTGCTATAAGCAAATGGCTAACAACAGCCTACAACATTGCAAGCAGATCATCTGTTTTATCATCTACGAGAGTAAATATGCGTAATCTGCTCAACTTAGAAAGTGGATTTGAGTAATTTGACACTTCCATCTATATGTCTTTATTGTTATTATTATTTATTTATTTATTTTAATAATCAAAAGGGAAGCTTTATTTATGTTTTGTATATTTATGTAACACATGCACCTAGCAAAATTAATAGATTCATGTACCAAGTTTATGCCACCGTCCATCTATATATGCTTGGGTACCATATTTTGTCTCATTAGGTACATGCCGCAAGTTCTAAAAGTTAAAAAAAAGAAAAGAGAATAATACAAATGCGCACTCATATCAAATTGAAGTCGGCCTCTGTTCTATATAAATTGATTAAATTCGTTCTCAATACTCTCTCATCACACAGCAAGCAAACTCTCATATATATAGCTCCCAATATTCAAGTTTAACACCAACGAAAACCCGAATTCCCAGCCAAAAAATGAGTCATGCTAGGTTCAAGTCTGCTCCTGCTAACCGTACTAAGAGAGAGACCAATTCTGTTGCTATTACATGTGGTGAAGAGCAGATGAAGAATGTATTTGGGCGCTCTGACTCAGACAAAGATGGCTACCTCAGCAAGCAAGAGCTTAAGAAGGCCTTCAGCGATTTAGGAGTTGAATTCCCGAGCTTGCGAGCTATGTCAGCACTCTGGCATGCTGATGATAATGGTGATAATTACATCAGCAAGAAAGAGTTGGCTGAGCTAGTGAAATACACTTCAACAATGAATACTTGTACTAATAAATAGGCCTTGTTTTATTCTTTTAACCCATTTTTTAGGAGATGGGAGGATTATAAGAATAAATGAATAACAAAAATAAAATGTCTACCTTTGTTTAATGGGGATAGCAAATGAAGTTTAAGTGTTGTAACATGTTCTGGATATGGAACCTAGATTTGCAATACATGCTTAATTAAATATGATAAGTTCTCTTCCTGGTGTAATAACATTGAAATTTTCTCTCTTTTGGATGAATTATTCCTCAGTTTCTCTAGCAGCTCTAAAGAATAAGAATAAACTTTGTTCTTTTATATTGGTGGATTTCAGCCAAATATTGGCCATTGAATATTCCATCATATTTAAGAGAATCAGTGTTTTTGTAAGTTATTCGAACCGGAGTTTTTTTATTTAGCATTATGAACTAAATTGATACAAGTTTATAAATTGATTTGAACTCTAATGATTATATAATTTGCTATGTCTGTAGTGTTTAGGTTGGCAAATTGTGAACAAAAGTGCGAGTTAGATGTGTTAAAAAATGTGTTTTCAAGTACAGTCAATTCCATAACAGCTCAAGGAAAAGGAAGCTTATGTATTCTTGAACCTATGTTGACAACTAGTCGATTGATCAAGATTAATCTTGACAGCCTCTCTACAATTAGTTGATCAATCAAAAATAATAATTAACCTCGATTCTTAATTAGGCCCATTAAGCCAATCCATGAGTCGGAATTTTAGCCCTACTTGCTAGAGTATAAAAGGAATCATTAATATTAGTAGTCGTCTAAATAACAAAAGAGAGAGCCTTATGCCTAGGGTTTGTGCTTTTTCTCTTAAGTTCACCAACATACCGAATACACCAAAGATCTGAAGGTCGGTACTTGGTGAACCATCCAATTGAAGCTATGGGACTAAAAACAGTCAAGCTTTTATGAAGAATCTTTTAGGGTAGACTTTGAAGTTGCGTGTGGAAAGTTCCTGAAAATCCAAAGTAGAATAACTTAAGGTTGGAATAGTGTGTGGTCATATGAGTAAGTTTTTGCCGGAGGTAGCGATAGAAGTTAAGATTAATTTCTATTCTAAGAACTTCAATTTTATTTAGTCGATCTCTGTCTTAGGGTTGGTGGTTAAACCTTTGATTTTTTTTTTCAATTGGTAGTTGTCATTGGTTTTTCACATCATGACTGCGTCCTTGATTTCTGCATTCTATTTTTTATTTTTATTTATTTTTACAATATTCTTTATATGACTTTTTTTAAAATTTTTTTTATAAAAATTCTTTATATGACTTAATTAATGTGAAGTGAAATTCATACATAATTGATTAATTAATCAATTCGATTTTAATTCCATTTAAATTGTCAATATATGGGGTCAAAAGACTAAACAATATCCGAACATAATTCAAGAACTACATTAAAAGTCTGGCAAAAATAGACGGAAAAAATAAAAATAATATTCCCTATAATCCCATGTTCTCTCTTTTAGAAACTTTATAAACACTAAAGTTTTAGATAGAAAATAAACACTAAAGTTTATTCGTTTCAATCTCCACGGACCAGACTACGGTCCATATATATAACATTATTAGGCTATTAGCAGATATCGGGTATATGCTTTTTTGGCCTCTACGCAACTGTGCGGGTTACTATCAGAAATTAACTATATCCTAGCTAGGTTTCGTATAGGATAAGATTATCGATCATTTCTAGCAAATCTTCTTCTTCTTCTTCTCACAACAACAACAACAACCAAAAAAAAAAAAAAAAAAAAAAAAAATTCTAGCAAATCTTTTAGCGACCAGTCTTGTTCATGACACTTCATTATATAACCTCCTAAAACTTTTTGACTGAGAAAAGTAAATAAGCATCAATTGCTTTTCATAGTGAATTTCTTATTATCAATAGGCCTTGGCTCCTTGCTACCACTTCTCTTGTCGCCCATGATAACAAAAAAGTAATATTATGCTTGTGTTTTGCTGTGATTGTTTTTCTTGGTTTATTTTATTTAAAAAATAATTTGGGTATAAGTATAGCTATATATAAAATATAAATATATGTGCATTAATTTTAAAACTTTATACATATATTTTGCTATAAAATGGACTTTAAGCTAAAACAAAGAGCCCTTAACCTTGTATATACTCTAAATATTTTGTTACTTATAAGTTAATGTGATTATTATATATATGTGATGGCTTAGGGTATAAATTTCACGCATAATAAGAATAAAAACCCTGTTTTGGCCTTTTCCATTTTGACCAATACAGGATTATAACCCAGCCCGATTTGTTTGCCAAGCATCTATTATTAAATCTAAATTTTAATTTAATGGATCTATTTTCAATTTATATTTATACACTAAAGTTATTTTAGATTTTTTTTTTTTAAATTTTTTAAATTTTTTTTATGTTATCAAAAAATATATATATATATATTAATGAAATTACTTATAAACTTAACGTACAATTCTCAGATATACATATTTTTAGTGTTAATTAGATCTAATAATAGTAATTTTTTGGGTGTAAATTTCACTATAAATTGTCTTTCCAATTATTTACATTTTTTCTTTATCAATCTTTTTATATTTTATTTTTAAACTCTATATATTCAAATTTTTAGGTGATTTAAATTTATGTAATGTTTTAAGTGTAACATACACAAGTGTTTTCTTATCTTTTTTTGTGGAATTAATAGATTAATATGCTAATAGAAATTACAGGACTATTAATGTAAGGATTTATGCATTATTCAAATTTTATTTTTTATTTGTTTTAGAAGATATATGAAAAAATATATTGAAAAGTACATTTGAGGGATTTTTTTTTTCACATAAAAAAAAAGGTCATATCAGATTAATTAATCTAATGCGTCAGAGACTGGAATATTTCTCTTGCATCAAATGTGTATTTCTATAATTTTGAATAAAGATACTAGCTACAAGATAAATTGGAATAAAGGTACAAAGATATACATGGGAGCCACATCTCTCTATAAATCAATGTTGCTCTCAAACTCCTTGTAGTGCAATTAAGTGTGACTCTATTAGCAAACAAATCCGACCCAAAGTCGCTCACAAATGGGCAGGAAAGTTACAGTGTATAAACCTACGAGTGTTTTATACACTAAAGATCAGCTAATGAATGTTTTCAGGAGCCATGATGCTGATGGAGATGGAAAACTTTCAAGGGAAGAGCTGAAGAAAGCATTCAAATATCTTGGCTCGCGTTGGTGTTCTTATAGAACTGAGCAGGCACTCCGGTGTACTGATGCTAACGATGATGGGTACATTGATGAAAAGGAGTTGGAAAAGCTAGTTGATTACACCCTAGAACGCCAGTACACCATTGTGTAGATCTTCTAGTTCAAGATATTGTGTCTCTTTTTCTTTTTCTTTTTTTTTTAAACTTAGATAGTTTAGGGAGATGGAATTTAATGTTTGAACATCTCCACTGAAAACACCAAAAAGTGCTAGTTGAATTACAAGCCTTTTTGGTAGCTCTAGAAGTTGCCTAATAGTATAATATTTGTCTTTGTGTATATGTAGTTGGGGATAAAAGGAACTTCTTGTCCTTCTTATGAGAGTATATATGAACCAACTCTAAATAAGCTATTGTGTATGTTAATATTTAACATAGCATATTACAACTTGTTGATGATGAAAGGGCTTGAATGTAAAGCCAGGCACTACTCAAATTTTCAAAACTATTTAATTTGTCTATCAAGCACAAGCCGTATTTAGGTTCTAAGACTTTAGGAATTAAATGTATTAGAATTTTACTTTGTATATGTTGGCAAACTATGATAAAAACAATGAGTCTAAGTTTAGGCTTGTTTAAAGTTTATTTGTTATAGTTTGAATCAAGTTGAATGCAGAAACTTACTGTGCAAAATTGTAAAGCTCGATCGATCGAAAGTAAGGCTCGATTCGATTTAGAATTGTATCTGCAGAATTTGAATTAAGCCCAAACAGTAGTTCAAGCCCATTAAGGACTAGGATTTCAGATCTACTTCTTTTAGTATATAAATGAAACCTTAAGCACGTTTTTAAAAAGGCTTTTTAGAGAGAGAAGAGTGTCCCTCTTTTGTATCTAGGGTTTTGTACCCAAAAACCTCTCTCATATATTCTACCGGTGTTATTCCTTGAAGAATTTCAAGATTCAGTGTTATAGAAGTTGCTATCTTCTCTAGTCATAAAAGGTGATGATGATCTAAACCTTCAAGGGTGGTGAAAGTTCAAAAAGCGTGTAAAACACCTTTGAACGTTTAGACCCCCAAATACAAAATTACCAATTCAAGTTATATATCAAACAATGTATGTGCGAAAAATAATAACAAGCTTATAACAGAATTGATAAACAATCTAAACCATAAATAATCACAATCACAGCAGTAATTAAATGGTAAAGATAAAGGAAAGAGAGATGCAAACACAAAGACAACACGCGATGTGTTATCGAAGAGGAAACCGAAGCCCTCGGCGTAAACCCTCTCTGCCGCCCTCCAAGCAGTCAATAATCCATTAGAAAATGTAGTTGGGATACATGACCAACAATAGACCCTCCAAGCCTAATCTACCCAGGTACCTAAGCCCTCCAAGCTTCCTGCTCCAATGAGGTTACGCCGAACCTTTTTCTTTTCTAGCTTACCGGATTCCACTATAGCCCATAGTATCAACCAATAACTATTGGTTCCTTCCCAAACTGCTTCCCTTAGCACCAAATGAACCTTCTCACAAACATGGGTGTGGTAAGATAAGGATTTGGTCAATAACCTCTCAAGGATGTATCAATGGAGAGAAAGAGAGTAGAGGAATTTGAGGAGTCTCTTAGATGAAGATTGGAAATGAGGCAATCTTATATTTCTCTAGGGTTTCTCTCACAAAATTCTCTCTGGAAGCTTTCTCAATTTAGTGGGTATAAGGGTCTATATATAGTGGTGTGTGTTTGTGTTAGGTTCTAAGGTCTTAGGAATTTATGTATTTAGAACTCTAATTTGTAATGTTGGCAAACCATGATCAAAACATTGTATTTAGTCTTGTTTAGGCTTGCTCAAAGTTGGTTTATTATTGTAAAGTTGGAATCGAGTGGCTGCAGATGTACTGGAGCATTTCGGCCTGGCTCGATCGATCGAAGGATAGACTCGATCGATCGAATCTCGGGTCAGATGCGTTTTCTGCAGAATTCCAACTCAGCCCAAACTCTATTTAAACGTCTTGGGGTTCAAGTAAAACACTCCTATATATAAGGAAAACCCTAGAACGTTTTTGGGACTTTTGGAGAGAGAGATTAGAGTGCCTCTTGTGCCTCCTTTTATTTTTAAGGTTTTGTACCCAAACCTCTCTAAGTCTTTGTTGCTCATATTTGCTGTTTGTGTGAATCTCTTGTGAGATCTTTGAGGAGCTTTCCTTCACATAAACTTAGGGTTGTCAATATCTTGATGATCAACATAGTTGCAACCATTGGAACTTAAAAGAAAAGCAAGCGGGGAGCTTGTAGCTGATTGAGGAATTCAAGAAAGAAGTAGTCCGTGGATTCGGAGCCTGCGTGTGGTCGTGTCAGGAAGTTCTATTGGTGGGTAGCATTAGGAAGTCGAGCGGGGAGCTTGTAGTCCTTTTGTAAGAACTTCAATTCTTTCATAGTGAATTCTGTTATGCCTTGAGGATTGGTGGGTCAAATCCTCCCCAGGTTTTTACCGTGTGGTTTCCTGGGTGATCATATCTTGTGTTATTTATTTTCCGCTGCTTTATATTCTTGATATGATTGTTTGGATTGTTTTAACCTGGAATTGCATAATTTGACTAAGTAACAACTTGGCTAATTAATCTAAGCTACGCAATTTGGTTGTTTAAGGGGTCTAAATTCCTGTCAAGTGGTATCAGAGCGGGTAGCTCTTCTTGTTATAGATCTTTTGATCTAAGAGCTGATCCTTGACCCCTGTTGTCATGGATAATTTGAAGTATCTTTCTGCTCATGCTTCTGCTGATTTTATTGATGCCTGTGATGTTTTAAATAAAAAGGACACTGTTGTTTCTGTTGATTTTTTTGATGCTTTTGAAACTCTTCGTAAGGAATTATCTAAATCTTTGAAAATTTCTAAGAAATTCAAAGAAGAGTTAAAATTGACTAATCTTGAAAAAGAGGAATTGCTTGTTAGATTAGATGAGTCTAATAAAAAGAACGATTTTTTTAGAAATCAAATTTCCTCTCAAGATGAGAAGATGAAAAGTTTGGAACAAAAGTTAGCTGAGGCTGAAGCTAAATTGGAAAATTTGTCTAATACCAAACTTGCTGATGATAACAGAATTGGTTCTGTTTCTCTTAAGCCTAAAATTGAGAAAGTTTATATCCCTCCTTTCAAGAGGAATAATAAAGAAAATGCTTATATTGCTAGGTTAGACAAAGGTAAAAGTTCTGATGTAGACGCTGAAGTTTCTACACCTAAGTCTAAACATATTGTTAGAGAGCATAATAAATCTGTTTTTGTGCCTACTTGTCACCTTTGTGGTGTTGTTGGTCATATTAGACCAAATTGTTCTTTGTTGAGGCAAAAACCAAAATTTGAGAATAGATTTGTTGTTAGGAATACTGATGTTCCTATATTTGTTCCTGTTTGTCACTTTTGTGGTGTCTCCGGTCACATTCGTCCTAATTGTCATAAATTGAAATTTAAGCATTCTATGTTTCAATCTAGGATTTGTGATGATATTTCTCCTGCCATAAGTTCACATAAATTGTTTCATATTCTTTTATAAAATTTGAGCTTGTTGGCTTGTGAAAGGAATTTGCAGGATTTCAGTCTCTCTCAGAAAATTGGTGTTATCTCTCAAATACACTCCACTTCTCATGGATTTTCACCTACAAAGCCGAAGAATCGTGCTATATGGGTGAGAAAAGATCCTTTAAGGTGAGTGTTGCTAACTTGTCCTTGATTTAATTCTTTCAATTAATTGTGGACATGTTTTGTTTTTGTTTTTGGTTGTTTTGTTTTTTAGGTTGTTTTGTTTTCTTTAAAAAAAAAAAAAATCCAAAAACATTGAAAAATTTTCAAAAAGACAAAAATATTTTATTTTGTGTCTTGTTTTATTTTTCTTGAGGATTACATGAGTTTTAATATCTCTCTTGATTTAGAACATGCTTGACATTGTGGAGAAACTTGAATAGTTTGTACTAAGCTATTTTTGATTTTGTATGAGTATGTACTAGTTTGTACATGTACTCATGGGTTAATTAAGAAATTGATATTTCTTGTCTGTGTACCCTCTATAGCTTAGTTAAGCACTGTCATGCATTACTTTTGCATTGTTTATTTTGTAATATGTGCTTTTTGTTTTTGGTCATAAAGTTTGTTAAAACCAAAAAGATTTTTGTGTTTTGTATTATAGATCTTGGATTTATAATCAAGGTTGGCCACCTTATCTTTACATAACTAGTTTATGTACCTTGTTTAGCTTGGATGAGCTTACTTTATTGCACTTTACTAGTTTGAGCTTTGTAGTGCATGTTGTGTGGGAAAGATGTTTATGGTGTTTATCACTTTGTCTTGATCTTGAAGTCACATGTTATTTGACTGTCGGACTTTATCCTTTTGAGAAAGGCATAAATAACCATCTCACCACTGTTCACTAGCCAATCATGAACACCTTAGTGCATATCATAAGATTTTGTACTCGAGAAAGTGTAGCACATGCACAAAAAGAACATAAGGTGTAGATCTGTTAAATGCTTAATGCTTAAAACTGGTGTGTACTATTAGGCTTGATGCCAATTCACTTAATTCAAACCGGTGTGTACTATTAGGCTGAATGCCATTTCATACAAATAAGAGGCATAAATGCAAGAAACTTACGTGATTGCAAGCTTTTGTTCTAGGAGATGTGGGAGTTATAGGATGTAACTCTTTAGGTGATAGTCTCTTTTAAATTCTATGTGATGAATTTTGTAGACTTTGTGATTGATTGCTATTCACATATCACCTCACATGTATCTCAAGTTTTTGCTAGTTGCACACACTACACAAGTTACTCTTTGCTAAACTTGGTACATTATATTGTGTGTGATTTTGTTGTGGCCATCCAAGATTAAAAGTTCCTTGATTTTAATGCAAAATGTGTGTCAAGTTTGAAAATTTTGAAAATATCTTGAGATTTGTGCAGAACATATTTGTTGCTTAAGAAAATTTCAATGGGAGAATGATTGAAACTTGTTTTTGAGAAAATTGGGTTTAAAATTTGGGTTTTTGAAAAAGCATTCTATCTCATACTCATGCATTTTGCTTTCGTTGTTTAATGCTTTGAGGAGTTGTTTTCAAAATTAGGTTTGTGTTTTTCAAAACTGTGAGTTTTCTCAAAAGTTTTGTGAGCCTCTGCCCAGTTCGATCGATCCATTATGAGTTTCGATCGATCGAAAAAGTGCTTTAATTTGTTTAAAAATGACTGTTTCATTCGATCGATCGAATGTATTTTTCGATCAATCGAAAGTCGCGAATCAGGTTTTTAAAAAGGGTTTGTTTTTTTTTCCGAATTGGGGCTTTTGTGAAATTGAGTTGAATTTGATGAAATTGGCTTGTTGTTTGGATGTAATTAAGCATTATACTCTGTGAGTTGTGTTATGTGATGCTCAATTCATCAATTTGTTTAAAAATTCAACAAGTAGTTTTCAAATTTTTGGGGTTTTTGTTAGAAACTCTATGCTCAAACCAATTTTGTCAATTTGATCTCAATTGAACTTAATATTTTACTGCATTAGTACATGCATCATGGCATTGTATTTGTTCATGCATCATATAGATTTTTATTCTATATTGTTTTTGTGCTAATTTGCAGTCTGCCCTTGGTTTGTGTTTAGGATTCACATGCATTACATTGATTTTTGTATCCATCTTGCAGTTTTGCAGTCATATTTCTCATTGTTTTCACACAAAACATGCATACACTTTGCTACATTGGGTACTCAACTTGATTTAAAAATTGATTGATTACTTTTTGAGTTTTGTACATTCTAGTATATGCTATTTCTTATGTGTGAACTGTAGAAAATATTTTTCTTAAGAGATATGATGGATAATCAATGTGCAAATATTTTCTCTACTCATGCAACTGTTTATGGGTCACATAGTGCCATGTTTGCATTTTATTGAAAGAGAGAATATTTTTTCTTCATGTGTATCTTCACCTTAGTTTTTAACTTTGGATTATGTGTTTTTAACTTTGATCCTGTTGGTGATGCTGCTGATCCCCCCCCTCCTTTATTTTTCCCCAAAACTTTTTTTCCCAAATCTTGTTTTGTTTTTTCTATTTTTATAGGAGGAGAAAAGTTTTTTTTTAACCTTTGTGGTTCTTAGGGAGAGTTGTTGCTCTTCGTAGGGGGAGATGTCTCTATTTTTTATAGAGTTGAATTGTTTTGTGTTCCCCTTGATTCTCTATTTTCTCTTATACTTTATTGAGTATGTTGACTGTTTACTCTTTGTATGAGTTGTCTTTGTCAATACGTGACAAAAATGGGGAGAAATTATTGATTTATGGGAATCATGTTGATATGTGTGGAAAATTCAAGGATATTCATGTTAGGGGGAGTAACATTGATTGATATACATGTTATTTTTTATTGATTCTTGTTGCTTTGTGATTCACTGCGTATTGATTTATATTTATGAGTTAATCATTTTTATATATCTTTATTTTGTGTTGTGTGAATCTTACAAGAATGTTATACTTGTTGTTTTACTCTTTACTGTCACACATGCGTTTATGCGTTTGTTGAGTATTTCAGGATTATACAGGTTGATTCAACTAAGCTGCTGTCTACACTTGCAACTGATGGATAGTAGTTAGGCTGAATTTGAATTTATGAGCATTATTTTTGTAAAGGGCTTTTTACTTGTAAAACTTTGAGCTTTTAATTAGGGTTTTGTCACGGATTGCCAAAGGGGGAGTTTGTTAAGTTCTAAGATCTTAGGAATTTATGTATTTAGAACTCTAATTTGTAATGTTGGCAAACCATGATCAAAACATTGTATTTAGTCTTGTTTAGGCTTGCTCAAAGTTGGTTTATTATTGTAAAGTTGGAATCGAGTGGCTGCAGATGTACTGGAGCATTTCAGCCTGGCTCGATCGATCGAAGGATAGACTTGATCGATCGAATATCGGGTCAGATGCGTTTTCTGCAGAATTCCAACTCAGTCCAAACTCTATTTAAACGTCTTGGGGTTCAAGTAAAACACTCCTATATATAAGGAAAACCCTAGAACGTTTTTAGGACTTTTGGAGAGAGAGATTAGAGTGCCTCTTGTGCCTCCTTTTATTTTTAGGGTTTTGTACCCAAACCTCTCTAAGTCTTTGTTGCTCATATTTACTGTTTGTGTGAATCTCTTGTGAGATCTTTGAGGAGCTTTCCTTCACATAAACTTAGGGTTGTCAATATCTTGATGATCAACATAGTTGCAACCATTGGAACTTAAAAGAAAAGCAAGCGGGGAGCTTGTAGCTGATTGAGGAATTCAAGAAAGAAGTAGTCCGTGGATTCGGAGCCTGCGCGTGGTCGTGTCAGGAAGTTCTACTGTGGGTAGCATTAGGAAGTCGAGTGGGGAGCTTGTAGTCCTTTTGTAAGAACTTCAATTCTTTCATAGTGAATTCTGTTATGCCTTGAGGATCGGTGGGTCAAATCCTCCCCAGGTTTTTACCGTGTGGTTTCCTGGGTGATCATATCTTGTGTTATTTATTTTCCCCTGCTTTATATTCTTGATATGATTGTTTGGATTGTTTTAACCTGGAATTGCATAATTTGACTAAGTAACAACTTGGCTAATTAATCTAGGCTACGCAATCTGGTTGTTTAAGGGGTCTAAATTCCTGTCAGTTTGGAATACGAAGAGACAGTTTTTGCCAAACAGGGTTGGTTGGCAGCTTGGCCTCACGGCTTGTCCAAGTCGCGAGTTCAAGTCGCGAGATAATGGCCTAGCTAGCCTGGGACTTTTTCCCTGTAGTGCGACAGTTGGTGCGACCCTTCAGCTCCCATGTGTGCTTCCACGTGTCTGCAGTTGGCGGCTTGCCAGTCGTGAGTCAGTCGCGAGTCCTAGCTGCGAAACTCTGCTTCTTTGCACAAACTTGAGCTTTTCTTCACACTCTCTTCACACACTACCCTTACATGACTCCCACCTAAATACAGGGTTACTAAGTGCTAAATTACAAGCAAATTGGCACGGAATAAAGCCAACAAGATGGTTGATAAAATTCAACCTTACAATCCCCCCCTTTGGCTATTCCATAACAAAACCCTAAAACAAACTCTAGATTTAACGCGTGAGTTGGGAACAGTTGGAAAACTCACTCACACCTAACTCTAGAATCTGTGAAGCTTTAGAACCATAAGAACAAGTAAATCCTGAAACACAACAACACAATAAGTTCATTGTATGCAAAAAACTTGTAATCATATGGAGCAAGCATAATGCGATCAAGCACAATGGAGTAAAGCAATAAACCATGGCAAGACCTAAACAAGCAATCACTATAAGCAAGTGATCACAATGCTCATTCATACTTGGAATAAATATCCGGACATTCAACCTGACAAACACAAGGCAAATCACTTGAATGACCAACACTCAACCAATGCACAGTACATGAGGTATGTGCATCTAGGAAAAATCCTACAAGGGCACAAGAGTGACAGTACTTTAAAGGAAATGCATAACATTTAGTTAGAAGTACTGATTTAACAAAGCACAAAGGCTGCATAAAGCATGGTACAAACCACAAAGGCCTACAAATTGCATAAAAACAAACTCTAAAAGCTTACAAAAGCAATATGGGTACAAACCAAAAACATAAACCTTAAAAACCTACAAAGGTACTAGGTACAAATCAGATAAGATAAAGTACTGAATAATATAAATAAAAATACCAGTGATCCACACGATTCCCAAAAGTGTTAAAACCATATTTACACACGAGTTTATATTAAAAAAACTAGCAAGCAGGTTAACAAGTAAGTGTGTGAGTGTATGTCAACTATATCAGTTTCTTCCTTTTTTGAGCACAGAGTCGCATTTAAGTTTGACTGTGAAAGGAGTTAAGAAGTCGTTCCAAATCAGAAATCCGATGAAACACATTTTCAATAAAGTAACTTTGCTTGGAATTTGGAAACCAGGAGGAACAGATGGGGTGTCGGTTGATTTTGCTGAAGTAGTTGTAGCATGAACAGATGGAGATGCATGTGTGAGTGGCTCACTCTTAGGTTTTTGGTCGGGTGATGCGAAGAACCTGAGCAATGTAGTCTGCATTGATAGAAAATTCTGTTCCTCGTACCCAGCATTTCAACTCTACCCTTGTGTATCTGGCATTAGAGTAGAATTCTTTTACCAATTCTTTGATTGGATCCTCAAAATTCCCAAAAAGATCAGCCCAATCTCTTTCTTCAAAAACCTTAGGGATAAACATAGTCCCCAGAGTACCAAACTTGACAATTCGTTCCACAATGGGAGTAGCCTCTCTAAAGAAGTCAGTGTAGGTCTTTGAATCAAGAGGTGTCCGAAATTTCTCAGTGGTAGAGTCTCTAGATGACGTAGACGATAGTCGTGTCCGTTTAGCAACTAGGGTTGACGGGTCATCGATTACAGTTTCTTTGCCTTTGGAGGAACAACGAGTCAACTGTAAGAGCATAGACACACAGAGAACCAAATGCAATACCACAAGGAACCAACATCAACTTGATTAGATTCAGGTAAGAATGTGAATCAGAAAGATTTCACTTAATCACAAAAACAAGAATCAGATCAACACTAAGAAATCATAAGCAATACTAAATTATTATATGAAGCAAGTGAACACAAATGGTGATTGATAAGATACAACTCAGTGTCAAGGGACCACTGAAAGTCACAAAGCCATAAATAACTAATATTGTGACAAACTACCATGAGAATGATATGCATAAATCACTGTAGCAATGAAACACTCCATGGAACACAAAATTTATATAGACCACAGAAGCATAGACAAATAACCTAAAGCCACATTCAGAGTGCAACACAGAAAAACCCCAAACCCATATGTCCAATGAGTAAAAACTCTATCAAAAGAACAACGCTCAGAACAGAGACAAGCATACTGAAGTACAAACAAGATACAAAATAAACTCAGCAACAATAGATATTAACCTCAAACAAACATATTCAACATTTTAGGCAAACCCATGAACGAACACAATAATATGCAAAACGCAGTAGCATCACTCAAGAACAAGAAAAAAAATCAAATCAGTAAGAATAAAGTGAGATAGAGAAAACCCATACCTTTTTCTTGTTGCTTGAAGAAGACATGATGCAAAAATGGAAACTTTTTCAGAGAAGCATGGAGTGTTTGAGAGAGAGAAATGGGGTAGACAATGAACAGTCACTAAAATTCGAGGGAAAAACTGAAAATCAATTTTAAAAATTGCCATTAAAACGCAAAACACGCGTTTTTCGCGACTGGATCAAGTCGCTAGTAAGTCGCCAGGGTAAGCCGCGAAACACTGTGAAACCAAGATTCTTGAACAATCTTCTAAGTGTTTTTCGCGACTAGAAGGTCTACCTGCGATAGAGTTGCGAGGTTAACCGCGAAAATCTCTAAGTACTCTCGTGACTGGACCCTCCACTCGCGAACAAGTCGCCACATTGAGCCGCAAAAATCATAAAACTCAAATTTTGGAAAAATTTTCTAAGTCTTTTTCGCGATTAGAGCATTGACTCGCCAGTGAGCTGCGAAAAATCTCTGAGTGAGCTCGCGACTGGGCCAACCCGCGACTTAGTCGCCAAAACAGGGCAACATTGTTTTTGAAATTTTTGACATTTTTGTAAAAACAAAGTACTTTCCAAAAACAAATCAAAACACTCAAAAATCTTTTTGTGTTTGACCAACAAAGATTGAGCATGTGAAAACACATTTAATCAAGTACAATCACACAAATGAATATGGCATTCATTGAACATAAACTTGTGTGATGTGTGTGGATATCAAAAATGAGATAGTCCTTAGTCCAATGTGAAGCTTCAATGATCAATTCAATCAAGGCATACACAACTAGCACTAGATAATGTGACCTATCTCAATTATAGAAGTATGCATATATGACCTCTCACATAAACTTGAGTATAATTCTTTGAAGCTTTTCATTTGGCTCCATATACATCATAACATTTGATCTTTTGAATCAATAAATCTCATTTTGAGATGGATGCCTGAAATTTTTGATATTCCATTTTAATAAGTTAACCTTTGGCTGTTTGGGCATCAAGCAATTTATTTTGGTCGCTTTCCCTTTTTCCTAGTCAAATACTAGTATGTGCGACAGGCTTTTACAGTTCATTATCTCTTTTCATTTGGAGATTTACATTTGGAGAGCTCTTTTAAGCAAAATAATAATAATAATAATAATAATAATAATAAAAGTGAGAAGATATATAGGCACAAGTCTATGCATGTCTCAAGATCAAGAAAACCATTTACTAATCATTCATGACAAGGTTGAAGATCTATTTACAACAGTCACATAGATTTCAGAATTTCTTCCACAATGATATGAGTGCATAAGAGACAAGCTAAGCTCGATAAATGCACAAAGCCATAAGTACAAAGATATAAGGCAAAACATGCTTTGAGACAAAACTCAACAAAGTGATCAAACTTTTTGGATTTTCTACTTTTTATGTGTTTTTGGATTTTTGACACAAAAACAGTAAAAGATTGATAAAAAACATAACATAAAGAACAATGTAAAAACATTTGAACCAAAAACAAACAAAATAACAACCTAAATACTAGCAAGAAGCACACAACCAAGCATATTCACAAACATGGGAAGTATTGATGCATGGACATGTTGTAATGCTTATGCATGAGTACCTTTTGTCACCCACATGTCACGTGCGTTTGGGGTGATATCCTTGACGGATCGGGTACGAGAGTTAAGACTGTCAAACCTTCGTGTGAAGCTTTCCAAGAAATTGGTGAAGACACCGATCATTTTCATCACGTCCATCATTCCTGGATCACAGTTTTGACTTCTTGGTTGCTTACCACCTTAAGACCTCATGTTATTTCTTCTTCCTCGTGACCGAGGTGCACTTGCATTGTTGTCTGCTATCAGCTTTTGACAGTTGAGTCTGGTATGTCCTTGCAATCCACAATAGTGACAAACATAATCTGTTCTAGGACCCTGTTGTGATCTTGGAATTGATCTTCCTCTAGCTCCATATCTGGATTATGATTGATTACGGGACTTAATTAACACTCGTTGATTAGCCGTATTCTTCTTCCTCTCAGCCTTAACTTTCTCAGGAATAGGCTTATCCACAGCCGTCTCTTTGACCTTTACAAACTTCACTTCTTTAGTGACATTTGCTGATAAGCTACTTGTTTCAGTATATCCTAATCCGGACTTATCTGAGGCATGTTTTTGAGATGAAATAACATCATCTAACTTCTTGGAGGAGACCCTATCTATCTTGGCATGAGCTTGCACTACCTCTTGCTTAAGAAATCTCACTTTTGTGTAAGCTTCTGATAGCTCACCATTAAGTGCTTCAATCTCACACTTTGCCTCCTTGCATCTGACCAGCAGGCTTTTGTAATCTTCCTTAGCTCTCTTCATTTTCTTCACAGCTGCCTTTGCCACCTTTGTATACTCACCTGATTTCTCAAGAAGTAAGGTGTAATTCTTTTGAAGACTAGATGTATCTTCTTCTTCTTCAGCCTCTGATTCTTCAACAATCCCAATAGACTCCAAATCAGAATGTTCACCAAGCTCTTTCACAAGTGAACCCAAATCATTCGAGGATTCCACATGTGCAATGGTCATGAAAGCGGAGTAATTTCCTTCTCCGTCACAGCTATCTTCAGAGTCAGAATTTGATGAATCAGTATCACTCAAGGTAGTGGCATAGACCTTTCCTTTTGTCTTCAAATAATTGGGACATTCCTTTTTGAAGTGTCCATGTCCATTACACTTGAAACACACAATGTCTGAAGGAGATTGAGACTCCTTCCCATCTTTCCTCGTAAACTCTTTCCTATCACATCTTGAAGAAGAAAATTTCTCTCTGTTAAATGGTTTCCCACTGTTCTTCATCTTCAAAAATTTGCGGAAGTTTTTCGTAAGATATGCTACTTCCTTCTCCACTCCATCTTCTTTGGAGGGATCATCCATTCTTTTGGTGATGGTTTTGAGAGCAAGCGATTTACTCATCTTGTGGGAAGGCAGTCCCAATTCATATGTTTGGAGAGACCTAATCAGCTCTTGAATTTTGATCTCATCCAAGTCTTTACTCTCTTCTATGGCTGTGACTTTTGTTCTAAAGTTTTCAGGCAAGGACCTCAAGATTTTTCTCACCACCTTAGTATCTTCAATCTTTTCACCAAGATTGAGCTTAGCAATGACAATTTCATTGAGCTTCCTATAGAATGAATCAAACGATCATCTTCACCCATCTTGAGCTCTTCAAACTTAGTGGTAAGCATTTGGAGTTTTGTGTCTTTCACCTTCTTAGTCCCCTCATAAGTTGTCTCCAAAATCTCCCAAGCTTCCTTGGCCACTGTCATGTGAGATATCCTGTGGAATTCATCTGGAGACACATCACAGAAAATAGCATTTTAAACTTTACTGTTAGCATTGGCTGCCGCAAGAGCTGCCTTATCCTGAGTGGATTTAGCAGCCTCCGACCTAGTCCAACCGACTTTAATCGCATCCCAAATGATGTCATCAATAGAGCACAGAAATGCCCTTATTCTAACTTTCCAGAAGGCATAATTATTACCATAAAAAAATGGTAGAACATTGAGAGATTGAGACCTATCCATCTCAACAAGGGGTCAAGGATCACACTCAGGTATTAAAACCACAACAAGTGTACCCGCTCTGATACCAATTAAAAGTTCAAAAAGCGTGCAAAACACCTTTGAACGTTTAGACCCCCAAATACAAAATTACCAATTCAAGCTATATATCAAACAATGTATGTGCAGAAAATGATAACAAGCTTATAATAGAATTGATAAACAATCTAAACCATAAATAATCACAATCACAACAGTAATTAAATGGTAAAGATAAAGGGAAGAGAGATACAAACACAAAGACAACACGCGATGTGTTATCGAGGAGGAAACCGAAACTCTCGGCGTAAAACCTCTCTGCTGCCCTCCAAGCGGTCAATAATCTACTAGAAAATGTAGTTGTGATACATGAACAGCAATAGACTCTCCAAGCCTAAACTACCTAAGTACCTAAGTCCTCCAAGCTTCCTGCTCCAACGAGGTTGCGCTGAACCTTTTTCTTTTCTAACTTACCGGATTCCGCTATAGCCTATAGCATCAACCAATAACTATTGGTTCATTTCCAAACTGCTTCCCTTATCACCAAATGAACCTTCTCACAAACATGGGTGTGGTGAGATAAGGATTTGGTCAATAACCTTTCAAGGATGTATCAATACAGAGGAAGAGAGTAGAGGAATTTGAGGAGTCTCTTAGATGAAGATTAGGGATGAGGCAATCTTATTTTTCTCTAGGGTTTCTTTCACAAAATTCTCTCTGGAAGTTTTCTCAATTTAGTGGATATAAGGGTTTATATATAGTGGTATGTGTTTGGAATACGAAGAGACAGTTTTTGTCAAACAGGGCTGGTTGGTGGCTTGGCCTCACGGCTTGTCCAAGTCGCGAGTTCAAGTCGCGAGATAACGGCCTAACCAGCCTAGGACTTTTATCCTGTAATGTGACAGCTGGCGTGACCCTTCAGCTCCCCTGTGTGCTTTTCACGTGCTTGCAGTTGGTTGCTTGCCAGTCGCGAGTCCTAGCTGCAAAACTCTGTGTTAGGACATATATGTTTTAACTTGTTTAAGAACATATGTCACTTAGTTATGTAAATTGGCTAATCCTTTGACAAAACGCACTCTGCTTGTAATTGGGTAGTTCTAGGTGTTCTTAATACTTCAAGAAACAATGTTTCAAGGTCAAGTGTTGAAGTCATCAAGTCTGTCCAAGAAAAAGCAAGCTGAAGTGCAAGGTTTTTAAAGCTCGACACCTCTCGATAGCTACCTCGACACCTACTATCTGTCGAGATTTAAAAAGTCAGAATTCCAATCTGATTTTCTTGGGATCCGTGAATATGTTTTTGGGCCTTCTCTTCCTCTAACCCTAAACATATAAAAGGATTATTTTAAGAGCCGTTTTGGGTGACACAAGTTGCATTATCATTGAGCAATCCTTGTTCAAGCAAATTGTGATCAACAGACGAAGTTCTTGACCTAGTTCATCTTCCATCAAGAAGTTGCTGTGTATTTGCACCATAGGGTTTTGTAACCAAGCATCTTCCTGTTATTCATCAAGTGGATGAATTGAAGAACTTTGCAGCCAACCATTCTTCCTCAGTTGGTGTTTTGAAGTCGCGTACTTGGATCCGCGCATTGGTTAGTCACGTACTTGGGAGCCGTGCATCAAAGGTGGAGACTGTCACTACAGATCAAGTCCAATTGGGTATTGGGGTAAGGGTTCAACTGTAGGTTGGTAAGGTACTTGAGATTCCTTTACGTGTAACTGCTTGATTTGATAATAGTGGAGTTTTGGGAGTGGTGACCTGAAAATCACCCGGTGGGGTTTTTGTCGTTAGGGTTTTCCCCATTCGTAAACAAATCACCGTGTTATTTATTTTTCGCTGCATATCTAGTTGATTGGTGATTTGTTTGTGCTTCCATTAAATTGCATGATTAAGTGATTAATTAATTACTTGGCTAAATTAATTAATTAGGGTTAATCATAAGGGGTCATTCAGATTGTGACCTAACAAGTGGTATTAGAGCAGGCACACTCTAAATAGGATTTAATCTTTGCTGTGTTAATCCATTGACCCCTGTTGTCATTGGCTGTAACCTGCTTGATGAGATCTTTGTTTTCAAATACATCTTGTTTTTCTAATCACTATTTGCTTGAGTGTCTCAGAAAATACAAGTCTAAAAGTTATTTGAATTCTCTTATGATGACTATTGGAAAAGATCTCAGTTTTGCTAAGAAGAAACTAGATTGTCTTAGAAGGAAAATGTGCAAAGGAGTTTGTCTAAGAAGAGTGAAAGTTATAGGCTTAGCTCATAAAAGGCAGTTGAGAGAAAGAACCATTCCCTCTGATTTATCATCTAAGCATGAAGTATGTTTCATGATGAAGTCTGCATTCAAGGTAATGGACACATGTCTATGGTATCTTGACAGTGGTTGCTCACGACACATGACTGGAGACAGATCTCTCTTCAAGATCTTTGAGTCTAAGAAAGGTGGCAATGTTACCTTTGGTGATGGAAGCAAGTCACAAATTAAAGGGAAAGGGATTATATCTCTGCTAGGACTGCCAGACATTGCGAATGTCCTTTATGTAGAAGGTCTAAGGGTGAACCTATTAAGCATTAGTCAGATATGTGATCAAGACTTCATGGTGCTATTCTCAAAAGGGAAGTGTCTTGTCATGGATGAGTCTGGAAAGAAGCTCATTAGTGGGGTTTGCACTTTGGACAACTGCTATGGATTGGTTCCTGATGCTGACATTGTGTGTAATAGCATTCATGTGCCTAATGAATCAGTCTTGGGGATACCAAAGCTTAGTAGAATTAGCAATGTGGTGTGTGGACCATGTCAGCTTGGAAAACAAACAAAAGCTAAGCATCCAGGCACTCAGACGACAGCTACATCCAGACCATTGGAGCTGTTGCACTTAGATCTTATGGGTCCAACCAGAACTGAGTCTCTTGGGGGTAAGAGATACATCATGGTTGTGGTAAACGACTTCACCAGATACACTTGGGTCATTCTACTACGATCCAAGTCCGACGCTCCTAAGCACATTGAAGCATTATGCACAAGACTGCAGAATGAAAAGAGCCTGAAGATTGATCGAATTCGAAGTGACCATGGGAAGGAATTCGAGAACTCATACATGGAATCCTTCTGCACAAGATCGGGTATATCTCAAGAATTCTCTGCTCCTATTACCCCTCAGCAGAATGGTGTGGTAGAAAGGAAGAACAGGGTTATTCAAGAGATGGCTAGAGCTATGCTGCATAACAAAGATGTGGCTAGAAACTTGTGGGGAGAAGCTGTAAACACTGCATGTCATACAGTAAATAGGGTATACTTCAGACCCGGTACCAAAAAGACTCCCTATGAGTTGTGGAAAGGAAGGAAGCCAAATGTGAAGTACTTCAGAATTTTTGGAAGTACCTGTTTCATTCTCAAGGATAGAGAGAATGTGGGAAAGTTTGACTCCCGGAGTGATGAAGGCATATTTCTGGGTTACTCTTCTACAAGCAAGGCTTATCGAGTGTACAACAAAAGAACTTTGAAGGTAATGGAGACAGTAAATGTCGTCATTGATGAGTCTTTAGAGTCAAGTTCTGAGAAAGGCACTGAGGGACTCCCCAAGGAAATTCTTCCTTCTGAGCCTAGGGAAGTTCAAGACATTACTGAACAAGAACCTGCTTCTCCAAGTACTCCCAGTACTCCCAGTATTGTGGAAGACCCTGCAGACTTACCCATTTCACCAGAGTCTGAATCTCAAGAAAAGAAGGGACCTTCATCTAGAATCAAACTAAATCATCCTCTAGAAGTCATTGTGGGAGACATGAATGAACTCACATTAAGGAAACGTGCAGTTGATAAATGTGTTGCTAACTTTGTGTCTTATTCCTGCTACTTGTCACAGGTTGAACCTAAGAAAGTTGAGGAAGCTCTACAAGATGAAAGTTGGGTTGAAGCAATGCATGATGAATTACTCCAGTTTCAGAGGAATGATGTTTGGACTCTAGTACCTAGACCGGAAGGAGAACACATCATCGGTACAAAGTGGATATTCCGCAACAAGACTGATGAAGAAGGAAATGTGATTCGCAACAAAGCTCGACTTGTGGCTCAAGGATACTCACAAATGGAAGGAGTAGACTATGATGAGACATTTGCCCCAGTTGCCCGAATGGAGTCAATCAGAATTCTTCTTGCCCTAGCATGTCAACTGAATTTCAAATTCTATCAGATGGATGTAAAGACTGCCTTCTTGAATGGGTTACTCAAAGAGGATGTCTATGTGGCTCAACCAAAAGGATTCATTGATCCACACTTTCTGGATCATGTGCTGTACCTTAAAAAGGCACTTTATGGGTTGAAGCAAGCTCCTAGAGCCTGGTATGATAGACTCACACAATATCTTGTGTCACATGGGTTCACAAGAGGGAAGGCTGATCAAACCCTCTTCATCAAACGGGAAGATGGGGAGTTGATAGTTGCTCAAGTCTATGTTGATGATATCATCTTTGGGTCGACTAAGGATGAACTGGCTCATGGCTTCTCAAAACTCATGCAAGCCGAGTTCGAGATGAGTATGATTGGAGAGCTGACTCACTTCCTTGGATTGCAGATTCGCCAACAAGACTCAGGTATATTTCTTTCTCAATCTAAATATGCTAAGAATCTTGTGAAAAAGTTTGGTTTGGATTCTGCTAGTTCTGTTAGAACCCCTATGAGCCCTAATGTTAAACTCACTGTAGACTTGTTAGGCAAGAGTGTTGACCCTTCTCTCTATAGAAGCATGATAGGTAGTCTTCTTTACCTTACTGCTAGTAGACCTGACATTAGTTCTAGTGTTGGTGTGTGTGCTAGATATCAAGCTAATCCCAAAGAATCTCACATGACTGCTTTAAAAAGAATTATAAAGTATGTCAAAACCACTGCTGAGTTCGGTGTGTGGTATAGCAAGGACACTAATGGTGTCTTAGCTGGGTACTCTGATGCCGATTGGGCTAGAAATGCTGATGATAGAAAGAGTACCTCAGGGGGTTGCTTTTATGTGGGTAACAATCTTGTCTCTTGGATGAGCAAAAAGCAGAACTCCATCTCCTTATCCACTGCAGAAGCTGAGTACATCGCTGCTGGTAGCTGTTGCACCCAACTCCTCTGGATGCAAAAACTCCTCCATGATTATGGTATTTGTCAAGAGCATCTCACTATTTACTATGACAATACCAGTGCCATCAATATCTCAAAGAATCCGGTTCAACATTCTAGAACCAAACACATAGAGATTCGACATCACTTCATTAGGGAGCTTGTCAAAGATGGTACTCTCACTCTTGAGTTTATCCACACTGATGATCAGAAGGCTGATTTGTTTACCAAACCTCTTGACAGCAAACGTTTTGAATTCCTTCGTCAAAACATTGGTGTCATCTCCATGGATTGATCTCCTTCTCTTGTCCCTCTTCCTCATGCATTTGCATCTAGTTTTTGCTTTGCTTTGATAACATGTTTTTGTTTGTTTATTTTCAGTTTTGCTTATTTTGTTTTTAATATAAAAATAAAAAAAATAAAAAAATTGAAAAATTGAAAAATACAAAAACAGTGTGTGTTTTGTGTACTTTGGTACTTGTGTACCTTGGATGGCCAATGAAACAGAGTTTTTTAAACTTTGTATCTCTTGTAACTTAGATGAGCATCTCTATGCACAACTAAGCAAGTGAGCTTTGTGACTCTTGTTTGTGATGAGTAAGATTAGGTTATCTCTTAAAACTTAACACTCATATCACTCTTTTAGACGGGTAGGACTAGAAAATCCTAAGAGAAAAGGCATAAATGACCATCTCACCACTGTTGCCCGCCAATCATTGTAATGACACCTGTATGCTTCGGCATAGCAAAAGTGCAGTGTCAAAGACATCCATATGCTTCGGCATAGCAAAAGTGCAATGTCAATGCTTAACATCTTGGGTATTTCTTTTCTCTCTTTTATATACCCATGTATGATATGCAAAATAAAAGAAAATATGCAAAGAAAATAAAAAGCAAAAAGATTAAAAATGCTTTAAACATGATTGCAAGCGTGTTTTCTAGGAGATGTGGGAGTCATAGAATGTACCTTGAAGGTGATAGTCCCCATCAAACAGTTATAATTGTGTGTGAGTTAAAAGTTATTTTCTCATATCTCATATCGTCATAACATCTATACACATATGCAATCTTGCGATGTTTTTCACACACAACACGCAATATTCTTTGCTACTTTTGATACATGTATAGGTACAATGTGATTTGGCCATCACAAATGTTTTACATGTGCTAATGTATGCTCACTAAACTGTCATAACTTGTTTTTGAAATATAAAATTGGTTAGACTTGTTTAGTGTGTGTGTGTGTGTGTTTTGCATGATCCTTGTGCTTATTTTCTTGTTGAGAGATGTTTTTGAGAGGTTTATATGTTGAGTGGATCTTGGTAGAGATGTGTGTTGGATTGCATTCATGTCTGTGTTTTTTCCTTCTCGAAAAACTGCCTTCTTCAGCAGGCTCAACACCTTCCTCGACACCTCCTCGATACCTGGTCATCTGTCGAGCTTCTCAAGTTATTTCTTATCGCAATCTCGACACCTCCTCGACACTTGATGGATCGATCGAGATTTCTTCTGTCTTCTCGATAGATTCTCGACACCTGTTGGATCGATCGAGATTCACTTATGCTGTTTGTGTCTTCTTTCTCGATACCTTCTCGATAACTTGTGGATCGATCGAGCTTCACGTATCTGAAATTCTTTTTGCATCTCGATACCTCTCGATACCTGCATCTGTCGAAGGCATTATCCTCGATACCTTCCTCGACAGCTCCCTCGATACCTCTCGACACCTCAGATGTCGAGAATTACTGAGGTGCCTATTTAAGTGCAGATCGCGATTTTTCGTCATTTCTCACTCGATCTCTCCGTGGCTGTTCATCTCCCTTTCACTCTCCTTTCACTCAAATCCTCCAACCCCCTTGGATCTTGCTCATTTCTTGCTCAAATCACTTGGTAAGATCACTATTCCCTTCTTTTTCATGCATTTCATGTTTTGAAAACCTAGTTTTTGGGATTTTTCATAAAAATTTGGGGTTTTTCAAAATTGTTGAGTTTTTATTGAAATTTTGGGTTGGGTTTGTACTTAGATGATTTCAAAATGTCATACATTGCATTTCATTTGCATTATAATGATATTTACATGCATTTAGATGTGTGGTTTATGTTTGTGTGCTGCTAGGATTGGATTGGGCTGAGCCCATGAAGTTTTTTTTCTTTGCATGTCACATGCTCATGCATTCCCATGCATACGTACTTCTTGTTCAACATATTTGATATATTTGAACTGTATTGGTACTTTTCTGATTGTCTCCCTCTCTATTTCTTTCTCATTCTTTTACGTTAGTAGTGTCTATGGCACCCAAACGTAAATCCACTCCTGCTCGGAACCCTCTACGTTCTGGAGCTTCCTCTTCTTCTGACTCTGCTCCTCTTAACCTTCGGTTCCGTGATGGAGATGCCCACGAGGAATTTTCGGAGAACTTCTCTCGACGAGGTGTTTATTCGGAATGCCAAGTCATTCTGGCGGACTTCGCCGATACTGATCTTCCCTCTGTCATTCACAGTAGGGGATGGGGGTCACTGTGTGACATCCCGGTCACTTGCCCTCTCGTGCTGATACAGGAATTCTACTCCAACATGCACGGGATTGATCTTTCAGTACCTCATTTTTTCACTCGCATTCAAGGTATGCGCATTCCTGTCACACCGCAACTTGTTGCGGATGTGCTTAGGGTACCTAGGATAGAGTTTCCAGATTACCCCTCTTGTGAGCGTCTGAGGACTGTGTCCAAAGATGAGCTCATTTCTGCTTTTTGTGAGCGCCCTGGTGATTGGGGTGAGCAATTAACATGGTGATGACTTTTGTTCTCCATCCTCTGTCTCACTATAACTCTATCACAGAGCCTCGTGCTCAATTTTTGCTTTCTCTACTTGAGCATCTGACCATAGACTTCCCTTCTCACTTCATCTAGTCTATCATAAAGGTTTATCTTGATTCGGCGTCCCGTGATAAACTCATCTTTCCTTCTGCTATCACGTGGATTCTACGCCATTTTTCCGTTCCCTTTCCTGTGTCCGACCACTTCACACACATATCTGCCATAGCTGCCGCTACCGTAAAACGTAGTGAGGCGCAGTTCAGGTCGAGACAGCCAGGTGCCACTCCTCCCTCCCGTTCAGCACCATCCAGATCAGCTCCATCTACATCTGCTCCTTCTTCCTCTTCGAGCGATCTATCCCTTGGGGATATCATGGCGCAGTTGCAGTGCATGGACGCTAGCCTCGATACACTCTCCACTGAGTTGTATCAGGTGAATGTTCGTGTTGGTCGTATTGCACGAAGGCAGGCGACCATGGGTGGATTTGCTCCAGAGGCTACTCCTTCACCATCTACTCCAGCAGCGTCAGATTCTGAGGATGATGAGGATGATGATGATGATGGGGATGCTAGCTCTACTGATGAGATGTCTACATGACACTCTACCCTTTGTCACTCCTGACAAAAAGGGGGAGTAGTTTTGGGCTATGAGAGTAGTCATCTTAGGGGGAGAGTTAGTATAGAATATTTTTGATAGGGGGAGTGTTCATTTTTTTGAGGGATGTAGTGATGCTATATGTATTTTTTCTTATCTCTTAGATACATTGGTCTTGTATATGAGGTCCTTTAACCATTTTTACATACATTGTACTTATCTTTTCTCTTATATATGTTGATGTATGTTTCTTTCACCTCTCTCTTCATGTGTTGTTTCTTTTCTATCTTTATACACATGTTCTTTATACTTGTATGCAATCTATTTATTTCTGTTTCACACAAGATGCCTTGATGAGTTTTGTTTAAAGTGTTTCAGAAATACAGGTTGTCAAAGTCTACTTATCATAAGCTCTCTTCTTGCAAAGTTTTTCAAGAGTTTGTGTTAGGATAGATTTTATTGTAATCAACAAGTGAATATGAGTTGAGTGATTTATGACTTCTCTCATATGCTTATTTGTTTGTTGTGGTTTTGTCACGGATTGCCAAAGGGGGAGATTGTTAGGACATATATGTTTTAACTTGTTTAAGAACATATGTCACTTAGTTATGTAAATTGGCTAATCCTTTGACAAAACGCACTCTGCTTGTAATTGGGTAGTTCTAGGTGTTCTTAATACTTCAAGAAACAATGTTTCAAGGTCAAGTGTTGAAGTCATCAAGTCTGTCCAAGAAAAAGCAAGCTGAAGTGCAAAGTTTTTAAAGCTCGACACCTCTCGATAGTTACCTCGACACCTGCTATCTGTCGAGATTTAAAAAGTCAGAATTCCAATCTGATTTTCTTGGGATCCGTGAATATGTTTTTGGGCCTTCTCTTCCTCTAACCCTAAACATATAAAAGGATTATTTTAAGAGCCGTTTTGGGTGACACAAGTTGCATTATCATTGAGCAATCCTTGTTCAAGCAAATTGTGATCAACAGACGAAATTCTTGACTAGCTAGTTCATCTTCCATCAAGAAGTTGCTGTGTATTTGCACCATAGGGTTTTGTAACCAAGTATCTTCCTGCTATTCATCAAGTGGATGAACTGAAGAATTTTGCAGCCAACCATTCTTCCTCAGTTGGTGTTCTGAAGTCGCGTACTTGGATCCGCGCATTGGTTAGTCACGTACTTGGGAGCCGTGCATCAAAGGTGGAGACTGTCACTACAGATCAAGTCCAATTGGGTATTGGGGTAAGGGTTCAACTGTAGGTTGGTAAGGTACTTGGGATTCCTTTACTTGTAACCGCTTGATTTGATAATAGTGGAGTTTTGGGAGTGGTGACCTGAAAATCACCCGGTGGGATTTTTGCCGTTAGGGTTTTCCCCATTCGTAAACAAATCACCGTGTTATTTATTTTTCGCTGCATATCTAGTTGATTGGTGATTTGTTTGTACTTCCATTAAATTGCATGATTAATTGATTAATTAATTACTTGGCTAAATTAATTAATTAGGGTTAATCACAATGGGTCATTCAGATTGTGACCTAACACTCTGCTTCTTTGCACAAACTTGAGTTTTTCTTCACACTCTCTTCACACACTACCCTTACATGACTCCCACCTAAATACAGGGTTACTAAGTGCCAAATTACAAGCAAATTGGCACGGAATAAAGCCAACAAGATGGTTGATAAAATTCAACCTTGTAGGTGGTCTTGGAGTCACAAACATGAGAGTTTGTGTTTTTTATCACAAGTGTGGGTGTTTGTGTTGCAAAGGTCTAATAGAGAAGGAGTTTGTGGATTCGGAACTTGCACGTGGTCATGTCAGTAAGATCTACATGTGGTAGCGATAGGATGTTAGTGGTCTAAGTTTTATTGTAAACTTCAATTCTCTACAGTGGATTTGCTTTTTACCTTGAGGATAGCTAGGTTAAATTATCTCTAGGTTTTTTAACGTTAGATTTTTCTAGGTTATCATATCGTTGTGTTCTTTATATTTCTGCATTATTTACATGATATGATTTTATTGTGTTAACCTAGAACTGAATAATTTATCTAAGTAATCATTTGGCTAAATAACTAGGTTAAACAACTTGTGTTAAGGGGTCTAAAAATGAACATATTTGGTTTAAAATTCTATTACCAAAAGTTTCATTGAACTTTCATTATTTAAATAAAATTATTTTAACCATCTATCATCATATAAGGTAGTTTGTTCATTAACTGTTTTATTGTTCAAATTAGAATGATACTTACAAAATCTTTTATTTACTTTAGATTTTAATTCTCATTCACCTGTGAATCACACAAGCATGCTATTAGTTTCACCTTAAAATGAACATCTTCATTTAAGAGTAAATGAAGAGAATCTTTTTTGTGTTTTAGGTGCCATATGTGCATTTAACTAGAACACGAACGAAGCTATTTGTTTTCTGTTGAACTTTCCATAATGAAGAATCTCATTCTAAAGTGTGTTGCAATAACTTATATTAATCGATAAGATGCCGCAATGCATGGCCGTCCGAGTTTGCTAAAGGCTGGCTGGTGCGGTTGGGTGAATCCTTGATTTTATTCTCACTATAGTAAGCCCCAATTGAGGCCACAACACCCATAATGTCGGAAATGACAAGAATTATAGAGAAATGGGAGCTTCCTAAAGGTTCCAAACCAATCTCAAGCATGAGACAAACACTGAATATTTCTGTTGAATAGGAAAAGGCGAGATCATTAACTTTTTTTTTTTTGAGAAGGAGATCATTAACTTAAGTGAATAAGTTTAAGCCAGTGTCACATCAATGCCACATAAGCCATTTGATTCATTTTGATTGTAAGTACTTTGTCAGCCGTCCTGAACTTAGGTTTGTTGTGTAACCACTAATACTCCACCATATATTTTTATTAAAATTTCTTCGCTTTGTTACATTCAACATAAACGTGACTGTCAAAATCCCAAAAATGGGATGTGATTAACTATTTAATTTTTTATTGTCAATTCTAGAAGATTTTAGAAAAGAAAAGAAAAGAAAAATGAAAAAGAAGAACCCATTAGGTAAAAGGAGCCATGCAATTGTGTCATATCAAAATCAACTTGTTTTATACCAAATTTGACACAATCTGCATTAATTCAACGATAAAAACTTCCACTACTGACCAAGTTGGATCGATGTTGATTTCCAGAATCCTCCAGTATTTGTAATAGGAAACTTAAATGATGAGAAGGATATTGCAATTTGAAGACATAAAAATGCCTAGATATGAGAAATATCAGAGTATTGAAATTCTAGAAAGCATTAAAAAATAATCCAATTTTCTGACTCGCATATAAAAAAAAAAATAAAGATTCATCCATCACTAGGAAATTGTTGTCTCATTAATTACATGAAAATAATTCAATATATATGTAAAATTGTTAATAATATTGTTATAGATACTACAAATTTTGCTCATAAATTTTGAAAATTAATGTATCACTAATATAATTATAAAAAAATTTTGGACAAGTGATCCTAACTCTCAATTAAATATAAGTACATTATAAAATTCATATTAAGCATATTATCATGCACATATATTTAGACGGGTGATCCCAACTATCAATTAATTAAAAGTTTAATAAGATATGAGTCTATTTTGGAATTTCATATCTAGCACAATGTTGCACACTATTAGAAACTTTCCCCCACGGGTTTGTACAGAATAAGATTATTGGCCATTTCCTGTACTCTTTTTAGACTTATGTTAAGATTTTAATATTATTGATTCCAGATAAAAAAAATTTGATCGCATAAACCAAAGAAATTTGTACGGTGATAATAATTTAATAAGCCTTGCTACCCATTTCTCTTGTTGCCCATGATGATCACGTTCATGTGGTGATTTAAAGCTTAATTATATTAAATAAATCATAAAAATTTGGTTATAAATGAATGTGATTATTTAATTATTATATATCACCAAAAATTTTGTCACGTAGTGAGACTATAATATATTCTTCTGTTTTTTTTTTTTTAATAAAAAATTTATTTTTTAACAATTATGATATGATTTGAAATCTATATTAAAGGATGTATATAGAGTAAAATATCATTTTCGTCCTTAAACTATCACAAAAGTTCGTTTTTCGTCCCTAAAGTTTCAAAAGTTCTATTTTCGTCCCTAAACTTTTCCAAATTTATTTATTTTCGTCCCTCCGTCCGTTTCTGTTAACTTATGTCTTATGTGGCTGACGGAGCGTTGACGTGGCAAATAACTATAGGGCACGTGGGAACCATTTTTTTAAAAGCCCAAAATTACCCCTCACTCCCTCAGTTGACCCTCACTCCCTCCTCTTATAAATCACCCATTCGCGAAACCCTAATGCCCAAGCCCCACTATAATCGGTGACCAGAGTCGACTAGTCCAAACCCACCGGAGACCCCAACCGGTTAGCCTCCCTTCGCTGACATTGAGGAGATGAAATAGGGTTCAGAACTCCGCCGTGATAGTCATGCGTGTGGGAACCCAAATCACAAAGCATTGAAAACCCACCACCTAAAATCGGCAACTCCAATCGGCGGAAGAGTTCCTATTGAAATCAAACCGGCAACTCCAATATGCTGTTAGTCTCCATCATAAAGCTCCACTTGCGTTGAGATGTGAAATTATAGGTTGCTCCGCTGTGAATCGGGTAACCACCATGAATCAACTAGTTTAAGATTCCAGATAGTGGGTTAATCCAAACTACATATATGTAAAGGATAAAAAGAAAGGATCTATTTATTCTTTGTGCTATTTGTTGGGTTGGTAGCAGATTTTTGAAGAAAAAAATTGAGGTTTTCACTAGTTGTGCTATACAATTCTGGGTTGTTAAATTTTCTAGGTTTTTATTAGTTTTTTGTTCATGATTTCTAGGTTGTTAAATTCTAGCTTTCCTTCATATTTGAATGAAGTTTACGTTGTTCTTGGCTAAAATCTTTTTTATGTTGTCTTAATTTTATGTTCAGATTGAATGAAGTGGCAGCGAGCAAAGTATGTGCAGGTGCAACAAAGATAATCAAATTCAGCTCTAGAGAATCAAGTGGCACTGTGGCAGCAACCAAATTCTAGAAAATGGTGTATAAAATGGGATTGTTTCATGTAATAGGATGTACGTACAATTAATTGACATGAATATGTAAGGAAGTGATGGGTATTGGCTTGTAAAATTTCACAATATAAGAATTATTTATGAATTTATATTTAGTGATATTGATGTATCAGTGTGTGCTTCTTCTTTTATTTATTTATTTATTTTTTTTGATAAGCTGCAATTGTATTAAATTAAGATGGAAAAGCAGGACAATCTGCATTACAAGCTAATTTTAGGGGAGGGGGCAGATTGTCATAACTGAAACAAAAAGAACAAGAAGAAGATAAAGCTAGCTTAACAGCAATATGTGCTGGAACATTACAAAGTCTCTGGAACATTACATTGTTCAGAATCTCAAAAAGCAGCAATTCAATCCATAATTTATATTCAAGAGCATTTAATAATTCCCTGGATTTCTTTGTTCAAGACAACGTTATAATTCCCATTCATTCATAACATTGCATGCTTAAAATGGATAGTATCCATGATTAACCATACAACCATCACAAAACAATAAGTCATTGCCACTACAATACAAAATTCGTATGGCATTGCATACACAAAATGGATAGTATTTTAGTCGTCTTGTCTCCCACTACTGTGTACTAAAATACTGCTCGAACCTAGTTCTACACCCCTGACTTGCTGCAACCATTGTCTCCAGTGATACTCCAGAGTTGCCTCTAGCCTGTGGTTGTGGTTGTGGATGTGGATATAATGGTGGATGTGGCTGTGGTTGTGGTTGTGGCTGTGATAAGGAGCTCCCTATTTTTGGTCCCTTCCTGCTTATTTTTTTAACCTGCAGACAATAAGAAGAATTATTTATCATCCTAAGACATGAATTATGCATGTTAGTAGATTCTTCCACATCCCTTACACCTACTTAATTTCTTTGAAATTGTTACTGTCTCACCTGTGACGTTTTTGGACCACTTGAACTTGCTGCATTTGTTGCTCCATTTTTTTTCTTGACCTGTCAAAAATATACCAAGCCAACCCACTAATTTGAATAATCACTTAATACAAACATTAACTAATTAATTACAATCATTGAGTATAAATCTCACTGGTTTCTTTCTCTGCTGGTTTGATGCCTCATTGTCTTTGCATCTTCTCTTGTTATGGCCCAACACCCCACATTGACTGCATCTAATCTGTGTATTGGTCCTTGGCATTTTGTATGGGTTTCTTGGCTCATCACGTTCTCTCTTCCTTAGTTTTTTTGGTCTGCCTGGTTGTCTCCTATGCGGAGGAGGGAGTATTGGATCTCTATTGCTTTGAGGCCACAAGTTACTACCACTAGTAGGATATACACACGGCTCCCATGCAGCAGCTAAGGATTCTGTCCTATAGTATTGGTGCACATAATCCTCAACTTGCTCACCCTTGGATCCTAGTGCAGCTATAGAATGAACACAAGGAATCCCAGACATATCCCATAACCCACAAGAGCATGTACGTTGTTCTATGTCTACAACATATCTATTAGGTGCTTTTCTCACCTCAAACCTAGAGACCTTTTCATCCCCACACCATACTGCAACCCACAGTATACTATTGATCTTTTCTATTTCTAGGGACCACTAAATCAAATTAGTGCCACTTTTAAACATAAACCCTTTGTCCCTTGTTATAGTGACAAAACTAAAAAGCTCTATATATATGACACTTTTTCATTGGCCTTGCAAGCTGCCTTGTCACTTTTCCACTGGAGCAAAAACTTAGGTTTAAAGTGGACTCTTGTGTATTTTCATTACACTGAAAACCTGAAAATAGACTTTGTCTTCGAAACGTATAAATATACTTTGACCCATTCCCATCAAGCTATAGAAACGTATATGTACATTCCAATAAAGCTATAAAGCAAAACCAACAATTTTACCTTATAAGTCAGTAGCTTCACGGCGGCTTCACGGCGGAATTCTGAACCCTATTTCATCTCCTTAATGTCAGCGAAGGGAGGCTGACCGGTTGGGGTCTCCGGCGGGTTTGGACTAGTCGATTCTGGTCATCGATTATAGTGGGGCTTGGGCATTAGGGTTTCGCGAATGGGTGATTCACAAGAGGAGGGAGTGAGGGTTGACTGAGGGAGTGAGGGGTAATTTTGGGCTTTTAAAAAAATGGTTCTCACGTGCCCTATAGTTATTTGCCACGTCAACGCTCCATTAGCCACGTAAGACATAAGTTAATGGAAACGGACGGAGGGACGAAAATCAATAAGTTTGGAAAAGTTTAGGTACGAAAATAGAACTTTTGAAACTTTAGGGACGAAAAACGAACTTTTTTGATAGTTTAGGGACGAAAATGATATTTTACCTTATATATATATATATATATATTTTTTTTTTTTTAAGCGGAATTTAAAATTAAATTCCTTCTAAGACATTTTTTGTATCAAATTAAAACTCAAGAAACTCATGTGAATAATAACTTAATAACAATCTAACAATTTATACTATATTAATATTCTGAGAATAAACATAGTAAAGATAAAGTAGAATAAAGGTCCAAAGATATGAGAACCACATCCCTATATAAATCAGTGTTGCACTCTATTCTCTTTGTATTACAATTAAGAGACTCTCATTGCAATCAAATCCTAACCTATATATCTAAAGTCCCCTCACGAAATGGGCAGGAAAGCTATGGCGTTTAAACGTACTTCAGTTCCATTCAATGAACAGCAGCTGTTGAATATTTTCAAGAGCCATGACGTTGATGGAGATGGCAAGCTTTCACGGGACGAGTTGAAGAATGCATTCAAATATCTTGGATCGCGTTGGGATGCTTATAGAACTGATCAGGCACTCCGTCAGGCTGATGCTAATGATGATGGGTGGATTACTGAAGATGAGTTGAAAAAGCTAGTTGAGTACGCCCTAGATTGTGGGTACACTGTCGGATAGATCTTGTTGTCATCCTAGTCTTTTTTTTTTTTTTTTTTTTTAAAATGTAGGTGTTCAGAACTCTTCGAGTATCTGATTATTCACTGGTATGTGTAATCTCCCCACCCATACATACCCTCTAATTATCTTCTTGTTGTTGCTTGTCAAGGGTTTTAGTCTTGTGTTTATACATATAAGGGAGCGTTCCTGATTGTAAGCCGTAGCTTATTTTGCGATGGATAAAGGAAAGAGGTGACCTTGTTGGCCTCTTTTTGGAGTGTAAGCTATTGCGTAATTATTTAATAAGACAAATTTAAGTTGAGTGAAAATCCTATAGACTTCGTAAGTAATTCTTTTTTCAAGAGTTGCTTAGATTCTTACCTTTAAAATAGTTATTAAAAAAAAAAAAAAAATCATAAACAAAGATGAATTCAACATTAAGGTAGTCATTTAATTTTATGGATTTATGCAACATACCAGGTCTTTTGAAAACCACAATAAAATCACGATTTTGATTTGCAGCATAGCCTGCATAGGGGCTGCTTTGCAAAAAATGAAATTATTTATTTATTTATTCATAACAATAGTTGGGGTTGAGAGATTTAAATTCTAAACTTTTTTTTTGGAATCTTTCAAAATGTGTTATTTGAGTTACAAGATTTCTAACCAAAAAAAAAAAAAGAGAGAGTAGTTTTTGAAACCAATTATGCGTGACTAAAATGCAGTTTTGTAAGTATACATTTGTTGTCTTTGACGCAATTGAACATCTAGAAATATAGCTCCATGGGTTGGAATAATTTATCAAAAACTCTAGAATTCTAATAACACATGATATTTGCTTTGTTACATATACATTCACTGATTGAGTAGTAACTCCACAGTTCTTTAGCATTCTCAGTTTAGAATTTGATAAGGTCACATAAGGCAGTGTTTATATCAAATTCAATTTTAGATTTCACCTCTCATGTGGTAACATAATGTGAAAATCACGATCCAAAAGGGACCAGGAGACTTGGCTACCCTTGATAGTCACACACATAATGGATGCTTAATTACAACTATACTCATTTCTATATTAAAGAATTGACAATGAAAATTGACACTTAATTTTATTTAACACCTGGAAAACTAAGAACAAAAAAGCCCTCAATTGAATTATAAGATAGCACATGATATTTCAAATAAATGTTCTAAAGCTTTGGGTCCTAAGTTACAATCTAAAGAAATAAAAATTACATGGATTTTTAACCTGATTACCATCTAAAGGAAAAAAAAAAAGAAAAAATACAAAGTTAAATCTCTAACCTACACCCCAAAAACTAATTTCAAAAGCTAAGTTAATTACAAAGTGGCAAAGATATATGTTAGCACCCACGTAATGCAATATGAAGATCGGTCTCCCAAAACATAATGACAAATTGACAATTTAGTGTGTGTTTAGCTCCAGTTTAAAAAGTCAGTTTATTTTACTATTCAGCTTATTTTTACTACTATTCATGAGTTTTACTGTACTTTTTGGCATTATTCATGAGTCTCACTGTATTATTTTAGCTAACTTTTACCTTTATCTATAGTAATTTTTGCAAAAGTTTTTGTTAGGTTCTAAGGAATTAGGAACTAATGTATTAGAATTTCATTTTGTAATGTTGGCAAACTATGATAAAAACGTTTTAGTCTTATTTAGACTTGCTCAAAGTATATGTTTTTTTTTTTAATGTAAAATTGGAATTGAGTTGCTGCAGGATTTACTGTGTAAATCTGCTTGGCTCGATCGATCAAGAATTAGACTCGACCGATCGAAAGTTGTGCAGATTGATTTTTTTGCAAAATTTTCAACTCAGCCCAAGCCCGTTTGACGTGTAGGGTTTTATGTTTTGTCTTAAGTATAAAAGGGAAAACCCTAGCCACGTTTTAGTGTTGCTCTTTATGCTGTGCGTGTGAATTTTCTGTGAGATCTAGAGGTGTTTGCCTTCACACATACTTAGGGTTTCCAAGATTCAAGATTATGTCAAGAACTTAGTGATCATTTAGTTGCAGATTCAAGAGCTTAAAGATACACAAGCGGGAGTGCTTATACTTGTTGGGAATCCAAGAAAGAAGTAGTTCATGGACTCGGAGCTGTTACGTGGTCGTGGTAGTAAGTTTCCTACTCGAGGTAGCAATAGGATGTTAGTGGTCTAAGTCGCTATTGTGTAAACTTCAATTCTTTTATAGTAGATTCATTTTACCTTGAAGATAGCTAGGTTAAATGTTCCTCAGATTTTTTACTGGTTTGGTTTTCCTAGGTTATCATATCTTTATGTTCTTTATTTTCCGCACTTTATATTGATATGATTCATCTGTGTTAACTTAGAACTGCATAATTTGACTAAATAATCACTTGGCTAATTAACTAGGTTAATCTAGTTGTGTTTTAAGGGGTCTAAAAACAAACAGTTTTCAGTTTTAGTAAAATAAAGGCGTCGTTAAAAAGAATAACAAAAGCAAATACATTTGTGTCAATTTCATATTTAAGATCTGAATGTTCAAAATGTGTGTAAAACACCCTTGAACGTTTAGACCCCTAATTAAAAAATATCAATTCAAGCTTATTATCAAACAATAAATGTGTGGAATATGAACATAAGCCAATGACAGAATTGATAAACAATCTAAACCAATTTAAAATCACATCCACAGCAGAAATTAAATGGTAAAGATTAAGGGAAGAGAGATGCAAACACAAAGACAACACGGTGATGTGTTATCGAAGAGGAAACCAAAGCCCTCGGCGTAAAACCTCTCCGCCGCCCTCCAAGCGGCCAATAATTCACTAGAAAATGTAGTTGGGATACATGAATAGCAATAGACCCTCCAAGCCTAATTTACCCAGGTACCTAAGTCCTCCAAGCTTCTTGTACATGCATAAAGCCATTTGTACGAAGGTACAAGGCAAAACTCATATGTGATATGTGCTCAAACATATACAATCAAACTTTTTGAATTTTTTTTTACTTTTTATGTGGTTTTGGATTTTTACTCACACAAAATTAAAATAAAAAGGTAAGATCAAAACAAAAACAATGCATGCAAATAAATGCAAGATGCACAAATGCATGAAGATATGACATCTAATGCATGAAGGGTCCTACACAGATCGAAAAAAGTTAGATCAAGGACCAAAAAAGCAAACGCTCAACCATAGGAACCCTTCCTCATCCAAACGGAACGATTGTTTGGAATGAGTGTCTTAAAAGAAGTGAGACGAGGGTTGGAAGAATGAGAACCGGAGATGCATATAGTCAAGGAGTTAAAAGCATGAAACACTTTCTTCAACAACATGCTATTTTCACTAAAATTTGGTTTATCTTTTTTAGCACAACTTCCAAGAAGCTCATGTTTACCTTTTCTTTTGATTCTTTTAAGAGCATAAAACTTAGAGCGATGAGTTCTAAGATGACCAAAAGCACCACAATGGTGACACACAATGTGTTTAAGTCTACTAGGCTTTTTGGAAAGGGATCTAGCAACATGATTTTGTTCTCTCTTCAACTTATAACATTGAGGTCTTATATGACCAATCACACCATAATGGTGGCAAGTTGGAACAAACTTAAATCCATCCAAAGCCTTAGGTTGAGACCTAAACGGAGACTTTGACTTAACAACTTTTCTCTCCACCTTTTGATTTCTTTTATGGGGAGGAATGTATGTCGATTTATCCTTTGAGGTAGAACACACAGTAGGCACAAAATCGGGTACCACAACATGATTGCAACAAATATTTTCATCCTTTTTAAAAATAGGTTTAGCAATCAAACACTTGGCATGCATCTTAAGAGATTCATTTTCACATTTTAGCTCATCAACAAGTTTGTTAGACAAAACAAGTTTGGCAACCAAGTCCATATTCAAACATTCAAACTCTTTCAACTTTTCAAGAGAATTTTTAGCAAGTTTCTTATATTTTTCAATCAATTTGTTTGCTTCATTGAGCTTAGCAATAAAATCATCATTTTCACAAAATAACTTACTCAAATTCTTTTGAAATTTCTTAGCAATTTTCTTCAAAGGTTTGATGTTAGGAATATCAACAATATCCAAAGATTCATGTGCATCACAATCATGAGGATTATCACTCATAGAGGCATTTTCACAAACACGTAGCATGTTGCATTTTCACAAACACGTGGCATGTTGCATTTATCATCAACCAAATCATACAAAGAGGCATATAAAGCACAATCCATGGCAAATAAACACAAGGGGTCAAGGATCACACTTAAGTATTTAAGCCATAACAAGTGTACCCGCTCTGATACCAATTGAATGTTCAAAATATGTGTAAAACACCCTTGAACGTTTAGACCCCCAATTACAAAATATCAATTCAAGCTTATTATCAAACAATAAATGTGTGGAACATGAACATAAGCCAATGACAGAATTGATAAAAAATCTAAACCAATTTAAAATCACATCCATAGTAGAAATTAAATGGTAAAGATTAAGGGAAAAGAGATGCAAACACAAAGACAACACGGCAATGTGTTATCGAAGAGGAAACCGAGCCTTCGGCGTAAAACCTCTCTGCCACCCTCCAAGTGGTCAATAATCTACTAGAAAATGTAGTTGGGATACATGAACAGCAATAGACCCTCCAAGCCTAATCTACCCAGGTACCTAAGCCCTCCAAGCTTCTTGCTCCACCAAACCTTTTTCTTCTCTAACTTATCAGATTCTGCTATAGCCCATAGCATCAACCAATAACCATTGGTCCCTTCCAAACTGCTTCCCTTAGCACCAAAAGACCTTCTCACAGATGTGGGTGTGGTGAGAAAATGATTTGGTCAAGAACTTCTCAAGGATGTATCAATGAAGAGGAAGAGAGTAGAGGAATTTGAGAAGTCACTTAGTGAAGATTGGGGATGAGACAATCTTGTTTTTCTCTAGGGTTTCTCTCTCAATTTTCTCTCTGGAAGCTCTCTACATTTCGTGGGTATAAGGGTTTATATATAGTGATGTGTGTTTGGAATACGAAGAGACAGTTTTTTCCAAACAGGGTAAGTTGGCGGCTTGGCCTCGCGACTGGTCTAAGTTGCGAGTTCAGCCGCGAGCTAATGGCCTGGCTAGCCTGAGACTTTTGTCCTGTAGTGTGACAGCTGGTATGACCCGTCACCTCCCTGCATGCCTTTCACGTGTGCTGCAGTTTGGCGGCTTGCCAATCGTGAGTAAGCAGTGAGTCCTAACCGCGAGTCCCTGCTTCTTTGCACAAACTTGAGTATTTCTTCACACTCTCTCACACACTACTCTTATATGAATCCCACCTAAATACAGGGTTACTAAGTGCTAAATTACAAGCAAATTGGTACAAAATAAAGCCAACAAGATGGTTGATAAAATTCAACCTTACAAGATCATATTTTTTTTAAGGATTTAACAGTATTTAAACTTCAAAGTGCTACATCATTTAAAAATTTAAATAACGTGATATTTAATATACTTTCTAATTTCTAGTATTCTATATAAAATTTATACTATGAATCATGAAATGTATTCATTTTAGTGTCACTTAGAATCGAACTACTTTATCCACAAGTTTTCAAGAATCCCATTCATAGATAGTTTATCTTCCACTAGGACCACTGCCGACCAAAAAGTTTGAAAACAAATCAGGAAAAAAGTTACAAATCTTCCATATCCGATCGAATAATTTCAGATATGTACTGACTTGCAATAGGAAAATCAAATTCTGAGAAGGATGATAAATAATAAATTTTTAAAAATAAAAAAATAAACTGAGAGCTAGAGGTTTCTATATATATATATATGTCAATATTGTTGCGTTCTAAAGCTCACCATAGTGCAAGTGACTCAAGTTTTACTTATTGCTTGAAGAAAATCCAGAAAATTCAAGTGATACATATATAAAATGGGTAGGTTAACGTTCACGAACAAGGCTCTTAGTCCCGACGTCCTTACTAAAGAGAAGTTACGGAGCACGTTCAAGAAGCACGATAAGAATGGCGATGGAAAACTTTCGTTTGAGGAGCTGCAGGCAGCCTTTCGAGAACTTGGAGGAGGTATTAGCTGGTTCCAAACTGAGCAAGGGTTCCGTCATGCTGATAAGAACGACAATGGTTACATTGATATTGAAGAGGAGCTGGAAGCCCTCGTTAACTACAATGCCAAGTAGTTGCCTTGTGTTTATCTTTATATTATATAGGGAAAACACTCAATATTGCACACTATCTTTTGCAATCGTGTTTTGAAAATGCAATTTTAGTTAAAATTGTGAAATCGTGTTTAAAAAACATGATTTCACGACTTCATAATTTTAAATAAAATTGCGTTTTACCAATATGATTTCAATTCATGTGGCAATGTTTGTATGATAAGTGTAATAATCAGTACTCTTTTATATGTGTGTGCGCATCTTATTCTCTCTCTCTCTCTCTCTCTCTCTGGGTGCAATCTTGTTTAATTTTAGTTGCCTTGTTTAATCATTTATGTGTGATAGATAAAAAATTGTATCTGAAAGTTCAAAAAGGGTATAAAACACCTTTGAACGTTTAGACCCCAATTTACAAAAAATACCAATTCAAGCTTTATATCAAACAATTAATGTGCGGAATATGATAACAAGCTTATAACAGAATTGATAGAACAATCTAAGCCAAATATAAACACATCCACAGCAGTAAATATAAGGCAAAGATAAAGGGAAAGAAGATGCAAACACACGGATAACACACGATGTGTTATCGAAGAGGAAACCGAAGTCCTCGGCGTAAAACCTCTCCGCCGCCCTCCAAGCGGTGATAAAATCCACTAAAGAATATAGTTGGGATACATGAACAGCAGAAGACCCTCCAAGCCTAATCTACCCAAGTACCTAAGCCCTCCAAGCTTCTTGCTCCAACGAGGTTACGCCGAACCTATTTCTTCTTTAGCTTCCCGGATTCCGCTACTTGACCATAGCATCAACCAATGTGTATTGGTTCCTTCCCCAATTGCTTCCCAAAGCACCAAATGAACCTTCTCACAGACGTGGGTGTGGTGAGATAAGGATTTGGTAAAAGGCCTCTTAAGGGTATGACAATGGAGAGGAAGAGAGTAGAGGAATTTGAAGAGTCTCTAAGGTAAAGATTGGAGATGAGGCAATCTTGTTTTTCTCTAGGGTTTCTCTCACAAAATTCTCTCTGGAAGTTCTCTCAATTTAGAGGGTATAAGGGTGTATATATAGTAGGGTGAGAAGGGAATGCAAAACGTCAGTTTTTTCCAAACAGGGTTCACTCGCAGCTTGACCTCGCGGCTTGTCCAAGTCGCGAGTTCCAGTCGCGACGTAACGGCCTGGACAACCTGGAACTTTTGTCCTGTAGCGTGACAGCTGGCGTGACTCTTCAGCTTCCTAGTGTGCCTCTCACGTGTCTGCCTTTTGAGGCTTGCCAGTCGCGATCCACCCGCGAGCCCTAGCCGCGAGACTCTGTTTTTCTTGCACACTCTTGAGCTTTTCTTCACATCTTCTCATACACTACCCTTACAATTTTCCCACCTAAATACAGGGTTACTAAGTGCTAAATTACAAGCAAATTGGTCACGGAATAAAGCCAATTAGATGGTTGATTAAATTCAACCTTACAGTATCACTGAACTTATTCTTACATATAACTCTTCTCTGCGCTTCTCACACATGGGTACGTACCCTCCTTCCAATGTGCCACTCTCTGGTTTCTTCTGTTTGTACTCTGTAGGATAAGATGATCATGCGGCAACCATACAATTTATGGTCAACCATGTAATCAACTATAAATTATCTCTTGCTTGGACATTAACAACTTTTTTTTAACGGATTATTCTATAAGAAATGCTATATATGTTTGCAACACTTTCACAATAAATCCTACGTGACAGGTTACGAGTTTTTATTAGTGGATAAAAAAGTAATTTCGGTGATAGGTTCAAATTAAAACCAATAACAATTTACCCACTTGTGATTTGTTATGAAAGTATTGCAGACATAATACTTCTCTTATTCTCTAGTTCACTCAAATGAAGAATTTACAATACATGATGTAAATACAAGTAACAAGTTCCTAAGAAATTTTATTAAGCGTGGATTCTAGTTAGTTCAACTGGTAAAATCTCTAATAGTTGAATAAGAGATCTGGGGTTCAATCTCTACCTATATTAAAAATCGATTAGTGTCTTAGTCTAATGATAAATAATTATCATTAGGAGCAGATGCCATAGGTTGAAAGTTTCTCTAAAAAAAAAAAAAGTAATTAAGCAGCGCAGGGCTTTTACGTGGAGTACTAAAGAGAATAAGGGAAATACAAATCATCTATCTCATTTTCTGTATTCTAATTTATGCTCCATCAATCATAGTATGTCATAATTCATATGTCTCAATTTTAAAAAAAAATTAAACTTTAAGTATTTTATAAGGAAATTAAAAATAATATATAACAAGTTGTGATTGCTACAATATGAAGTGAAAGACAAAAAATAAAATAGAGGAGGATTTGTATTCGAATGAGGGTACGTACCCTCCTTCGTACCCATAAGTATTCTGGTATTTTAATTGGCAATTAAAGAGGCTTTTGGTCTTAGATCAAATAAGTAGGGTTCAAGGGAAGAATAAACTCTAATTTTGGCATAAAAAGAGTCATTTAACTCGGCAAGAATTGTGTTCCCAGGGCAATCATATAATATTCGACCAACGAAAAAGTATAAATTCACATGCCTTTTCAAGTGCTACTTAGAATTTGAGTCACGAGGTTCTTTTCCTCCACAGGAAATTGAAGGAATCTGACTATCATAAAAGAGAAGGAATCTGTTACCAAAAAAAAAGGAGTAATTCTCGTAGCCACAAATATTATGATATTTTAACAAGTAAAGATGCTTGACCAACCCATGTGCCATGGTGGACTGTGGACTGTGATCAGTTAGAAGTTTGAACCTAGTCAAAGAAATATAGAAAGATGCAAAGGTACCCAGGTTCTTGGAACATCTTATCATTCTTTTGAGTGTGTAAGTAAAAAAAAAAAAGTAATATTAGTGGTGAGATCGAGAACCAATAAAAATTTTCCTCCTCAATGTAAAATATTGTAAAATAGTTTGTGAATGTTCAAATAGCGTTGAAAACACTATGAATGTTTAGACCTCCAATTACAAAATTATCAATTCAAGTTTTATATCAAATAATGTATATGCGAAAAATGATAACAAGCTTATAACAGAATTGATAAACAATCTAAACCATAAATAATCACAATCACAGCAGTAATTAAATGGTCAAAATAAAGGGAACAGAGATGCAAATACAAAGACAACACACGATGTGTTATCGAAGAGGAAATCGAAATCCTACGCGTAAAACCTCTCCGCCGCCCTCCAAGCGGTCAATAATCCACTAGAAAATATAGTTGGGATACATGAACAGCAATAGACCCTCCAAGCCTAATCTACCCAGGTACCTAAGCCCTCCAAGCTTCCTGCTCCAACGAGGTTGCGCCGAACCTTTTTCTTTTCTAGCTTACCGGATTCCGCTATAGCCCATAGCATCAACCAATCACCATTGGTTCCTTCTCAAACTGCTTCCTTTAGCACCAAATAAACCTTCTCACAGACGTGGGTGTGGTGAGAAAAGGATTTGGTCAATAACCTCTCAAGGTTATGACAATGGAGAGGAAGAGAGTAGAGAAATTTGTAGAGTCTCTAAGGTAAAGATTGTGGATGAATCAATCTTGTTTTTCTCTAAGGTTTCTCTAAAAACTCTCTTTGGAAGCTCTCTCAATTTAGTGGGTATAAGGGTATATATATAGTGGTGTGTGTTTGGAATACGAAGAGACAGTTTTTGCCAAATAGGGCTAGTTGGTGGCTTGGCCTCGCGACTTGTCCAAGTCGCGAGTTCAAGTCACGACGTAACGGCCTGGCCAGCTTGAGACTTTTGTCTTGTAGTGCGACAGCTGGCACGACCCTTCAGCTCCCCTGTGTGCTTCTCATGTACCTGCAGTTGGCGGCTTGCCAGTCGCGAGTCAGCTGCGAGTCCTAGTCGCGAAACTCTGCTTCTTTGCACAAACTTGAGTTTTCCTTCGCACTCTCTTCACACACTACCCTTACATGAATCCCACCTAAATACAGGGTTACTAAGTGCTAAAATTACAAGCAAATTGATACAAAATAAAGCCAACAAGATGGTTGATAAATTTCAACCTTACAATCTCCCCCTTTAGTTATTCCGTGACAAAACTCTAAAACAAACTCTAGACTTAACGTGTGAATTGGAAACAGTTGGAAAACTCACTCACACTTAACTCTAGAATCTGTGAAGCTTTTGAACCATAAGAACAAGTATCTCCTGAAACACAACAACACAATAAGTTCATTGTATACAGAAACTTGTAATGCATATGGAGCAAGCACAATGCGATCAAGCACAATGGAGTAAAGCAATAAACCATTCCAAGACCAAAATAAGCAATCACTATAACCAAGTGATCACAATGCTCATTCACACTTGAAATGAACATCCGGACAGTCAAGCTGACAAACACAAATCAAATCACTTGAATGACCAACACTCAACCAATGCACAGTACATGAAGTATGTACATCTAGGAAAAATCCTACAAGGGCACAAGAGTGACAGTACTTAGAAGGAAATGCAAAACATTTAGTTAGAAGTACTGATTTAACAAAGCACAAAGGTTGCATAAAGCATGGTACAAACCACAAAGGCCTACAAAGTGCATAGAAACAAATCCTTAAAGCTTACAGAAGCAACATGGGTACAAACAAAATAGAAACCTTAACAACCTACAAAGGTACCAGGTACAAACCAAAAGCATAACAGTACATGTGCTGAATAATATAAAATGGACATTGAAATATGATAAAAGCTAAAGATAGACAAAAGCAATAAACAAAAGCCTGTTAGCTAAAATCTCCCCCTTTCGTTGAGCTCCCCCTGCCAACAACATCTCCCCTTTTTTGTCATGGAATAGCTAGTCTTCATCATCTTCTAGCTTTCTTTGAATTTGATTCAATTGAGCTTGAATAGAAGTGAACTTCGTATCCCATCGAATGTTGAGATGGTACAAGATGGAAGTAAGGTCGGACATCTTTGAACTCAGTTCATGAACAGATGTTACAATAGAGTCTAGCTTCTCGTCGGCGGGGAATGAACTGGAGCGCGAAAGCTTCTGTTTTGATTCCTTTCTTGCTCTGACCAATTCTAGTGTTGAATGTGCGCATGTTGATTGGACATGGTTTTGTGCAGGGAAATTTATTCTCAGAAGGATGAAGCCCTTTGAGCTTCAGAATCCGTGAGATGAGACAGCAAAAAGGAATGCATATCCTTGATACTGTTCGTAGAATAGTTTTACGAAGGATATGAAAGATATGAGAATAGATGTCAATCTCTACATCAGAAATCAGATCATGAAGAAACAGTGCACACTCGAGGTTCATATACCCTGTGCTGGATAAGGGATACAGGTTGTGAAACATGACGATCGTAAGCACCCTTAATTTTAGAGGAAGAGATGAAACACTGACTGAGTTCCCATTTGAGGAAAATTCCAGATGTTCTCCAAGAACTGCTTTAAGTAATTCCTCATTTGGATGTAGATCATCATAAACTGGTGAGACCCCAAGAATTGGCCGATTGATGTGCAGAATCTCTACGAGGTATGTAGGAGAGACCGAGAAACTTTTTCCTTTAACCCAGCACTTAAGTCCGTCTCCTTCAACAATTGCATTGGAATAAAATTCTTTTACCAGATTTTCATATGCATCATCAAGGTCGGAGAGGAGATAATTCCAATCCTTGCGGGCAAACCATTGAGGAATGTTGGTGTCAAAGAGAGAATGTTGGTCAAAGACTCTTTCAATCAGTGGTGTAACCTTTTTGAAATAATTTTCATGAGTCTAAAAGGCAGCATACGATTGGAACTTGTTGGGATCGAGCACACCAGATGGGGAACAGGCCCGTTTTGGTCTAGGAGAGAAATCATCAATTTCAATGATATGTTCCTTTCCTTTGCTGCTACCTCCTTTCATAGCTGATCTCTTGAATGGAGACATTTTGACATTGCAACATGATTTAACACACACAAGAGACATCAAACATTATTAGCAATGTGTCAGTTTCACACCATGGATAATGAAGAAAACCCTAAACACTAGAGATTTAGGTTCAAATCATGACAATGAGTGTGTGTATACAACCAAAACCATAATAGGTACACAAGATAGAGAAGATCAGTGTATGGACCATCACAAACATACACTACAACTCGAAAATCAAAAACCCATGTTAGAACATGATAAATCACAACCCACAATAACACCTTCACAAATCAGAAAAAAATGCCCAAATTAGTAAGCATGAAGGGAAATAAAGAGAACCCATACCTTTTTGTTGAAGATTTGAGAAGAGATGATGCAGAAATGGAGGATTTTCAAAGATATACTCGGAGTGATTGTGAGAGTGAAACGGGGAAGACAATGAACAGTCACAAAAGTATGAGGGAAAAACTAAAAGGTTTTAAAACTGATCTTGAAATGCAAAACACGCATTTTTCGCGACTGGAGTAAGTCGCCAGGTTAAGCCGCGAAACACTGTAAAACCAAGATTTTCAAAAAAATCTTCCAAGTGTTTTTCGCGACTGGAAGGTCTACCTGTGAGATAGTCGCGAGGGGAGCCGCGAAATTCTCTGAGTGTCCCTCGCCACTGGACTTTCCACTCGCGAACAAGTCGCCACACTGAACTGCAAAAATCATAAAGACTCAAATTTTGAAATTTTTTTTAAGTATTTTTCGCGACTGGGACCTTGACTCACCAGTGACCCACGAAAAACTCGGAGTGAGCTTCGCGATTGGAGCATGAGACTGGACCTACCCGCGACTCAGTCGCCAAAACAGGGCAACATTGTTTTTGAAAATTTTGACATTTTTGTAAAAACAAAAACACTTTCCAAAAACAAACTAAAACACTCAAAAATCTTTTTGTGTTTGATTAACAAAGATTGAGCTTGTGAAAACACATTTAAACAAGTACAATCACACAAATGAATATGGCATTAATTGAACATAGACTTGTGTGTTGTGTGTGGATATCAAACATGAGATAGTCCTTAGTCCAATGTGAAGCTTCAATGATCAATTCAATTAAGGAATACACAACTAGCACTAGATAATGTGACCTATCTCAATTATAGAAACATGCATATATGACCTCCCACAAGCACTTGATAACCATTCTTTGAGGCTTTTCATTTGGCTCCATATTCAACATATCATTTGCATTTTTTGAGCAAAGAAAATCTCATTGTGAGATAGATGCTTGAAATTTTTGATATTTCAATTGATGAGTTAGCTTTTGGCTTTTTGGGCATTAGACATTTTATTTTGGTCGCTTTTCCTTTTTCCTAGTCGAATACTAGTATGTGCGACAGACTTTTGTAGCTCTATATCTCTTTTCATTTGGAGATTTACATTTAGAGAGCTTTTTTAAGCATAAAAATAAAAAGTGGGAAGATATATAGACATGAGTCTATGCATGTCTCATGATCAACAAAACCATTCACTAATCATTCATGACAAGGTTAAAGATCTATTTACAACAGTCACATAGATTTCAGAATTTCTTCCACAGATGATATGAGTGCATAAGAGACAAGCTAAGCTCGTAGATGCACAAAGCCATTAGTACAAAGGTACAAGACAAAACATGATTTTGAGACAAAACTCAATAAAGTCGATCAAACTTTTTGGATTTTCTACTTTTTATGTGTTTTTGGATTTTTGACACAAAGGCAGAAAAAAAAATATTGATAAAAGGTATCCACAAAGAAAAAAATGAAGACAAACATACGACACACAAAGCAACCAAGAACACAATAAGATATCATGGAAGATTGAGTTTAAGAAATGATACCGACACCAATTGTCTTACACAATGATTCAAACCTCGGGCCATCAAGAGGTTTGGTGAATATGTCTGCCTTTTGATTGTCAGTATTGATGAATTCTAGACATACTGTCTTCTCTTCTACCAAGTCCCGAATGAAGTGATAGCGGATCTCGATATGCTTTGATTTGGAGTGCTGAACTGGATTCTTTGACAAGTTTATGGCACTAGTGTTATCACAGAACACACACATAGTGTCTTGAGAAATTCCACAATCATGCAATAGCTTTCTCATCCATAACAATTGTGCACAACAACTTCCTGTTGCAATGTATTCAGCTTCAGCTGTTGACAGGGATACTGAATTTTGCTTTTTGCTTATCCATGAAACCAAGTTATTTCCAAGATAAAAGCACCCACCAGAAGTACTTTTCCTATCATCAATGCACCCTGCCCAGTCAGCATCTGAATATCCCGCCAAACACTCATTCGAATCTTTTGTATACCAAATCCCATAGTCAGATGTGCCATTTACATAGCGAATGATTCGCTTAACTGCTGTTAAGTGGGATTCTTTAGGAGTAGCTTGAAACTGTGCACATACTCCGACACTGAATGCAATATCTGGCCTACTTGTTGTGAGATAGAGAAGACTGCTAATCATACTTCGATAAAGGGTTGGATCAATGTCAACACCGGCTGCATCTATGCTTAACTTTGCTGAGGAACTCATGGGAGTAGAATTATGTTTCTTAGAGTCCAGATCAAATCTTTTGACAAGATTTTTGGCATACTTCTCTTGAGAAATAAATATTCCATCTCTCCGTTGTTTCACTTGAAGCCTTAGGAAGTAGTTCAACTCTCCCACCATGCTCATTTCAAATTCCCTTTTCATTCCTTCTGAGAACTCATGAGCTAGTTGATCAATTGTGGATCCAAATACAATATCATCCACGTACACTTGAGTGACAAGAAGGGATTTCTCATCTCTTTTAACAAACAATGTTCAATCTGCTTGACCCCTTTTGAACCCACGATCCAATAGGTAAGTAGTGAGACGATCATACCATGCTCTTGGTGCCTACTTCAACCCATATAAAGCTTTCTTTAATCTTAGTACATGACCCGGAAAGTGAGGATCTTCAAACCCCTTTGGTTGTTCAACAAAGACTTCTTCATTTAGAAAGCCGTTTAAGAAGGCACTCTTCACATCCATTTGGTATAACTTGAAATCCATGATGCATGCTATGGATAAGAGAATTTGAATGGACTCTAGTCTTGCTACCGGAGCAAACGATTCATCAAAATTTATGCCTTCCACCTGAGTATACCCTTGAGCCACCAATCTAGACTTATTTCGGATAACTTCACCATCTTCATCTGTTTTGTTCTTAAAAATCCACTTGGTGCCGATCACATGTGTATCTTCAAGCCTTGGAACCAATTCCCACACATCATTTCTAACAAATTGGTGTAGCTTCTGGTGCATAGACTCTACCCAATTCTCATCTTTCAGTGCTTTTTCTACCTTTTTAGGTTCAAATTGAGCAAGATAGCAGTTGTATGTTACATGGTTAGCAGTATACTTTGGCCCTTTTCTCAAACAAAGTCCCTCGTTCACATCCCCAATAATATTACTTGATGGGTGATTGAGAGTCACTCTTGATGAAGGTTTCTTGGAAGTTGAGAGTTCCCTATCACGAGAGATTGGGGTTTGAACTTCTGGAGGAGTGAGTGGACTTGAGACTTCTTGTGTTGATTTAGTCTCTCTTCTTGATATAGGAGGTGTGGACTCCTTTCCGGGTGTTACTTTCTTAGCATCATCACTTGGAGACATATCATCATCATCCTCATTCTCCTTGAGTTTGAGCCCCTTTCCATCATCCTCAATTTCCTTTTCTAATATGGTGTCGTCTATGACCACATTGATTGACTCCATCACCGTTTTAGTACGCTTGTTGTACGCTCTATAAGCTCAGCTATTTGTGGAGTAACCTAGGAATATTCCTTCATCACTCTTAGCATCAAATTTTCCCGGATTTTTCTGTCATTTAGAATGTAGCATGTGCTCCCAAATACTCTGAAATACTTCACCTTGGGTTTCTTTTCTCTCCATATTTCATATGACATCTTCTTTGTCCTTGCTCGGAAATAGATTCTGTTACAAAAGTGACAAGATGTGTTCACAGCTTCAGCCTAGAACCTTTGAGGTATGTTTTTGTTTAGTAGCATGACTCTTGCCATCTCTTGGATCACCCGGTTCTTTCTTTCAACCACTCCATTTTGTTGTGGAGTCTTTGGAGCTGAAAATTCATTCTTGATACCGTGCTCTTCACCAAACGCTTCAAATTTAGCATTCTCGAATTCCTTCCCATGATCACTTCTGATTTTGACTATGGGAACTCATTTTTCATTCTGCAGTCTCTTGCATAATCTTTGCATTTTATCACATGCTTCGGACTTCTCTCTAAGGAATTCCACCCAAGAGTACCTTAAGAAATCATCAACTACCACCATAATGTATCTCTTTCCTCCTAGGCTTTCAGTTCTTGTAGGCCCCATTAGATCAACGTGAAGAAGCTCCAAACACCATGAAGAGGCAATCACATTCACCTTGTGATGGTTTGCTTTTGTTTGTTTTCCCATTTGGCATGCTCCACATATAGTCTTCTCCACCTTTCCAAACTTTGGAAGTCCCTCAACTGCCTCAAGTTTAGAGACTTTACATACTTGTTTGAAGTTTGCATGTCCAAATCTGTGATGCCAAAGTTTCAGCATATCAACATGAGCACTTCTACACGAAATAGGTGCCGAAGGAACTACTCCATAGCAATTATCAGTAGTCTTATTTCCCTCCAAGACTTGAACCCCTTTTTCATCAATGATTATGCACCCCTTCTTTGAGAATTGGACAAGAAAGTCTTCATCACATATTTGAGTGATACTTAAGAGATTTGCCTTCAATCCTTTGATGTATAGCACTTCTTTCAGTAGAGGTAATCCCGGTATTTCAACCGTCCCTTTCTCAAGAACTTGAGCATGACTCCCGTCACCAAAAGTCACATAATCACATGCTTTCTCTTTAAGAGTCTTAAACAGTGATTTATCTACTGTCATATGATGAGAACATCCACTGTCAAGGTACCATAAGCACGAGTTAAATACCTTCAATGAGGTGTGCACAAACATACAAACATGAGACAAGCATTCTTGACCATCAAACAGAAATTCATCTTTATTTTCCATGCTTTTTCCAAATTGAATTTTCTTTTTCATATTATCAACCTTTTCACACAATGTTCTATTTCTTCTTTAGTATTTCTCAATCAAAGAGTTAGACTCACATAGACTATTGTGTAGAATGTGGTTCTTATTTTCAAAGTATTTTAGCATGTGAATGAACATCCTAGCATGTTTCCTGGATTTAATTAACTCTAAGAGTTCATTTTTAGAATACCCTTCAAACATACTCATAGAGTCATTATCACAAACACCTAAACCACAATTCAGCATGACCCTTTTTACAGCTGCATCCATAGCCAAGGGGTCTAGGATCGCACTCAGGTAATCAAACCACAAAGAGGGCACCTGCTCTGATACCAATTGAATGTTCAAATAGCGTTGAAAACACTATGAACGTTTAGACCCCCAATTACAAAATTACCAATTCAAGCTTTATATCAAACAATGTATGTGCGGAAAATGATAACAAGCTTATAACAGAATTGATAAACAATCTAAACCATAAATAATCACAATCACAACAGTAATTAAATGGTAAAGATAAAGGGAAGAGAGATGCAAACACAAAGACAACACGCGATATGTTATCGAAGAGGAAACCGAAGCCTTTGGCGTAAAACCTCTCCGCCGCCCTCCAAGCAGTCAATAATCCACTAGAAAATGTAGTTAGGATACATGAACAGCAATAGACCCTCCAAGTCTAATCTACCCAGGTACCTAAGCCCTCCAAGCTTCCTGCTCCAACGAGGCTGCGCCGAACCTTTTTCTTTTCTAACTTACCGGATTCCGCTATAGCCCATAGCATCAACCAATCACCATTGGCTCCTTCCTAAACTGCTTCCCTTAGCACCAAATAAACCTGCTCACAGACGTGGGTGTGGTAAGAAAAGGATTTGGTCAATAACCTCTTAAGGGTATGACAATGGAGAGGAAGAGAGTAGAGGAATTTGTAGAGTCTCTAAGGTAAAGATTGTGGATGAATAAACCTTGTTTTTCTCTAGGGTTTCTCACAAAAATTCTCTCTGGAAGCTCTCTCAATTTAGTGGATATAAGGGTCTACATATAGTGGTGTGTGTTTGGAATACGAAGAGACAGTTTTTGCCAAACAGGGCTGGTTGGCGGCTTGGCCTCGCGGCTTGTCCAAGTCGAGAGTTCAAGTCGCGATGTAACGGCTTGGCCAGCTTGGGACTTTTGTCCTGTAGTGCGACAGCTGGCGCGACCCTTCAACTCCCCTGTGTGCTTCTCACGTGCCTGCAGTTGGCGGCTTGCCAGTCGCGAGTCAGCCGCGAGTCTTAGCCGCGAAACTTTGCTTCTTTGCACAAACTTAAGCTTTCCTTCGCATCTCTTCGCATACTACCCTTACATGAATCCCACCTAGATACAGGGTTACTGAGTGCTAAAATTATAAGCAAATTGGCACGGAATAAAGCTAACAAGATGGTTGATAAATTTTAACCTTACAGTTTGTGATTGGACTATTGTTCTGGAACGTGACATGGTTTTAGCGGTTAAGTTGCTGTATATTTGTAAATCTTGCCCTTTGAGTTTTATGTTTAAGGACTCTAGCAAAGTGGTTGATCAGTTTCTACATGTTTCTTAGTGTTTTTGAAATCATCTGGAAAATTTTTCACCATATTTCCGTGTATAAATGTATATATATTCACGTTAGGATCAACCTACTTTATCCACAACTTTACTAGAATCCCATTCATAGATAATTTATCTTCCACTAGGACCACTACCGACCAACTTTAGGATCAACTTTACTTTATCCACAGGAAAAAGGTTGCAACTTGCAAATCCTCCCTATCCGAATAATTTGCAAGTATGTGCTGACTTGCAATAGGAAACTTAAATAATGAGAAGGATGATAAATAATAAATTAAAAAATTAAAAAAAAAAAAAAAAAAAACCCTGAGCTAGAGACTAGAGTTTCTATATATGTTGCGTATTCCCTTTTAAAATTGTGTTAAAAAAAAAAGGATTTTAGTCAAGGTGGTAATATGCATATTATAAGTATGTAATAAAGAATGTATAATTAATACTTTTTTTTTTGTGGGTTCCAGTTAGCTCAACTGGTAAAGTCTCTGATGGTTGTATAAGAGATCTAGGGTTCAATCCCAGCCTACACCAAAAACTGATTGGTGTCTTGGTCTGATGATAAATGCTTAGATTTGTGGGTTGATGGTGGCTGGTTTGTGCTTGTATTTGGTGGTGGTTGGTGGTGGCTGATCTGTGTTTTGTACTCCAAACACTTGAAAATCTTTTCACTCTAAGACTCGATATCCAAGTGGACACCACGTGGAAAAGCGCTAGCTCAAATCTGATCAGAACATGAAAACCGAGTCTTTGAGACTCGATTTATAGGTCCTAAATCGAGTCTTTTAGACTCGAGATGTTAGTATGAAATATACTTTCAAAACAATGCCTACTAATCATATTGTTTGGCAAACATAGTTAATTCTCAATTTTGGCCGCCTTTTCACATGCTACTTAGAATTTGAACCATGAGTGGCGAACCATGAGCTATGTCATTTCACCTCAAAATTAATTGATGATAAGGAAGATACACACGAATCTTTTATGACTTTCGACATCACACCACGTGGGCCTATTTTTAGAGTGGTTGTAGGGAGTCAAATTGTGGTCCCCCTAACAATCCCTCCCTCACAGTGACACTCCTGTGACTCGAACCCATGACCTTAGCTTTGATACTATTTGACAGAACATGAGCTGTACCATTTCACCTCAAAACTAATTGGTGATGAGGAAGACACACTCAAATCTTTTATGACTTTCAACATTACATCATGTAGGCTTGTTTTTAGAGTAGTTGTAGGGAGTTAAATAGTGATCTCCCAATAATAAGGTTCTTTTTCCTTTACAGGAAATTGAAGGAATATGGCTATAAAAAAAGAAGCAATCTGTTACTTTCTACGAAGTAATTCTTGTAGCCACAAGTATTATGATAATTTAGCAAGCAAAGACGCTTTGTGACCAACCGCACTTGCCATGGTAGACTGTGGACTGTGGTCGGTTAGTAGTTTGAACCAAGTCAAAGAAATATATAAAGATGAAAAGGTATACAATACTTTACTATAGCTCCCACACACCAAATAATGACAAAAATAAGTTCTTATTTGGAAAAATTCTTGGGTACTTCTGTAACATGGGTAAATAATATTTCATTTTCTCATATTCATAGTTGATCCCACCATGAATTTACTGAGTAGACCCTACCAAAAATGTGAGAGAATAAAGCATCATTTTTCATACTTTGAGATTACTTAAAAATGAGGTAAAAATGCACTTTTGGTCCCTACATTTTGGTTCAATTCCCATTTTGATCCAAAAATTGATTTTGTTACTAATGTCGTCCCTAAAAAAAGAAAATTGATTCTATTTTGGCCCTTGCCGTCAACCCACTAACGGAAACCTCCTACGTGACAAACGGAATGTCCTACTTGCTAATGTGGCGTTGACGTTGCCATTAAAATATTATTTAAAAAAATTATTTGGCATTTTTTAAATGCCGCGTTAGCATTTAAATTACAAAAATTTTAATTTCTCAATTTTAATTAGAAAATTAATTTTTTTTAAACAAAAAGTTTACTTTCTTTTAATTAAAATGATTTTTTATTTATTTATTCCAATCTCTAAGATTCATATTCTTAGCAAATTAATCCTTATTTTCTTATAATTTTCTTTGTCTTTCTTGTACTTTCTTTATAACCAAACACATCAAAACAAAATAAATTAATTAATCATATTTCTTGTCTTTTATTTTATTCTTTCTTGTTCTTCCCCAGTGTTCTTCCCCATAATCAATCTCTAGCAAAGAACCAAATCCCAAACCCAAACCCAAATCTCAACCAAACGCCAAACCCATATCTCTAGCAAAGCAAACCTTACCCTTCAAACCCATAAATTTTCTTGGCAAACAAACACAGAAAAACCCACAGGAAAAACAAACAAAACCCCCAAATCATCACCAAGAACATGAATATCAAATCCAAGCAAAAGAATAGAAACCCAACATCCAGTAAAGCACCACCACAGAATCAAATCTTCCAAAATTTCCCAACAACCAACAAAGCCTTAACATCAAATCTACAAAAATCCTAAGTTCAAAACTTCCAAATCAACCTTAAAGAGAGGAAAAGAGAGACAATGAAGTAGAAAGAGGTGTGAGAACCACTGATCTCAACTTCACAACCACTGATCTGGGATCCAATACTGAATCAGTGACTGGGGTTTTGTACGACGGAGCCATAACTACACAAAAACAAAACTATCGAATCGATGACCTCATCACTGAGTCTTGAATGAGTTCGACGGTGGTGACCTCATCACTGAGTCTTGAACGAGATTAGAGAGAGTTTGGGTTAGATCGGAGTTTGGCAGATCAGTGGAGATGAGATTTTGAGATTAGAGAGAGTTTAAGTCTGAGAGTGATTCCGTCGAGGGTGAAGAGAGAAAGATATAGAGAAGATGATGATGATAATCTAGGTACACCCAATGCTGGGTCAGGCCCACAATCTAGAGTCTTGCCTAGGCTTTTGCTTTGGCTCATCCTCTTCATCACCATCACCTACATTGTCTACACGCTTGGGTTTGTCTCTACCTCATGCGCCTACGACCACGAGCCTTTCTCTAATCCCCACCATCAAATCTCCTCCACCTCTAAAGCCAGTGTTTCTACCTCCTCCACCTCTGCTGCCTCATCACAACCACCATAGTCAATTCTAGATCAAGATCAAGCAGTCAAGGTTCGCCATTGTTTCTACCTCCTCCACCTCTGCTGCCTCATCACAACTGCCATAGTCAATTCTAGATCAAGATCAAGCAGTCAAGGTTCACCGCCAGACAACCCAGATACGAAATATTGTGTTCGGACTCACCGCCTTGGCTAAGTTTTGGGAGAAGAGGAAGAACATATAGATAAATTTAAAAGCTGATCACTGAAGAGGTTAAAGAAAAAGAAAAAGAAAAAAAATTAAAAGGATAATTATTTTTGTTTTTTTTTAAGAAACAAATTTAATTAATTAGATTTAAGGTATTTTTGTTTTTTTAAGAAACAAATTTAATTAATTAGATTTAAGGTTTTCTTAATTTAATTTCTTTTTTTATACAAATTTTCTGATGTGGTTTTAAAAAAAAATTTAAATGCTGACGTAGCATTTAAAAAATGCCAAATAATTTTTTAAAATAATATTTTAATGGCAACGTCAGCGCCATGGCAACAAGCAAGGCATTCCGCCTGCCACGTAGGAGGCTTCCGTTAGTGGATTGACGGCAAGAACCAAAATAGAATCGATTTTCTTTTTGTAGGGACGACATTAGTAACGAAATCAATTTTGGGACCAAAATGGGAATTTACCCAAAATAGGGACCAAAAGTACATGTTAGCCTAAAAATTACTCCAATATTTGACATGACCTGTGAATATGACACGACATGATTTTTTTTGTCATGTCATGTGTAATGCGTGATCATATTTACTGCTTCCCGACAGTAACTCTTTTTTCCTAACTATGAGAGTTTATGCTGAGGAAACCAGATCAGAAGATCAGATAGTGAAGAATAAAAGAAAGGATGTTAAAGCAAGAATGGAAAAGCAAAAGGCACACTAAATAATTCTATCCTCAACTAAGTATTGTGCATTAGTTGGGTTAATTATCTCCTGGCGTGCAATTCAAAGCTAATCTGGTGTAATGGGATTCCTTATAATGTTTTAGTGGTTGAATTGCTGTTGTTGTATATGTTGAACTCTTGCTGTTTGAGTTTTATGTTTAAGGACTCTAGCAAATACGTTGAGATGTACATGTTAGTGTTTAAAAAATCATCCGGCAAATATTTCACCATATTTCTGTGTATATATCACCTAAATTAACAATTACCAAGCAGTCGTGTTTTCCCTTTTTCTTTTCTATGAAGGGGAAAAAAAACCACCACCCACCACATAATTAGAACAGCTTCAAAAAGATATTTCAAGGAAATTTTTTATGATCCTAGCTAAGATATTTTAGAAAGTATGGATATAAACACGAGTGTGATACGGTGACATGAGCAATTTATGAAAATTATAATATAAAACGGCCAATACAACATTGTTATAATATGAGTACGACCACGGATATGATATCGGTATGAAACTGGCACGACACGGGTACAATACTCTAAATAAAATGTCTGTACTTCCTAAAATATATCATAAGTATTCTACTTTAGAAAATATTGTATATATTTTGTTTTGTTGTTTCCAACAAAATTGATGATAGATTCAAATGGAACTACCATATGTATACCTCTAGGCTCTCGAATCATACACAGTGAAACAGTAGAAAGTGTTACAGGTACTGATCAGGATCCGACCCTTAACGTACAAGACTCTTCCTTTTGAAGATAAGTTGGAATACTCTAATCTCACCCTAACATGGTGTTAATTTAACCATAGACCAAGGTCTATATAATCCCCATGCTTGGATACTCCCAAAACATACAGCGAAAGCAGCCCTCTAAACTAGTTAATTGTCTCACAGCTACAGCTACCTATTCCCCAAATTCCCTTTTTGACAACATGGGACGTCTATGTTTTAATGCAGTGACCAACTACAAGCCTTTGCCCCCAATTACTGAAAAGCAATTACGGGATACATTCCAAAAATACGATAGAGATGGCGACGGTCTTCTCAGCAAGGCAGAGTTAGAGAATGCCTTCAAATCCCTCGGCTCACACATGCCCAACTGGAGAGCCCACCGTGCGCTCCACCATGCTGATGCCAACGGAGACAAAAATATCAGCCTGGAGGAGCTCGACGAGGTTGTAAAATACGCTGCCAAACATGGATATGTCCTTGGTTAAATAATGTGTACGTACGTGCTTGTATCAGTGTGTGATACATCATGTTACACCAAGTATGCTATGTAAGTAATTATCCTCCGCAAGTTTCAGCTTTTCTTCTATGATGTAGAATCTAATTGTGGCCTGATCCTTCTGTGAAACCTGTACCAGAGGATGCAGTGCTTCTATGTGTGTACTTTTGATTTATGAATCTAATGCATTTCCTATATGTTTTTGTTTCGGTTCCCCCACCCCTGTGGCACAATTTTGTCATCTCACATAATAGTAGGTCGTACTTATTAAAATTTCGTATTTTTCTTTCTAAGGAATTAAAATTTCTGATTTTTCTTTCTAATGACAATATTGAATCATTTCGGCTAGTTTAGTTCTCAATCCAAATTTATCCAACTAGGAGAAATTCAAAGACCATAAAAGGAAAATAAAAATTAGGATAATTGAAGCTCTTGATAAAACCTTTGTTGGAAAAATTTTCCGACCATGTACCTCCTTGTCCCACGTGAGTTTAATTCCCAGCTCCAATTAAGGAGAAAAAAGGATGGGGATGGATTTTACTGTCACCCTGCCTCAAATGAATATGCACGTTAATATATATAAACTAACTTCCAAAACACTAGCTCTTTCTCTTTGTAAGGTTGAAATTTATCAACCATCTTGTTGGCTTTATTTCGTACCAATTTGCTTGTAATTTAAGCACTTAGTAACCTTGTATTTATGTGGGATTGTTGTAAGGGTAGTGTGTGAGAAGATGTGAAGAAAAGCTCAAGTATGTGCAAAGAGGCAGAGTTTTGCGGTTAGGACTCGCGGGTGGCTCGCGGTTTGCAAGCCACCAAATGCTGTGCACGTGAGAAGCATGCGAGAAGCTGAAAGGTCACGCCAGCTGTCGCACTACAGGACAAAAGTCTCAGGCTGGCCAGGCCATTACGTCGCGACTTGGACAAGCCGCGAGGTCAAGCCGCCAACCAGCCCTGTTTGGCAAAAATTGTCTCTTCGTATTCCAAACACACACCACTATATATAGACCCTTATACCCACTAAATTGAGAGAGCTTCCAGAAGAGAATTTTTGTGAGAGAAACCCTAGAGAAAAACAAGATTGCCTCATCCCCAATCTTTACCTTAGAGACTCTACAAATTCCTCTACTCTCTTCCTCTCCATTGTCATACCCGTGAGAGGTTATTGACCAAATCCTTTTTTCACCACACCTACATTTGTGAGAAGGCTTATTTGGTACTAAGGAAGCAGTTTGGAAGGAACCAATATACATTGGTTGATGCTATGGTTTAGTAGCAGAATTCAGGAAGCTAAAGAAGAAATAGGTTCAGCGTAACCTCGTTGGAGCAAGAAGCTTGGAGGGTTTAGGTACTTGGGTATATTAGGCTTGGAGGGTCTTCTGCTGTTCATGTATCCCAACTACATTCTTTAGTGGATTATTTGACCGCTTGGAGGGCGGTGAAGAGGTTTTACACCGAGGACTTCGGTTTCCTCTTCGATAACACATTGCGTGTTGTCCATGTGTTTGCATCTTCCTTCCCTTTATCTTTGCCTTATATTTACTGTTGTGGATGTGTTTATATTTGGCTTAGATTTTTTATCAACTCTGTTATAAGCTTGTTATCATGTTCCGCACATTAATTGTTTGATATAAATCTTGAATTGGTAATTTTGTAATTTGGGGTCTAAACATTTAAGGGTGTTTCATACCCATTTTGAACATTCAATTGGTATCAGAGCGGGTACACTTGTTGTGGTTTTAATACCTGAGTGTGATCCTTGACCCCTTGTTGAGATGGATAGGTCTCAATCCTTAAATGTTTCACCATTTTTTGATGGTAATACTTATGCCTTCTGGAAAGTTAGAATGAGGGCATTCCTATGCTCTATTGATGACACTGTGTGGGATGCAGTTGAAATAGGTTGGACTAAGCCGGAGGCTGCTAAATATACTTGGGATAAGGCAGCTCTTGCGGCAGCCAATGCTAATAGTAAAGCATTAAATGATATTTTCTGTGGTGTGTCTTCAGATGAATTCCATAGGATATCTCACATGACAGTGGCCAAGGAAGCTTGGGAGATTTTGGAGACAACTTATGAGGGGACTAAGAAGGTGAAGGACACAAAGCTCCAAATGCTTACCACCAAATTTGAAGAGCTCAAGATGGGTGAAGATGAATCGTTTGATTCATTCTATGGGAAGCTCAACGAAATTGTCATTGCTAAGCTTAATCTTGGTGAGAAGATTGAAGATACTAAAGTGGTGAGAAAAATTTTGAGGTCCTTACCAGAGAGCTTTCGAGCAAAGGTCACTGCCATAGAGGAAAGCAATGATTTGGATGAAATTAAGATCCAAGAGCTCATTGGGTCACTTCAAACGTATGAGCTTGGACTGCCTTCCCACAAGACGAGTAAATTGCTTGCTCTTTAAACCATCACCGAAAGAATGGATGATCCTTCCGAAGAAGATGGAGTGGAGAAGGAAGTAGCATATCTTGCGAAAAACTTCTGCAAATTCCTGAAGATGAAGAATAGTGGGAAACCATTCAATAGAGGGAAATTTTCATCTTCAAGAGGTGATAGGAAAGAGTTTACGAGGAAAGAAGAGAAGGAATCTCAATCTTCTTCGAATTTTGTGTGTTTTGAGTGTAATGGACGTGGACACGTCAAAAAGGAATATCCCAATTATTTGAAGACAAAAGGAAAGGTCTATGCCACTACCTTGAGTGATGCTGATTCATCAAATTCTGACTCTGAAGATAGCTGTGACGGAGAAGGAAATTACTCCGCTTTCATGACCATCGCACATGTGGAGACCTCGGATGATTTGGGTCCACTTGTGAAGGAGCTTGGAGAACATTATGATTTGGAATCTATTGGAATAGTTTAGGAGTCTAAAGATGTGGAATAGATGAGGAAATCGGAGAAACAGTGGGATTGCAAGAGACTTACAACTCACTCCTTGAGAAGACCGGTGAATATTCTAAGGTGGCTAATGCAGCCATTAAGAAGATGAAGAGGGCTGAGGAAGATTACAAAAGTCTGCTGGCAAGATACAAGAAGGCAAAGTGTGAGATTGAAGCACTTAATGGCGAGCTATCAGAAGCTTACACAAAAGTGAGATTCCTTGAGCAAGAGGTAGTGGAAGCTCATGCCAAGATAGATAGGGTCTCATCCAGGAAGTTAAATGATGTTATTTCATCTAAAAAACATGCCTAAGACAAGTTCGGATTGGGATATAACGGAGGAAGTAGCTCATCAGCAAATGTCACCAAAGAAGTGAAGTTTGTAAAGGCCAAAGAGACGGCTGTGGATAAGCCTATTCCTGAGAAAGTTAAGACTGAAAGAAAGAAGAATGTGGCTGATCAACGGGTGCTAAATAAGTCTTGTAATCAATCAGAATCTAGATATAGAGCTAGAGGGAGATCAGTTCCAAGATCACAACAGGGTCCTAGAATAGATTATGTTTATCACTACTGCAAATTGCAAGGACATACCAGACCCAACTGTCAAAAGCTGAGAGCAGACAATAATGCAAGTGCACCTCAGTCACGAGGAAGAAGAAATGATATGAGGTCTTGGGGTGGTGAGCAACCAATAAATCAAAACCGTGATCCAGGAATGATGGACGTGATGAAGATGATCGGTGTGTTCACCAATTGCTTGGAAAGCTTCACACGAAGGTTTGACAGTCCTAACTCTCATACTCGATCCATCAAGGATATCACCCCAAACGCACGTGACGTATGGGTGACAAAGGGTACTCATGCATAGGCATTACAATATGTCCATGCATCAATACTTCCCATATTTGTAAATATGCTTGGTTGTGTGCTTCTTGATAGTATTTAGGTTGTTATTGTCTGTGTGTGTTTGTCTTTGGTTCAAATGTTTTTACATTGTTCTTTATGTTATGTTTTTTATCATTCTTTTACTACTTTTGTGTCAAAAATCCAAAAACATATAAAAAGTAGAAAATCCAAAAAGTTTGATCACTTTGCTGAGTTTTGTCTCAAGGCATGTTTTGCCTTGTACCTTTGTACTTATGGCTTTGTGCATTTAACGAGCCTAGCTTGTCTCTCATGCACTCATATCATTGTGGAAGAAATTTTGAAATCTATGTGACTGTTGTAAATAGATCTTCAACTTTGTCATGAATAATTAGTGAATGGTTTTGTTGATCTTGAGACATGCATAGACTCGTGCTTATATATCTTCCCACTTTTTATTTTTATGCTTAAAAGAGCTCTCTAAATGTAAATCTCCAAATGAAAAGAGATATAGAGCTGCAAAAGCCTGCCGCACATACTAGTATTTGACTAGGAAAAAGGGAAAGCGACCAAGATAAAATGTATGATGCTCAAAAAGCCAAAGGCTAACTCATCAATTGAAATATCAAAAATTTCAGGCATCTATCTCTTAATGAGATTTTCTTTGCTCAAAAAGTGCAAATGATATGTTGAATATGGAGCCAAATGAAAGGCTTTAAAGAATTGTTATCAAGTGCTTGTGGGAGGTCATATATGCATGTTTCTATAATTGAGATAGGTCACATTATCTAGTGTTAGTTGTGTATGCCTTGTTTGAATTGATCATTGAAGCTTCACATTGGACTAAGGACTATCTCATTTTTGATATCCACACACAACACACAAGTCTATGTTCAATAAATGCCATATTCATTTGTGTGACAGTACTTGATTAAATGTGCTTTCACATACTCAATCTTTGTTGATCAAACACAAAGATTTTTGAGTGTTTTAGTTTGTTTTTGTAAAGTGTTTTGTTTTTACAAAAATGTCAAAAATTTCAAAAACAGTGTTGCCCTGTTTTGGTGACTAAGTCGCGGGTAGGTTTAGTCGCATGCTTCAGTTATGAAGCTCTCTCAGAGATTTTCGCGGGTCACTGGCGGGTCAGCATCCCAGTCGCGAAAAAGACTTAGAAATTTTTCCAAAATTTGTGTTTCTGCATATTTCGCGACTCAGTATGGTGACTTGTTCGCGGGTGGAAGGTCCAGTCGCTAGGGGTACACAGAGATTTTCACGGCTCAGCTCGCGACTCCCTCGTGGGTAGATCTTCCAGTCACGAAAAACACTTAGAGAAAATTTTTCAAGTTTCTTATCTTCACAGTGTTTCGCGGCTTACCCTGGTGACTTACTGGCGACTTAACCCAGTCGCGACAAATGCGTGTTTTGCATTTTGAAGATGGGTTTTAAAATGGTTTTTCATATTTTCCCTCGAAAATTTCTGACTGTTCATTGTCTTTTCCTTTTTCTCCCTCTGAAAATCATCGTGTTCAATCTTGTGAATCCCCCATTTCTGCACCATTTTCACTTCTATCTTCAAGAAAAAGGTATGGGTTTTCTTTCCCTCATTTCAAATTTCCTGTTTTGAGTATTATATTCTTGAATATGAGAATGTGTTATTGCTATTGTGCTCTGCGAAATGTTGGGTTCGAACATATTTTTTTTTCCTTAAATATGCTTGGTTTGTTGAACTTTTTATTGCCAATGAATTGTTCAGTGTGGCTTTACATGATGTTTTGACTTATCTGAGTGTTCTTACCTTGATTGATTCTGTCTGTGCATATCACTTTCATGATATTGTGTTGAAATGCTTGTTATATGTGACACATTGCTACTCAGTTTTGACAGAGTGTGCTGTAATGCCTTTTACTCTTTGTGTGTTTGGCATCTGTTCTATGGTTCGTCTGTTTCTGTTCTTCGGCAATGCTTACTCTGTCACTTTATTGACTTTGTTGTCATTCTATGATTCTATGTCTTCTAAATCTGTTTGGTCTTTGCATTCTCATCTTTTGACTAGATCTAACAAAATGAGTGGGTTGTGGATTTGGTACGTTGCTGTGTGTTTGTTCTTTTACAGATGTCTCGTCGATCCTCCAAAGGAAAAGAGGTTATGACAGAAGAGGAAACATTACCTGTTGCAAAATGAACACGGTCTTCATCACAACCATCTACTGAACTCAATATTGAGTTGTTCAGAACTCCTTAGCATCTAGATGCTTACTCAAGCATTTTTTACCGGGGAACTCCTATAGTGGAACGGGAGGTCAGATTTGACACTTTGGAAACCACTTTTGTTCCTCGGATCTTCGAGGCAAAAGATTGGGCAGAATTATTTGGAAATTTTGTTGATCCAATGTTGGAACTAGTGAAGGAGTGTTTCACCAACACAGTTGATCTTGAAAGTGAACTACACTGTATGGTAAGAGGAACGGAGTTCATCATTAGTCCGGACACCATAGCTGAACTTCTCAAAATCACTCGACCTGCGAATGTCGATCTAACTCCTTATGATGATCGTACTCCAGTGATTCAGGACATTCTCCAAGTTCTTGGTCCTGGCCATGACATCTCCAGTGCCGGCACATCCATAAGCACTAACAAGTTTTCAACTGAGTTGATAACATTAAAGCTGATCATGTTTACCAACCTCTATCCGTTGACCAACACGGTGTATATCAATCTTGGAAGGGCTCAATTTCTATGTGATCTCATCACAGGCACCACCATTGACATCTGTGCCCATATTTTTCATATCATAAGGAAGACAGCAACCCGAATAGTAGCTCGAGGATGTCTTCCATTCTGCAGTCTCATTATGAAATCCATTCTAAGTGAAGGTGTTACTCCTCCCTCAGTTGGGAACATAATTGCTCGTCCTTGACCAATCTCTATGTTCACTCTACAAGCTAGCAAGAGTCATTCATCCAAAACTCCAAAGAGTGCACATTTCTATCCTGCTACTCCTTTTACTCCTGAGTGAGATTCACATGTACATGCCCCCCATGTATCACAGCAACCGAGCACTACACAAGCACAGTCTGCCCTTCAACCTGATAGGTTGGAGATGCTCTTTGAGAACCTCCACAAGCGCCTTGAGGAATTGGAAAAGACTCTCAGTGATGGCCACAGAGAGCAGATCGATGTTTTAGCAGCTCAAGTTGATGGTATTTTCACCAAGTTACAACAATGACCCTTTGGTCATTTCAATCAAAAAGGGGGAGAATTTTTGGGCCAACACTTGAGGGGGAGTGCTTATTTGAGGGGGAGTCTCATAATCCTTATTTTTTTCTTGGTTATAGTTGTGTTACTTTGGTTTGTTTAACTGTTGTTACTATAGGTCCTAGTCTTGTTTTGTCTAAACTCATAACTCTTGAATGTGTTTAATACTTAGTTTAATTATATATTGATGATTTGATTCTGTTTGTTGGTTGTGGCTAGTACCCATGTTGCTTTTGTAAGCTTTAAGGGTTTGTTCTTATGCACACTTGTAAGCCTTTATGGTTTGTGTCATGCTTTATGCAGCCTTTGTGCGTTGTTTAATCAGTACTTCTAACCTAATGCTATGCATTCCTTTTTAAGTACTGTCACTCTTGTGCCCGTGTAGGATTTTTCCTAGATGCACATACTTCATGTATTGTGCATTAGTTGAGTGTTGGTCATTCAAGTGACTTACCCTGTGTTTGTTAACTTGAATGTCCAAATGTTCATTCCAAGTGTGAATGAGCATTGTGATCACTTGGTTATAGTGATTACATGTTTTGGTCTTGCCATGGTTTATTGCTTTACTCCATTGTGCTTGATCGTATTATGCTTGCTCCATTTGCATTACAAGTTTTCTGCATACAATGAACTTATTGTATTGTTGTGTTTCAGGAGTTGTTCTGATGGTTCTAAAGCTTCACAGATTCTAGAGTTAGGTGTGAGTGAGTTTTCCAACTGTTCCCAACTCACGCATTAAGTCTAGAGTTTGTTTTAGGGTTTTGTCACGGAATAGCCAAAGGGCGAGATTGTAAGGTTGAAATTTATCAACCATCTTATTCACTTTATTCTGTGCCAATTTGCTTGTAATTTAAGCACTTAGTAACCCTGTATTTAGGTGGGATTGTTGTAAGGGTAGTGTGTGAGAAGATGTGAAGAAAAGCTCAAGTATGTACAAAGAGGTAAAGTTTCGCGGCTAGGACTCACGGGTGGCTCGCGGCTTGCAAGCTGCCAAATGCTATGCACGTGAGAAGCATGCGAGAAGCTGAAGGGTCGTGCCAGCTGTCGCATTACAGGACAAAAGTCCCAGGCTGGCCAGGCCATTACGTCGCAACTTGATTTCGCGACTTGGACAAGCCGCGAGGTCAAGCCGCCAACCAGCCCTGTTTGGCAAAAATTGTCTCTTCGTATTCCAAACATACACCACTATATATAAACCCTTATACCCACTAAATTGAGAGAGTTTCCAAAGAGAATTTTTGTGAGAGAAACCCTAGAGAAAAACAAGATTGCCTCATCCCCAATCTTTACCTTAAAGATTCTACAAATTCCCCTACTCTCTTTCTCTCCATTGTCATACCCGTGAGAGGTTATTGACCAAATCATTTTCTCACCACACCTACATTTGTGAGAAGGCTTATTTGGTGCTAAGGGAAGCAGTTTGGAAGGAACCAATATACATTGGTTGATGCTATGGTCTAGTAGCAGAATCTGGGAAGTTAAAGAAGAAATAGGTTCGGCATAACCTCGTTGGAGCAAGAAGCTTGGAGGGCTTAAGTACTTGGGTAGATTAGGCTTGGAGGGTCTTCTGCTATTCATGTATCCCAACTACATTCTTTAGTGGATTATTTGACCGCAGGAGGGCGGCGGAGAGGTTTTACGTCGAGGACTTCGGTTTCCTCTTCGATAACACATCGCGTGTTGTCCGTGTGTTTGCATCTTCCTTCTCTTTATCTTTGCCTTATATTTACTGCTGTGGATGTGTTTATATTTGGCTTAGATTGTTTATCAATTCTGTTATAAGCTTGTTATCATGTTCCACACATTAATTGTTTAATATAAAACTTGAATTGGTAATTTTGTAATTTGGGGTCTAAACATTCAAGGGTGTTTCATACCCATTTTGAACATTCACTCTTAATACTCTTAGCATTGCCTTCCGTCTTATCTCTTGAAGAGGGTAAAAATCTAGGTTGACGGATCTCCATGAAATGAGCCTGACGGTCTTATAGAGGACGGGCCCAACGTGTGCAAGGTCTGTTATGGACGGATCCAGCATGAACGGGTACAACAGGGACGGATCGAACACCCACGTGGCAGCCAGAAACCCTAGATGAGAAATACTTACGACACACACTTAGCCACCATAGAATCCCAAGGTAAATATAATCCTAGCACAAAGAGGATTCCGGAAAATACGTGCATTAATAAAGATCTTCTCTATAAGGAAATGTTTTGTCCATCACGTTTGGGACTATTCAAGAGGATTCCTATAAGGAAAAGACTTCTACACCAAGGAAGAGATATCAACCTTCTACTACTATAAAAACCCTAATACCCTCACAAATCAAGGTATGCATAATTGACCCCTTTCTAGCACTCTAAAGTTGTGAGAAGTTCTAACTTGACCTTCGGAGGGTATTAGACCGACACCACACCGGTGCTCTCTTTTAGGTCTTCTCTTTTTGTTGTGCAGGTGTTATTTCGAGTGTGCGAGTATCATGTGGCTCACTGGTGGTTTTTACGGTATCATCAGTTGGCGTCGTCTGTGGGAATTACGTTGATTGGCCATACTATCACTTCCCGGACATAGAGTTGCATGGTAGTTACTCACTCAATGGCAACAACCAACAATGTCCAGGGAGACAAACCGCAACCCACTGCCCTGGAGAGACAAGTCCAAACCCTCATGGCTGCAGTGGAATGTCTCACCAAACAGAATCATGATTTGGAAGAACAACTATGCCAAAAGAATCTGGGGCACGGCACTCAGGAGGAGGACCAAGAAGGTACCAGTGCCAAGCGAAGAGAACGAGAGGGGCCTGAAGGTATTAACGCCCAAAGCAGACCGGAGTGACAAAATGAGAGCTTCACATCCCTCACGGATACGGCTCCACCACCTATTGTCGCGAAGATGCAGGTGATGAAGGAACATGTGGAAGTCATGATGAACGCCCTCAAGGGATGAGTGTCCAATGATCTTGACGACCTAGTCAACCGAACCGACTCACCGTTCACTGCCTCTATCAATTCCTTCCCCCTACCACATAAGTTTCGCATGTCGCAGATAGATAGTTACGACGGAGTCAAGGACCCTCTAGATCACCTAGAGACCTTCAAGACCTTGATGCACCTTCAAGGGTAGCAGACGAAATCATGTGTAGGGCCTTCCCTACAACGCTGAAGGGCCCTACAAGGGTATGGTTTAGTTGATTGGCGTCGAACTCCATTAACACTTTCAAGGAGCTAAGCGCTTAGTTTACTGCACACTTTATTAGGGGACTTAGGTATAAGAAGTCCACAGCATGCTTAATGAGCATTAGGTAGCGAAAGGATGAAACGTTGAGATCCTACATAACCCGCTTCAATAAGGAAGCGGTCTGACGGGAATTTAGACCCCTTAAACAACCAGATTGCGTAGCCTAGATTAATTAGCCAAGTTGTTACTTAGTCAAATTAAGCAATTCTAGGTTAAAACAATCCAAACAATCATATCAAGAATATAAAGCAACGGAAAATAAATAACACAAGATATGATCACCCAGAAAACCACACGGTAAAAACCTGGGGAGGATTTGACCCACCGATCCTCAAGGCATAACAGAATTCACTATGAAAGAATTGAAGTTCTTACAAAAGGACTACAAGCTCCCCGCTCGACTTCCTAATGCTACCCACCAGTAGAACTTCCTGACACGACCACGCGCAGGCTCCGAATCCACGGACTACTTCTTTCTTGAATTCCTCAATCAGCTACAAGCTCCCCGCTTGCTTTTCTTTTAAGTTCCAATGGTTGCAATGGTAATGATCTTCAAGATGCTGAAATCATCTCTACCTTGAAAACCCTAAGTTTTGTGTAAAGGAAAGCTCCTCAAAGATCTCACAAGAGATTCACACAAAACAGCAATGTATGAGCAACAAAGCAATATGGACAATCTTCAAAAACGTGGCTAGGGTTTTGTTTATATACCTAGGGTAAAAACATAAAACCCTAAACGTTTAATGAAGTAGGGCTGAGTTGGAAATTCTGCAGAAAAATCAACCTGTGCGATTTTCGATCGATCGAGTCTATTCTTCGATCGATCGAGCCAGGCCAAAAGTCCCAAGTACTTCTGCAGCCACTCGATTCCAACTTTACAATATTAAACCAACTTTGAGCAAGTTTAAATAAGACTAAATACAATGTTTTGATCATGGTTTGCCAACATTACAAATTAGAGTTCTAAATACATAAAATCCTAAGATCTTAGAACCTAACAAACTCCCCCTTTGGCAATCCGTGACAAAACCCTAAATAAAAGCTCAAAGTTTTACAAATAAAAAGCCCTTTACAAAGATAATGCTCATAAATTCAAATTCAGCCTAACTACTATCCAGCAGTTGCAAGTGTAGACAGCAGCTTAGTTGAATCAACCTGTATAATCCTGAAATACTCAACAAACGCATAAACGCATGTGTGACAGAAAAGAGTAAAACAACAGGTATAACATTCTTGTAAGATTCACACAACACAAAATAAAGACATATATGAATGATCAACTCATAAATATAAATCAATACGCAGTGAATCACAAAGCAACAAGAATCAATAAAAATAACATGTATATCAATCAATGTTACTCCCCTTAACATGAATATCCCCAAAAATGATATACAAAGTGAAGCACCTAGATACAATCTAAAAACTCCACAAGCTCCTCTAAAACAAAAAAATCTCCCCCTAACTACAAAAACACCACTACAAGTCAAAAACTCCACTCCCCCTTTTTGTGACGGAATGCCAAAGGACAATCACAAGTCGCCATCAAAAGGAGGTGGTGAGGGTGAATGAAGACGCGCAAAATCAGCTCGGAGAGCACGAATCTCGTCCAGCAAGTCCACCAAAATCTGACCATGAGCCACCTGAACGGTCATGACAGTCTCCAAAGTACGACGAACATCGAAGTCGGCCGAAGGAGGTGGAGGAACATCAGCAGCAGCATCATCAGCACCAACTGGATCAGGAATATCCTCACCAGCAAGACCTGCAGAAGAAGAAGGAGGAGGTGCGCTACTAGAGGGCTCAGACCTAGGGTGTTTAGAACCAGCTCGAAGATGAGTGGCCCTCTGTCTAAGAAAAGACGCACCTATAGGAGCTATCACATGAACGGGCTCAGAGGAAGGAAAGCCACTAAGATCAAGATAGAGAAGAATCCTATGAATGAAAATAGGATGTACAAGAGCATGAGCAGTAGATGAACTCCTATAAACATCGTTCAACGAACGAAGAAAAAGATGGGGAAAACAAATAGGAGCATCAGTAACCAGAGCATACAAAAATACACACCTCTCAAGAGGAATAGTGTGAACATGGGAAATGGGCCAGATAGAATGACAAGCTATCCTAAAGAACAGATAGTGTAACCCAGAGAGCTCAGCAGAAGTGATCCGAGGATCAAAACCCCACTGGACAGTAGTACCAGTGATGTAAGACAAAACATCGCTAATCTCGGGAGACTCAACATATGGATAGACAGGATGCTGGACCAACGGTACCCCTAGAGCATCAGCCACTACCCGAGGAGTAATGGAGTACTCTACGCCCCGTATCCAACTCTTTACTAGAGTGTTAGAATCATAGATGCGGATAGAGATGTTCGAATAGAACTCTCTAATCAAGGCAGAAGGTGGAGGAGGATCAGAAACATCCACCAAGGGTAACCAGCCCTGACGCTCAAAATTTGCCCTAATGGTAGGATCGAGTTCATCTAACAACACAGAACGCTCAGCCCATATCTTTCTCCTAATGTTTAGCTTCTCAAACATCTCTTGGTTTTTCTCACTCGGAAACTTCTCACTATCAAAGGATGGAGGGGGTGAAGGAGAAGGTGAGGGAACATTCCTACGGGCTCTAGTCTTCCTAGGCATAGTGCTAAGGAAAGGACAGAGACACAAAGAGAAAACCACAAAGAACAAGAGAAAACAAAACCAAGGGCAGACTGCAAATTAGCACAATAAAGAATATAGAACAAAAAATCTATATGATGTATGAACAATAAAATGTTGTGATGCATGATCAAATGCAGTAAACAATTAAGTTTAATTGAAAGTAATTTGACAAAATTGGCTTGAACAGGGAATTTCTATCAAAAATCCCAAAAATTGAAAACCACTTGTTGAAATTTTTAAATATAATGATGAATTGAGCATTATAAAACACATCACATAGATTATAATGCTTAATTACAACAACGCAACAAGCCAATTTCATCAAATTCTACCCAATTTAACAAAAACCCCAATTCGGATCAAGAACAAACCCTAGATTTTTCAATTTTTCACCAAACTCAAAATTGATCAAATTAACATGTAAGAATCATGTTTATGATGTGTCCCCACAAAAACCCAATGATCAATTGCATAAAATAAGGCTTGAATCAGCAGAAAATCCCAAAATTGCAAAGTGCGAAAATCGCCCCTAAATGCATGGATTTATGCATGAAAAGATGAAAATAAATTCAAAAGGAAGGGCAAAAGGGTCTTACCGGCTTGAGGAAAGAGATTCTTTGCAAAAACTTCGGAGGAAAACGACAAAAAATGGAACTATTGAGCTTGCCTCGTCGGAGAGAGAAAGAAAAAGTTTGAAAAAGATTTGAAAAGTGTTTGAAAAAGTCAGATCTGATCTTTTAAAAAAGCTTTTCCACGATCTTCGATTGATCGAAAATTACATTCGATCGATCGAATGAATCAGTCATTTTGAAACAAACTAGAGCACTTTTTCGATTGATCGAAAATCACATTCGATCGATCGAAACAAACAGTCATTTTGAGACAAATTAAAACACTTTTTCGATTGATTGAAAATCAGACTGGATCGATCGAACTGGGTAGAGGCTCACTGAATTTTTAGAAAAATCACAGTTTTTTGAAAAACACAAACTTAATTTTGAAAATAACTCCTCAAAGCATTAAATTGAAGAAACAAAATGCATGAGTATGAGATGGAATGCTCTTTCAAAAACCCAAAATTTTGAACCCATTTTTCTCAAAAACAAATTTTAATCATTCTTCCTTTGAATTTTCTCAAGCAACAAATATGTTGTGCACAAATCTCAAGATTTTCTCAAACTTGGTTGGTCAGACCAAAAACACACACACTAGCATGTACAGTGTTTAACAAAGAGTAACTTGTGTAGTGTGTGATACTAGCAAAAACTTGAGATACATGTGAGGTGATATGAAAATAGCAATCAATCACAAAGTCTACAAAATTCATCACATAGAATTCAAAAGAGACTATCACCTAAAGAGTTACATCCTATAACTCCCACATCTCCTAGAACAAAAGCTTGCAATCATGTAAGTTTCTTATATTTTGCCCCATTATATAGGTGAAATTTGGCATCAAGCCTAATAGTACACACCAGATTAGATTATGTGAAATGGCATCAAGCCTAATAGTACACACCAGTTTTAATTATTAAGCATTTAATAGAGGCTACACCTTATGTTCTTTTTGTGCATGTGCTACACTTTCTCGAGCACAAAATCTTATGATATGCACTAAGGTGTTCATGATTGGCTAGTGAACAGTGGTGAGATGGTTATTTATGCCTTTCTCAAAAGGATCAAGTTCGATAGTCAAATAACATGTGACTTCAAGATTAAGACAAAGTGATAAACACCATAAACATCTTTCCCACACAACATGCACTACAAAGCTTTAACTAGTAAAGTGCAATAAATAAGTTCATCAAAGTTAAACAAGGTACACAAGACATGATATGTGTAAAAAGATAGACCAACCTTGTTTTCAAAAACCAAGAAACATCATGTTAAACATAATTTTTGCTTCCTCCTTTTCCCTTTTTTTTTTTTTTTTTTTTTTTTTAATTATTAAAAGAGAAAACAAATAAATCCTAGAATGAAATGCATGAATGTAATGCAATGCAAGTCCTAGAACAAAAACACAAAAAACCAAAGAACAATGGTCACAAAAAAATAGAGCAATGAAGCACAAGGACCATGTCAGAAAGACTCAATATGTTCGAGTATTTTGCATCCAAAACTTTTTAGATGCACCACGAGCATTGGAGTTCTTATTCACATTCGAGTGATTCCCAACTCCAGGATTGGAATAAAAATTTAACACCTTTACCAATTCACCAATTAGTGCCATAGGATCTTGTGCTTGAGACACAGGCACTTTTGGTTTATTTGCTCTCTTATCAGCTTGAAACTTGTAACAGTTAGGACGAATGTGTCCAGACTTACCACAATAATGACAAACCCAAGCAGGTTTACCATGCATCTTGTCCTTAGATTTGGTAGGCTCCTTAGGTTTAGATTCTCTTAGGTCTACCCTAATCTTCTTAGGTGGTGAAACTTCTACAGGTTTAACTACTTCACTCACAGGTGGTTTGACAGTTTCACTCACAACCTCACTCACAGAAGGTTCAGAAGAAGAAGAAGGAACAAAAGTAGTGGAATGTGGTCCAGAATCAAAGATGCTTTCAACATATCCTAACCCAGTTTTATCAGAAGGATACTTTTGAACATTCAGCATGTGATCAAGTTTAGAACTAGCAGATCTAGCAACAGATAAATCATGTTCCAAAGTTCTAACTTTATCAAGTAAAAGCATGTTCTCAGATTTAACATTATTCAAAAGCTCATTAGCATCAAACAGTTTAACAAGCAAATTTCTCTTTTCAAGCTCAAGAGAATCAATTTTCTTTAGGCCAAGTTCAACTTTCATAGCATCCTTTGCAGCAATTTTGCAAAGTTTGTTATAGGCCTCTTGAAGATCTGCATCTTCAGAGAGTTCCCCATCAGAAGGGTTCTCTTCAGCAGATATGCTTTCATTGACTATAGCAGTAGCCGTGAAAGCAATGAAGTTTCCATCCTCGTCACCACCGGACTCATCATCAGAAACCTCATTATCACTAAGGGTTACAGCCATAGCTTTACCCTTAGTCCTCAAGAATGTAGGACATTCAGATTTCACATGACCATACCCTTGACAGCCAAAACACTGAGGGCCCAAAGAGTTATTAGAAGATTGACCAAAATTTTCTTTAGGTTTTTCAAAATTGTTAACCTTAGTGGGATCATTCTTCCTAAAATTTCTAGGTTCAGCAGTGTAAGTACCTCTTGCCTTTCTATTTGTATTCCTAAGAAAGTTCTTAAAGTTTTTGGCAAGATAGGCAATCTCTGTAGCAGAGAGCTCATCATCAAATCCACCACCATCAACATCATCAACTGACTTAAGAGCCATTGATTTGGATTTGTTCACTTTAGGTAGGTCAGACTCATAGGACTGAAGAGATCCTACAAGCTCATCAACAGGGATGGAGTCCACATCCTTGCTTTCAGTGATGGCAGTCACTTTGGGTCTAAAGTCTTCAGTTAAAGATCTAAGTATCTTCCTAACAATCTTAGGTTGATCATAGATTTCACCCAAATTAAAAGCAGAATTAACAATATCATTCAGTTTGGCATAAAATTCATCAAAGGATTCATCATCAGACATCCTAATGCTTTCAAACCTAGAAGTTAATTGCTGCAATTTGTTTATCTTAACTGCCTTTGTGCCTTCATGCACAGTTTGGAGGATTTTCCAAGCAGTATGAGCAACCTCAACATTAGAGATCCTCTTAAATTCCTCCATAGAAACAGCATTAAAGATGGCATTCATAGCTTTGCTATTGAATCCAGCTGCTTCTTTTTGAGAAGTTTGCCACTCACTCACAGGAGTAGCGGGCTTCTCCCATCCGTATTCAACGGAATTCCAAACCCTTTCATCAATGGATTTCAGGAATGCTTTCATCCTTACTTTCCAATAAGCATAGTTGTTCCCATCAAAGTGAGGAGGAACAAATAGAGAGTGTCCATGCTCCATGACAACAGGGGTCAAGGATCAGCTCAGAGATTAAAAATCTCAAACAAAAAGAGCTACCTGCTCTGATACCACTTGACGGGAATTTAGACCCCTTAAACAACCAGATTGCGTAGCCTAGATTAATTAGCCAAGTTGTTACTTAGTCAAATTAAGCAATTCTAGGTTAAAACAATCCAAACAATCATATCAAGAATATAAAGCAGCGGAAAATAAATAACACAAGATATGATCACCCAGGAAACCACACGGTAAAAACCTGGGGAGGATTTGACCCACCGATCCTCAAGGCATAACAGAATTCACTATGAAAGAATTGAAGTTCTTACAAAAGGACTACAAGCTCCCCGCTCGACTTCCTAATACTACCCACCAGTAGAACTTCCTGACACGACCACGCGCAGGCTCCGAATCCACGGACTACTTCTTTCTTGAATTCCTCAATCAGCTACAAGCTCCCCGCTTGCTTTTCTTTTAAGTTCCAATGGTTGCAACGGTAATGATCTTCAAGATGCTGAAATCATCTCTACCTTGAAAACCCTAAGTTTTGTGTAAAGGAAAGCTCCTCAAAGATCTCACAAGAGATTCACACAAAACAGCAATGTATGAGCAACAAAGCAATATGGACAATCTTCAAAAACGTGGCTAGGGTTTTGTTTATATACCTAGGGTAAAAACATAAAACCCTAAACGTTTAATGAAGTAGGGCTGAGTTGGAAATTCTGCAGAAAAATCAACCTGTGCGATTTTCGATCGATCGAGTCTATTCTTCGATCGATCGAGCCAGGCCAAAAGTCCCAAGTACTTCTGCAGCCACTCGATTCCAACTTTACAATATTAAACCAACTTTGAGCAAGTCTAAATAAGACTAAATACAATGTTTTGATCATGGTTTGCCAACATTACAAATTAGAGTTCTAAATACATAAAATCCTAAGACCTTAGAACCTAACACGCTCTCGATCGATGAAGCTGACGACAAAATACTTGTAGCATTCTTCACGAATGGGTTGTGAAAGGGTAAGTTTTTGTTCTATTTATACAAGAACGACCCGAAGACCATGTCGGAAGTACTCTACAGGGCCACTAAGTACATGAATGCTAAAGATGAACTGCTGGCTCGGGAGGAAAAGCCTAGGAAAAGGGAGTGACAGGAAGATATACGGCAGGACCAAGGGGGGAAGAAGCCAAGAATAGGAGACCGAAGGGATGAAAGGTGATCTAAGCCCCCAGGAGGGAGGTTTACAAGCTTCACTCCATTAACTGCCTCGATAGACCAAGTCCTAATGCAAATCAAGGATAAGGGCGCTCTAACCTTTCCCGAAAAGCTGAAGGGAGATCCTGACAAGCAATCTAGAGATAAATATTGCCGCTTCCATCGTGACCACGGTCATGACACAATCGATTGCTACAACTTAAAGCAACAGATTGAGGCCCTTATCAGACAAGGGAAATTGCAGAAGTTTGTCAGCAAGGAGAGAGCAGATCCACCTCCTCAAGAGCAGCCCCCCCGATGGGATAATGAGCGTTCTAGACCCCCCATCAGAGACATAAGGATGATTGTAGGGGGAACAGCGACTACTAGGTCATCCAAAAAGGTCAGGAAGACTTACCTTAGAATGGTCTAAAACGTCCAGCTGACAGGCTCCGTGCCAAAGATAGCACGGATAGAAGACCCCATCATTAAGTTCTCGAAAGAAGATGCGCGACGCCTTCACCACCCGTACGACAATGCACTTGTTGTCAGCATATGAGTAGGGGACTACAACATGCACTCGGTGTTGGTCGACAATGGCAGCTCGGCAGACATCCTATACTACCTGGCATTCCAACAAATGAGGATTGACAGAGAACGATTGATACTGATGAATGCTCCGCTGGTTGGTTTTGGAGGAACAAAGGTATTCCCATTGGGCGCGGTCACACTTTTGGTAACAGTAGGTGATTATCCTCAGCAGATCACTAAGGATGTGACGTTCCTTGTGGTCGACTGCTCGTCTGATTATAATTCTGTCCTCAGACGACCCACCCTTAACTCATGGAAGGCGGCAACATCAACATATCACCTAATGATCAAGTTCCCTACGGATTATAGGGTCGGCGAGTTATGAGGAAATCAGGTGGCCACACACGAATGCTACATTACTATACACTGAAGATGGAAGATCACTAGCAGACCATGTGCATAAAAGAGCAATAGACCATAGCAGAGCCAGTTGAAGAACTAGAAGAGGTAACCCTTGATGAATCAATACCTGAATGGACGGCTAGAATTGGGAGGTTGGCTAGCCAGCCAATACGTCAAGCCCTCGCAGCATTCCTTAGGATGAATCAAGACATGTTCGCATGGAGCCACGAGGACATACCCGGGATTGATCCCTCAGTCATAGTTCATAGGTTGAATGTTAACCCCGCATCCTCACCCATTCGACAGAAAAAGCGAGTGTTTGCACAGGAGCGAGACAAAGCGATAGCAGAAGAGGTCAGGAAGCTACTGGAAGTAGGTTTCATTCGAGAAATATACTACCCTGACTGGTTAGAAAACGTAGTTATGGTCAAGAAGACTAATGGGAAGTGGCGAATGTGTGTTAATTTCACGGACCTCAATAGGGCGTGCCCGAAGGACAGCTACCCACTCCTTCGGATAGATACCTTGGTAGACTTGACGGCAAGACACCAGCTCCTGAGCTTCATAGATGCCTTTTTGGGCTACAATCAAATTAAGATGGAGGAGGCTGATCAAGAGAAAACCTTCTTTGTCACCAGCCAATGACTTTTTTGCTACAAGGTGATGCCGTTTGGGCTCAAGAACATGGGGGCGACGTACCAGAGACTGATGAACAAAATGTTCGCACACCAAATTGGGAGGAACGTACAAGTTTATGTTGATAACATGTTAGTGATGAGCCTGCGCGAAGATGATCACCTAAATGACCTCTGGGAGACCTTTGACATCCTCTGTCATATAACATGAAGCTAAATCCAAACAAGTGCGCGTTCGGAGTGACGGCGAGAAAATTCTTGGGCTTCATGGTATCCCAAAGAGGTATAGAGGTTAACCCAGAGAAGATACGGGCCATAATGGAGTTAGAACCAACGAGGACAGTCAAGGAGGTGCAAAACTTGAATGGCAAAATTGCAGCCCTGAACAGGTTCGTCGCGAAAGCAACGGACAAATGTCTACCCTTCTTTCGCACTCTGAGAAAATCTTTTGAGTGGATGGATGAGTTCTAGAAGGCCTTTGAGGATTTGAAGAAATACCTTTCATCTTTGCCATTGCTCAGCCCGTCCAAACCAGGGGAAGAACTCTACCTCTACTTAGCAATTTCACAAGCAGAGGTCAGTGCGGCCTTAGTAAGAGAGGAAGAAGGATCTCAAAGACCCGTCTACTTTATAAGCCGGGCGTTCTGAGGAGCAGAAGAGAGGTACCCCCAAATGGAGAAATTGGCCTTCGCGTTAGTAACTGTGGCATGAAAGCTCAAGCTGTACTTCTAGGCACATACCATCATAGTTTTGACAGACATCCCCTGAGAAGAGCCATGAGTAGCCCTGAGACTGTCGGACGGATGGCTTTATGGGCAGTAGAGCTGAGTGAATTTGATATACAGTACCGCTTGTGAACTGCGATAAAAAGGCAAGCTGTGGCTGACTTCAACGCCGAATTTGGTCAATTCGAAGGCAAGGGGGCAGAAATAGCTGCACAGTGGAGCATCCACAAGGACAGATCTTCCAATAGATAAGCAAGAGGGGCCGGTGTGGTAATCCAAACCCAAGAATGGGATAAAATTGAGTGCATAATCTAACTGGACTTCCCTACAACCAACAATGAAGCCGAGTATGAAGCATTAGTGGTGGGGCTAGACCTCGTAAAGGTAGCAGGTGCTGAAAACGTGGTCATACATTGCAACTCGCAGGTGGTAATAAGTCAGATTAATGGCAGCTACGAGTGCAAGAATGAAAGGATGAAAAGGTATCTAGAGGAGGTGAAGAATTGAATCAGCAGCCTCGAAGTCATATTCATTCAAATCCCAAGGGAGGAAAACAAATGTGCCAACCGTCCAGCAAAAGCTGCCTTAGCAGAATTTATGCTTGTCCTTAAACAGGTATTGTCATTTGTTTAAGTCTCCTCACTTATTGATGACGGAACGAATGTGCAGGAAGTAGATTTTGAAAGCAATTGGACTACGCCATTAATATCCTACCTGAGAACTAGCGTGTTACCAGACGGGAAAGATGCCGCTAGGAAGTTGAAGGTCCAAGCATCACGATTTGTGCTGATAAAAGATGTCTTATACAAAAAAGGATTCTTTTGACCGTACTTGAGGTGTTTAAGCCACGAGGAAGCAAATTACATAATGAGAGAAGTCCATGAGGGTATCTACAGAAACCACTTGAGGGCACAGTCATTAGTGCACAAGTTGATCCGAGTGGGATACTATTGTCCTACAATGCTGAAGGACGCACAAGCTTATGTCAAGACCTGCGACAAGTGCCAAAAGTTCAGTAACTTCATTAGGCAACTGTCCGAAGAGCTGACCCCCATGATGGCCCCTTGGCCATTCGCTCAATGGGGACTAGATATCATGGGCCCCTTCTCGACAGCAGTTAGGCAGCTAAAGTTTCTGGTAGTTGGTATTGACTACTTCACTAAGTGGGTGGAAGCAAAATCCCTAGTCAATATCACGGAGAAGAACATTCGAAGTTTTGTTTGGAGAAATGTCATCTGCAGGTATAGGATACCCAGAGTGCTTGTCTCCGATAACAGAAAACAATTCGACAACAACGTGTTTAGGGACTTCTGTTCAGAGCTAGGTATCAAGAATCACTACTCGTCGCCTACACACCCACAGGCTAATGGGCAAGTTGAAGTCACGAACCGATCCTTGCTCAAGATCATCAAGACCCGGCTCGAGGGGGCAAAGGGTATCTGGCTGGACGAGCTACCAAGCATTCTGTGGTCATACCGAATAACAAGAACACCTACTGGAGAAACGCTGTTTTGACTAGTATACGGAAGTGATGCTATTATCCCAGCAGAAGTAGGGCTTACAAGCTATCGGGTGGAGAACTACGACGAGGATAAGAACGAAGAGGCCATGCACCTTCAGCTCAACCTGGTGGACGAAGTCCAGGTGACAGCAGAGCAAAGATTGGCATGGTATCAGAATCTCATGGAAAAACACTACAACTCCAATGTCAGTCATAGAGACTTTCAAGTTAGAGATCTTGTACTACGAAAGGTGATGGGCGCTACTAGAGATCCTTCACAAGGAAAGCTCGGCCCCAACTGGGAAGGACCCTATAGGATCGCATTATGGCAGAGGAAGGGAACCTACCACCTTGAGACGCTAGACTGGCAAAAGCTGCAACACCCATGGAACACGAAGCACCTACGAAAATACTACCAATAGAGATAATACGAAAAACAATGACGCTCCCCAATTTCCCAGTTTATTTAGTTTTACTACAATTACTAGTTTTACTTAGAAAAATTTTTGCTACAATATGTATCTTTTTAAGACCAAGGGGGCACGTACTTTTCTACAGATGCATGGTTTTTTTAATTTAATGAGCAATATTCAGACAAAACTATGTTTTTCTACCTAAATTCTTATAAAGTCCACAAACTGGATGAATCATTCTAAGAGGATGAAAATTATTAGTCCAAAAAGTGGATGGGCATAAACTAAAGTCCACAAACTGGATGGATCATCCCTGGAGGATGAAAATTCTTACCGTCCAAGAAGTGGGCGGGTATAAACTAAATTCCACAAAGTGGACGGATCATCCAAAGAGGGTGAAAATTCTTATTAAGTCCATAAAAGGAGACAGATAAAAGTCCATAAATTGGATGGATCATCCCAGGAGAGTGAAAATTCTTGTTAAGTCCAATACATGGACAGATACAAACTAAGTCCACAAAGTGGACGGATCATCCCAAAAAGGTGAAGATAAGAGTCCAATAGCAGACAGATATAAACTAATATTCAATAAGGTGGACAGACCGCCTTTAAAATTAAGTCCATGGTGGACGGTTTCATCCCGAGAGGGTGAAAAATGCAAAGCGCACCAATAGAACGAATTTATTAGCTAAATTCTCAAAATGGACGGATTATGAGTAATTCCGATTGGGTGTATGTTTTATGAAGTCCAAAGGTTAAAATGCTCAGGTGGACGACTATCTCAGGAGGACAGGACGGTCTTTATTAAAGCCCGATAAATCAAAGTGGATGGATGCATTCCACGAACAAAATATCAAACAAGTCGTTATAGTAGACGGACTAAGCCAAAACAACAAGTTAAATAGAGAAATAATAAAAAGCCCTTATAGGGAAATGTCTACATAATCCAAAAATATGATGGAGAGATCGTAAATTGTTCTCCAAATATTCTTACATTAAAAAAAAAAAAAAAAAAAAAAAAAAAAAAAAAAAAAAAAAAAAAAAAAAAAACTACTCCTTTTGGGGGTTGTCATTCTTCTCTATCTCATCAACAACCATAGGCTGACGGGTTTCATCCTCGATGGGTGGTTCTTGGACTTGAGCAAGTTGTGCCTGGGCAGATTCTCTGTCACCAAGGACTGCACCTTCAAAAAGCTCCTCGGTGTGTTCTGAGGCGGCAGGCACAATGGAAGGTTGGACTGGGTCTTCAATTTTGACCATGGACACGTCCAGGTCAGGATAGGCTTCTCACACTTGACGGAGAGCGTCATCAAAACCCTCAAAGAAGGAAGTGCCCAGCTCGGCGATTAGAGCTTCGGAGTCATGATATTCACAGACCGCCATGTCCTTAGCTTAATAGAGCTGCTTCTTGAGGTCCTTTATCTCCTTATCCTTGGCTTCCAGGAACTTCTTTACTCTCTCTGCCCCTTGATCAAGTTCCTTCCTGACCTTCTCGGAGTAGTTGAACTTTGTCTCCATGTTGGTCTTCCAAGCCTTGCTCTGATTCAGCTCGTCCTCCAGCGATTCAGCATCTGCCCGTACACGATCTAGCGTCATCTTCTTATTTAGGCACCGTCCCATTAACCCGTTTATCATAATCATGGCCTGAAACACAAAAAAAAGGGTAGATGGAAAGCCAAGTGGAAAGGACGGACGAAAAGTTTATGAGCAGGATTACCTGAGCAATTGCAAAAAGTCCCGTCTCACACATTGCTTCTGTGGAGTGATTGCCTAAGTCCTCATAATCCTCCGACATTATGATGGATGAAAGCTGCTCCAAGGCATATTTGGGGTCCTCGTGGAGGAGGACAGGTGGTTTCTCCTGACTAGTGGACGAAGCCTTCATAGGGCCTTTGCCAGCCCCATGCTTCACTGGGGTGACTGTCTTTGCACCCTCAGCCATTAGCCCTACAACGGGCTCCAAAGGGACCTTGGGTTTCTGGGGAGGACAGTCCCCTTTGGACAGTTACTTCCTTTTTGTCTGACTCATAGGACTGAAGAGATCCTACAAGCTTATCAACAGGGATGGAGTCCACATCCTTACTCTCAGTAATGGCAGTCACTTTGGGTCTAAAGTTTTCAGTTAAAGATCTAAGAATCTTCCTAACAATTTTAGGGTGATCATAGATTTCACCCAAATTAAAAGCAAAATTAACAATGTCATTAAGTTTGGCATAAAATTCATCAAAGGATTCATCATCAGACATCCTAATGCTCTCAAACCTAGAAGTTAATTGCTGTAGTTTGTTTATCTTCACTGTCTTTGTGCCTTTATGCACAGTCTGGAGGATTTTCCAAGTAGTATGGGCAACCTTAACATTTGAGATTCTCTTAAATTCCTCCATAGAAACAACATTAAAAATGGCATTCATAGCTTTGCTATTGAAACCAACTGCTTCTTTTTGAGATGTTTGCCACTCACTTACAGGAGTAGTGGGCTTCTCCCATCCGTATTCAACGGAATTCCAAACCCTTTCATCAATAGATTTCAGGAATGCTTTCATCCTTACTTTCCAATCAGCATAGTTATTCCCATCAAAGTGAGGAGGAACAACAAGAGAGTGATCGTGTTCCATGATAACAGGGATCAAGGATCAGCTCAGAGATAAAAAAAAATCTCAAACAAGAGAGCTACCCGCTCTGATACCACTTGAACGGTTTTAGACTCCTTAAAACAACAATTGGATTAACCTAGTTTATTTAGCCAAGTGATTAACTTAGGCAAATTATGCAAATCTAGGTTAACACAATCAAATAATCATATCAAGAATATAAAGCATCGGAAAAATAAATAACACAAGATATGATCAGCTAGGAAACCACACGGTAAAAACCTGGGGAGGATTTGACCTAGCTATCCTCAAGGTAAACCTGAATCTAGTATGCGAAAGAATCGAAGTTCATAGAAAAGGACTTACAAGCTCCCTGCTTAACTTCCTAATGCTACCTACCAGTAGAACTTACTGACACGACCACGTGCAAGCTCCGAATCCACGGACTCCTTCTTTCTTGGATTCTCCAATCAGCTACAAGCACCCACGCTTGTTATTCTTTAAGCTCCAATAGCAGCAACCGAGTTGATCATCAAGATGTTGATACTATCTCTACCTTGAAAACCCTAAGTTTTGTGTAAAGGAAAGCTCCTCTAGATCTCACAAGAGATTTACACAAAACAGAAAAGTATGAGTAGCAATACAACATGAGCAACTCTAAAAACGTGGCTAGGGTTTTTCTTTATATACTTAGGATAAAAACAGAAAACACAAAACGTTTAATGAGTTAGGGCTAAGTTGAAAAATTCTGCAGAAAAGCATTCTGGCTAAGATTTGATCGATCGAGCCAGGCCGAAATGCACCAATGCATCTGCAGCCTCTCGATTCCAAATTTACATGAAAGACACAACTTTGAGCAAGCCTAAACAAGGCTAAACAACCTGTTTTGATCATGGTTTGCCAACAATACAAATTAGAGTTCTAAATACATAAATTCCTAAATCTTTAGAACCTAACACAAAAAAATCCAAATCAGTGACTCTTAAGTCAGTTAATGATGTTGATGGGAGTGGATTTGATGATGAACTCTTTTCTACAGAGATTGCATATCTTGCTAAGAACTTTAGAAACTTTCTTAGGAACAATGGTAGAAGGACAAAAGGTAAAAACAATGCTGAACCTAGGAATTTTAAGAGGAATGAACCCACTAAAGTGAACAATACTAATAAACCTAAAGAGAAAGTAGGTCAAACCTCTAATAATTCCATGGGTCAATAATGTTTTGGTTGTCAAGGGTATGGTCATGTGAAATCAGAATGTCCTACATTCTTGAGATCAAAGGGTAAAACTATGGCTATAACCCTAGTGATGATAAAGTTTCTGACCATGAGTCTGGTAGTGATGAGGATGGAAACTTCATTACTTTCACAACTACTGCTGTAGTTGATGAAAATGTTGTGGTTGATGAGAACCCTTCTGATGTGGAACTCTCTGAATGTGCTGATTTGCAAGAAGCTTATAATAAGTTTTGCAAGGTTGTAGCAAGCAAAGGATGCTATGAATGTTGACATTGGTTTGAAGAAAATTGCTTCTCTTGAACTTGATAAGAAAATTTGATGTTGAAATTGTTTGATGCTAATGAATTGATTGATAAGGTGAAGACTGAACACATTTTGCTACTAGATAAAGTTAAGAACTTGGAACTAGAATTATCTGTTGCTAGAAAACAAACAAATAGGTTTGCTAGTTCTAAACTTGAACGCATGTTGAGTATGCAGAAGTCTCCCTCAGAAAAAACTGGTCTAGATTTTGAAAATAGCATCTTTGTATTTGAAACTCATTCCACAAATTTTGTTTCTTCTTCTGAGCCTGCGATGAGTGAGTTTGTCAAACTAGTAGAAGTTACACTTCCTAGGAAGATTAGAGTTGATCTTAAAGAGTCTAAGCCTAAGACTCCTAACCCTCCTAAGGATAAGTTGCATGATAGACCTGTGTGGGTTTGTCATTTTTGTTTAAAGGTTGGACATATTTGTCCAAATTATTTCAAGTTGCAAGCTGTAAAGCGAGTAAATAAACCAAAAATACATGTGCCTCAAGTACAAGATCCTATAGTACTTATTGGTGAGTTGGTATAGGCTTTAAACCTTTATATCAATCTTGGAGTTGGTTATCATTCTAATATGAATAATAACTCCAATGCAAGAGTTGCATCTAAAAGGTTTTGGATGCAAAATGCTCAATCTAATTGAGTCTTTCTGACATGGTCTGTGTGCTTCATCTCTCTATTCATTGTGACCTTTCTTTTTTTGTTGTTTTGGTTTCTTTTTGTTTTTAGGATTTGCATTGCATAACATTCATGAATTTCATAATTGGTTGTTATTGTTATTCATTTCAAAAATTTTTAAAAATAAAAAAATAAAAAAAAAGGGAAAGGAAGGAAAAATGTGTTTTGCATTATTTTTCTTGGATTTGTAATCAAGGCTAGCCATATTATCTTTAGATAACATGTTTATGTACCTTGTTTAGCTTAGATGAGCTTATTTTACTGCACTTTGCTAGTTTTAGCTTTGTAGTGCATGTTGTGTGGGAGTTGTTTATATTTTTTGATCACATGATCTTGATCTTGACGTCACATGCTTTTGATTGTAAGGACTAAAAAATCCTAAGAGAAAGGTATAAATAACCATCTCATCACTGTTTACTAGCCAATTATAAACACCTTAGTGCATATCATAAGATTTTGTATTCGAGAAAGTATAGCACATGTACAAAAAGAACATAAGGTGTAGTCTCGGATTAATGCTAAAATTGGTGTGTACATTATTGGGATATAATAAATTCACAATCAAATAAAATTGGTGTGCATATTATGAGGCAAAATAAGAAACTTACTTGATTGCAAGCTTGTTTTCTAGGAGATGTGAGAGTTATATGATGTAACTCTTTAGGTGATAATCACTTTCAAACTTATGTGATGAATTTTGTAGAAATTGTGGTTGATCGCTATTTACTTATCACCTCACATGTATCTCATGCTGTTGCTAGTTGCACATACGGCACAAGTTATTCTTTGCTAAACTTAGTACATAATATTGTGTATGATCTTGTTGTGGCCATCCAAGATTAAAAGTTTCCTTGATTTTAATGCAAAATATATTTTAATGATTGAGTTTTTGAGGACAAATTGATTGAAAATCTTTTTTTTTTGGGAGATCTAGGTTGAATTCAAGTGTTTTTGAAAAACTTTTCATCTCATACTCATGCATTTCATTCATAAAACAATGTGTTTTAAGGTGTTTCTGCATTAAAATGCTCTGTTTTTCAAAAATATGTTTTTTCCAGATTTTCAATCAATCAAACCTATTGCTTGACCGGTCGAAAATGCGATAAAAAAATTAGGTTTGAATCTGCTTGGCTCGATTGGTTCTCGATTGATGCTGGATTAATCCAATATGAATTTCGACCAATCGAATATAATTTTCGACTAATCGAAAATCTGTCAAGGATTTTTAAAAAAAGGTTTTCTCTCACATGTTCCACACTTTTCAAATCATTTTCAAAAGCTCTTTCCCTATTTTATGCTGACTGATCCACATCAAGCCTTTTTAGTCGTTTTCTTCCTAAAAATTCTCAAGTGTTTTTGTCTTCAAGTGCTGGTATGACCTAAACACCATTCATTTTTCATTAAAATCTCATTTTTCATGCATTTTTCTCTAAAAATTTCGAACATGGGATTTTTGAGATTTTTATTTTAGGGTTGCTTTTAATCGTATTTGACCAATGGGTTTTTGCTCTTAGATGTTGTAAACATGTTTCCCATGCATTAATTTGATTATTTTGGTGATTTGAGATCAATTGAAATTTCTAGAGCTTGAAACTTTGAGAAATTGGGGTTTTTGGCAATTCATCACAAAAAGGGGGAGTATTTATGCATGTTGATAGGGGGAGATTTTGTGTTTTTGTTGATAGGTGGAGAATTTAAATTGTATTTAGGAAATTCATGATGTATTCATTTTCGTTGGCTCATGATGTATTTGTTTTTATTGGTTGTATGTGTTAGGGGGAGACATTTGTGCTTTGTGTTTAGTATTTTTATTGTTTGTTGTTTCACATATGGTACATTTGATTATTGATTTATATCTATGAGGTTATTCATGATATATGTTTTTTATTTTATGTTTTGTGAAATCAAGAAGTTTAATTTTGGTTTACTTGTATTTTCCACACATGTGTTTATATGTTTGTTGAGTGTTTCAGGAATTTACAGGTTAATTCAATCGTGGCTTCTATCTACATTGGCAACTGATAGATAGTAGTTAGGTTAAATTTTAATTGGGCTATTTGTAACTTTGAGCATTTCATGTTTGTGATGTGTTTTGTCATGGATTGCCAAAGGGGGAGTTTGTTAGGTTCTAAGACTTTAGGATTTAAATGTATTAGAACTTCAACTTGTAATGTGTTGGCAAACCATGATCAAAATATTAAATCTAGATTTAGGTTGCTCAAAGTGTGTTTATGTGTAAAGTTGGAATAGAGTAATTGCAAGAAATTATTATTTAATTTCTGCAAGGCTCGATCGATCGAAAATTAGACTCGATCGATCGAAGCTCATGCAGATTGTTTTTCTTGCAAAATTTACAACTCAACCTAAGCCCATATGACGTGTAGGGTTTTATGTTTTGCAACAAGAATAAAAGGAAAAACCCTAGCCACGTTTTAGAGGTTGTTGATATGCTGTGTGTTTGAATTTTCTGTCAGATCTAGAGGTGTTTACCTTCATACATACTTAGGGTTATTGATAGGCCACAAACTGAATGACCCCTTGTGATTAAACCAATTAATTAATTAGCCAAGTTATTAATTAATCAATTTAACATGCAAATACGTGGAAGCAAAAACAAATCACCAAATAACTAAATATGCAGCAGAAATTAAATGACACGGTGATTTGTTTACGAATGGAGAAAACCTAACGGCAAAAATCCCACAGGGTGATTTTCAGGTCACCACTCCCGAAACTCCACTATTATTAAATCAAGCGGTTACAAGTAAAGGAATTCCAAGTACCTTACCAACTTACAGTTGAACCCTTACTCCAATACCCAATTGGACTTGATCTGTAGTGACAGTTCCCCCTTTTGATGCACGGCTCCCAAGTACGTGACTAACCAATTTGATACGCGGATCCCAATACGCAGCTTACTCCTTTGCACGAATCCCATTACGTGACTAACTCCACAGCAACCATTTGATTGTTGTAGTTGATTTGCTGCAGCTTCAAATAGAAACACCAATAAGATCTTCAATGTTGGTGCAAGATACTTTACTTGGTCACAAAACCCAAAGGCGTACAAGAAACATAGCAAGAACTTGAGAGAAGATGAACTAGGTCAAGAACTTCATCTTTTTATCACAATTTGCTTGAACAACGATTGCTCAATGCTTTTGCAACTTGTGTACAATTTGACGGCTCTTAAAACAATCATTTTATATGTTTAGGGTTGGAAGAAAAGAAGTCTCAAAAGCATATTCACGGATCCCAAGGAAATCAGATCAGAAAATCTAATTTTGTAATTCTCGACAGATAGTAGGTGTTGAGGTAGCTATCGAACAGGTGTCGAGAATTAATGAATTTGCACTTCAGCTTGCTTTTTCTTGGACAGACTTGATGACTTCAACACTTGATCTTGAAACCTTGTTTCTTGAAGTATTAAAAACACATAGAACTACCCAATTACAAGTAGAGTGCATTTTGTCAAAAGGATTAGCCAATTTACATAAAAAAGTGACATATGTTCTTAACAAGTGAACACACATATGTCCTAACAATCTCTCCCTTTGGCAATCCGTGACAAAACCACAACAAACAAATGAACATATGAGAGAAGTCATAAATCACTCAACTCATATTCACTTGTTGAATACAATAAAATCTATCCTAACACAAACTCTTGAAAAACTTTGCAAGAAGAGAGTTTATGGCAAGTAGACTTTGACAACCTGTATTTCTGAAACACTTTAAACAAAATTCATCAAGGCATCTTGTGTGAAACAGAAATAAATAGATTGCATACAAGTATAAAGAACATGTGTATAAAGATAGAGAAGAAACAACACATGAAGAGAGAGGTGAAAGAAACATACATCCACATATATAGAAAATAAGTACAATGTATGTAAAACTGGTCAAAAGACCTCATATACAAGATCAATGTATCTATAAAGAATAGAAAAGAAAAGATACATCAAAACCTCACTACATCCCTAAAAATATCAACACTCCCCTTATCAAAATGTCCTATACTAACTCTCCCACTAAGATGACTACTCTCATAACCTAAAACTACTCCCCCTTTTTGTCACGAGTGACAAAGGGTAGAGTGTCATGTAGACATCTCATCAGTAGAGCTAGTATCTCCATCATCATCATCCGAAGCATCATCATCATCATCATCATCATCCTCAGAGTCTGAAACCGCTGGAGAAGGTGGTGAAGGAGTAGCCTCTGGAGCAAAACCACCTATGGTCGCTTGCCGTCGTACAATACGACCAACATGAACATTTACCTGATACAACTTAGTGGAGAGTGTATCAAGGCGAGTGTCCATGCGCTGCAGCTGCACCATAATGTCTCCTAGAGATACATCACCGATAGAGGAAGAGGGAGCAGATGTAGATGGAGCTGATCTGGATGGAGTTAAACGGGAGGGAGGAGTGGAATCCGTCTGTCGCGACCTAAACTAAGGCTCACTACGTTTTACGGTAGCGGCATCTATGACACATATGTGTGTGAAGTGGTCGGACACAAGAAAGGGAATAGAAAAATGACGTAAGATACTCGTGATAGCGGAAGGAAAGATGAGCTTATCACGGGACGCTGAATCTAGATGAACATTTATGATAGAGAGAATGAAATGAGAAGGAAAATCTATTGTAAGATGCTCTAGAAGTGATAACAAAAATCGAGCATGAGGCTCTGTGATGGAGTTGTAGTGAGAGAGTGGATGGAGTACAAAGGTCATCACCATGTTTAGAAATCTAGAACCTTTAGCAAAAGGCATACATGATGTGTACTGATGCTCACCCCAATCAGCAGGGCGCTCACAAAAGGCAGAGATGAGCTCATCTTTGGACACAGTCCGCAGACGCTCACAGGAAGGATAGTCAAGAAAATCTATCCTAGGAACCCTAAGTACATCCGCAACTAGTTGCGGTGTAACAAGGATGCATGTACCTCGAACGCGAGTGAAAAAGAGAGGTATTGAACAATCAATCCTGTGCATGTTGGAGTAAAACTCCTAAATGAGCAAGAGAGGACAAGTGACCGGGACGTCACACGGTGACTCCCATCCCCTACTGTGAATGACAAAGGGAAGGTCAGTGTCGGGGAAGTCCGCCAAAATGACTTGGTGTTCCAAATGAACGCCTCGTCTAGAAAAGTTCTCAGAAAATGCCTTGTGGGCATCTCCATCACGGAATCGAAGGTTAAGAGGAGCAGAATCAGAAGAAGAGGAAGCTCCAGAACGTACAGGGTTTCGAGCCGGAGTGGATTTAAGTTTGGGTGCCATAGACACTACTAACGTAAAAGAATGAGAAAGAGATAGAGAGGGAGACAATCAGAAAAGTCCCAAAACAGTTCATATATATATCAAATATATTGAACAACAAGTACGTATACATGGGAATGCATGAACATGTGACATGCAAAGGAAAAAACATCATGGGCTCAGCCCAATCCAATCCTACCAGCACACAAACATAGAGCACACATCTAAATGCATGTAAATATCATTCTAATGCTCATGAGATGCAATGTAGACATTTTGAAAACATTTAAGTGCAAACCTAACCCAAAATTTGAAGAAAAACTCATCAATTTTGAAAAATCCAAAAAATTTAAAAAAAAAAATCCCAAAAACTAGGTTTCAAAACATGAAATGCATGAGAAAGGAAGGGAAAAATGAACATACCAAATGATTGAAACCAAGGGAAGACCGAAAATGAAGAGGGTTTGAAGATTTGAGTGAGAGAAAGGTGGTTGGGAGATAAAACGCCTCGGACAGATCGAGAGAGATCGAGAGAATGAGAGAAAAATCGCAACATAGCCTTATATAGACACCTCAGTAAATCTCGACAGCTGAGGTGTCGAGAGGTATCAAGGAAGCTGTCCAGGAGGTATTGAGAAAATGGCCGTTGACAGCTGAAGGTATCGAGAAGGTGTCGAGGAATGAACACCAGAACCAAGAATAGAAGCTCGATCAATCGACAAGGTATCGAGGAGGTATCGAGAGACAGGAACTTTCTTGATCGATCCACCAGGTGTCGAGATTACGATAAGAAAGGGCTTGAGAAGCTCGACAGATAGTAAGGTATCGAGGAGGTGTCAAGGAGGTGTCGAGCCAGCTTTTAAAAACAGTTTTTCGAGAAGTGAAAAACACAGACATGAATGCAATCCAACACGCACCTCAACCAATGATCCAATCAACATATTAAGCTCTCAAAATCATCTTTCATCAAACATTTTAAGCACATGGATCCTCAGAAACACACAGACACACTAAACAAGTCTAATCAATTTTATTTTTCAAAAACAAGTCAAGACAATTTAGTGAGCATACATTAGCACATGTAAACACTTGTGATGGCCAAATCACATTGTACCTGCACATGTATCAATAGTAGCAAAGAATATTGCACGTTGTGTGTGAAAATCATCGCAAGATTGCATATGTGTATACATGTTATGACGATCTGAGATATAAGAAAATAACTTTAACTCACACACAATCATAACTGTTTGATGGGGATTATCACCTTTGAGGTACATCCTATAACTCCCACATCTCCTAGAAAACACGCTTGCAATCATATTTAAAGCATTTTATTCTTTTTGCTTTTTATTTTCTTTGCATATTTTCTTTTAAGCATATCATGCATGGGCAAAAAAAGAGAGAAAAGAAATACCCAACATGTTAAATATAGACATTGCACTTTTGCTATGCCGAAGCATACGGATGTCTTTGACACTGCACTTTTGCTATACCGAAACATACAGGTGTCTATGACACTGCACTTTTGCTATGCCCAAGCATATAGGTGTCATGCTATGATTGGCGGGCAACAGTAGTGAAATGGTCATTTATGCCTTTCTCTTAGGATTTTCTAGTCTTACCCGTCAAAAAGAGTAATATGAGTGTTAAGTTTAAGAGATAACTTAATCTTACTCATCACAAACAAGAGCCACAAAGCTCACTTGCTTAGTTGTGCATAAATATGCTTATCTAAGCTACAAAATGGTACAAAATTTAGAAAATTTTGTTTCAATGGCCATCCAAGGTACACAAGTACCAATGTACACATAACACACACTATTTTTGTATTTTTCAATTTTTAAAATTTTTTTTTATCAAAAACAAAAATAAGTAAAATTGAAAATAAACAAACAAAAACATGTTAAGCAAAACATGAAAGAAAAATGCATATGCATGAAGGCATGATAGAAGAGTGCAGATGCATGAAAACATGATTTCAAAAACAGATAAGAAATCAAGCAAAGAAAGTCCTACATTAGATAGAAAGAATTAAAGCAGAGGACAAACAGAAAGACAATTAAGTCTTAGGATCCTTTATCACCCACACAGCACGAGTCCTTGGCCGTGAAGATGAAAAGGCATGTGTCCTAGTATAATTACTAAAGGACATAGAGGAATTAGAATTCCCCTGAAATTGAGTCAAAAAGCTCAAAGCTTTTAATAACTCACCAAGAATAGGTACATAGCTTTTAGACAAAGGATGAGACCTATTGGACACTCGCTTATGAGGAAACAATTTGAAACAATTAGGGTGAGTGTGACCAGAACCACCACAATGGTGACAAACATGAGTAGTTTTAGAGCTGCTCAACTTCCTAGAAGGAGGTCTAACCTTAGAAGTTGACAACTTAGGACAATTTGGCCTAATATGACCAACAATATGACAATGATGACAAGTGGGGACAAATTCAGAATTTTTATTCTTCCTAGAAGGAGTTTTAGACGTAGGTTTAGAAACTTCAGCGTTAACATCAGAATTTTTACCATTGTCTATCCTAGCAATATTAGCCTTCAACTCTTCATTATTCCTTTTAAATGGGGGAACATAAAAATCTTTTTCTTTTGAGTTAGGCTCAACAACAAGTTTGGCACTAGTTAAATTTTCAACTTTAGTTTCAACTAGTTGCTCTTCCAAACTCTTAATTTTGTCCACTTGAGATGAGATTTGATTTTTAAAATTCTCATTCAAATTATTGGCTTCATCCAATTTTGCAATCAAACCATCTTTTTCAAGCTTGACCTTTTTAAATTTAGCTTTTAATTTTGTAGAACATTCAAGAGATTTCATACAAAAATTATAAAGCTTGCAATAGGCATCTTGAATATAATCATCATCATTCAACATAAGATCATGCAAATCAAAACAATCAAGAGTTTCCATGACAACAAGGGTCAATGGATCAACACAGCAAAGATTAAAACCTAATCAGAGTGTGCCTGCTCTGATACCACTTGATAGGCCACAAACTGAATGACCCATTGTGATTAAACCTATTAATTAATTAGCCAAGTTATTAATTAATCAATTTAACATGCAAATACGTGGAAGCACAAACAAATCACCAAATAACTAAATATGCAGCAGAAATTAAATGACACGGTGATTTGTTTACGAATGGAGAAAACCTAAAGGCAAAAACCCCACCGGGTGATTTTCAGGTCACCACTCCCGAAACTCCACTATTATCAAATCAAGCGGTTAAGAGTAAAGGAATTCCAAGTACCTTACCAACCTACAGTTGAACCCTTACTCCAATACCCAATTGGACTTGATCTGTAATGACAGTTCCCCCTTTTGATGCACGGCTTCCAAGTACGTGACTAACCAATTTGATGCGCGGATCCCAATACGCGGCTTACTCCTTTGCACAAATCCCAGTACGTGACTAACTCCACAGCAACCATTTGATTGTTGTAGTTGATTTGCAGCAGCTTCACATAGAAACACCAATAAGATCTTCAATGTTGGTGCAAGAGACTTTGCTTAGTCACAAAGCCTAAAGGCGTACAAGAAACGTAGCAAGAACTTGAGAGAAGATGAACTAGGTCAAGAACTTCATCTTTTGATCACAATTTACTTGAACAACGATTGCTCAATGCTTTTGCAACTTGTGTACAGTTTGACAGCTCTCAAAACAATCCTTTATATGTTTAGGGTTAGAAGAAAAGAATGCCCAAAAGCATATTCACGGATCCCAAGGAAATTAGATTAGAAAATCTGATTTTGTAATTCTCGACAGATAGCAGGTGTCGAGGTAGCTATCGAGCAGGTGTCGAGAATTAATAAATTTGCACTTCGACTTGCTTTTTCTTGGACAGACTTGATGACTTCAACACTTGATCTTGAAACCTTATTTCTTGAAGTATTAAAAACTCCTAGAACTACCCAATTACAAGTAGAGTGTGTCTTGTCAAAAGAATTAGCCAATTTACATAAATAAGTGACATATGTTCTTAACAAGTGAACACACATATGTCCTAACAGTTATCAAGATCAAGATTGATGTCAAGAACTTGGTGATCTCTTCAATTGCTGCTTCAAAAGCTTAAAGATAAACACAAGTAGGAGAATTATGGTTGCTATGGATTAAGGAAAAAAGTAGTCCGTGGACTCAGAGCTATCACATGGTTGTGGTAGTAAGTTTTCTACTTTAGGTAGCAATATGATGTTAGTGGTCTAAATCTTATTGTAAAATATCAATTCTTTCATAACGGATCTGTTTTACCTTGAGGATAGTTAGGTTAAATTCTCCACAGGTTTTTTACCTGTTTTGATTTTCCTGGGTTATCATATTATTGTGTTATTTACTTTTCCGCATTATTTGTATGATATCATTGTTTTGTTTTAACCTATATTTGAATAATTTATCTAAGTAATCACTTGGCTAAATAACTAGGTTAAACAATTTGTGTTTTAAGGAGTCTAAAAACGTACAGTATGATAAGTGTAATAATCAGTACTCTTACACACACACACACACACACATATGTGTATGTGTGTGGACGCGCGCGCGCGTGTGCGCATCTTCTTCTTCTCTCTCTCTCTCTATTTTTTTATTTTTTATTTTTTCCTTTTGGTGCAATCTTGTTTATTTTTAATTGCCTTGTTTAATCATTTGTGTGATAGATAAAAAGTTGTATCATTGGACTTATTCTTACATATAATGCTTCTCTGCACTTCTCACACATGGGTACGTACCCTTCTTCCAATGTGCTACTCTCTGGTTTGTTCTGTTTGTATTTCATAGGATAAGATGATCACGGGGCAATCCTACAATTTATGGCCAACCATGTAATCAACTATAAATTATCTCTTGATTGGACATTAACAACGTTTTTTAATGGATTATTCTCTAAAAAATGTTATGTTCACAACACTTTCACAATAAATCTTATATAGCGGTTGTTACAAGTTTTTATTGGTAAATAAAAAAGTAATTTCGATGGTAGGTTTAAATTAGAACCAATAACAACTTACCACTTGTGATTTTTTTTGAAAGTATTGTAGACATAATGCTTCACTTATTCTCTAGTTCACTCAAATGAAGAATTTAAGATACATGATGTAAATAAAAGTAACAAGTTCCTAAGAAATGTAATTAAGTAGCCTAGGGCTCTTGCGTGGAGTACTAAAGAGAATAAGGGAAGTATAAATCATTTATCTCATTTTTTGCATTCTAATTTATTCTCCACCAATCATAGTGTAAAGTTGTGATTTCCAACTATATTGTGTTGGCTTTAATTCCGTGCCAAATTTGATTGTAATTTGTTAGGTTCTAAGACTTTAGGATCTTAATGTATTAGAACTTCAATGTGTAATATTGACAAACCATGATCAAAACATTTTAGTCTAGTTTTATGCTGCTCAAAGTGTAGTTATGTGTAAAGTTGGAATCGAGTAATTGCAGGAAATTACTATTCAATTTCTGCAAGGCTCGATCGATCAAAAATTAGACACGATCGATCAAAGCTCGTGCAGATTGTTTTTCTGCAGAATTTTCCAACTCAATCCAAGCCCATATGAAGTGTAGGGTTTTATGTTTTGCTTCAAGTATAAAAAGAAAAACCCTAGCCACGTTTTATAGGTTGTTGATATGCTATGTGTGTGAATCTCTTGTGAGATCTAAAGGTATTTACCTTCATACATACTTAGGGTTATCAAGATCAAGATTGATGTCAAGAACTTGATGATCATTTCGGTTGCTGTTTCAAGAGCTTAAAGAAAACACAAGTGGGAGTACTTGTTGCTATGGATCAAGGAAAGAAGTAGTCTGTGGACTCGGAGCTGTCACGTAGTCGTGGTAGTAAGTTTTTTACTCGAGGTAACAATAGGATGTTAGTGGTTTAAGTCGCTATTGTAAAACTTCAATTCTTTCATAGTGGATATGTTTTACCTTGGGCATAACTAGGTTAAATCCTCCCTTACCGGTTTGGTTTTCCTAGGTTATCATATTGTTATGTTCTTTATTTTCCGCATTGTTTACATGATATGATTTACTTGTGTTAACCTAGATTTGAATAATTTACCTAAGTAATCACTTGGCTAAATAACTAGGTTAAACAACTTGTGTTTTAAGGGGTCTAAAATCGTACATAATTTCTTCAATCATTTTCCCTGTATGTATGTGGGTTTAAATGTAAGGGATAAGTGTGAGAGATCAGTGAAGAATTAAGTTTCAAAAGATGAATAAATGGATTTCGTGACTGGCTCATGAGAAGCAACCCGTGAAAAAGCCATATGTAGAGAACATGACTAGAATTGAAGAGTCGTGTCAGGCTGTCATTTTGGTGACTGTCTCACCAGAAGGGATAACTCTTGAAGGACCTGCGAAAGTCTTTATTTGACAAAAAGTTATGTTTTGCTTTACCAAGTCTTTACCCACACTATATATACCCTTATTACCCACAAAGTGTAAGAAGTGCTTTTCAGAGAGAAAACCCTAAAAAATACACTTGAGAGTTAGAGATTGTTATACCCACAATCATCTATACATTTCCTTGTGGTTTTTCTCAACTCCTACATCTCCATCTCTAGATTTTTGAGAGGTTGCTAGCCCAAACACTTACCATAACCACACTGAGTGTAAAGTGATGTTTTGGTGCTGCTAGGAAGTATTGGAAGGAGCCATTCATTGGCAGATGCAATCGGGCTAAATTGCGGGATCCGGAAAGTTAAAGAAGACAAGGCTCTGAGAAGTCAGTTGATAGCAGGAGCTTGGAGGGCTCAAGTATATGGGGTAGACTAGGATTGAAGGGTCTTTTGTTATTTGTGTTCTCCAACTTGATTCTCTAGTAGATCGATTTCAACTTTGAGGGTTACAAGGAGATTTTTTGCCAAGTTCTTTAGTTTCTTCTTCAATAACACATTTCAGTATTATCTTTTGTTTGCATCTCTCTTCCCTACTCTTTAAGCTTTCTTTTTATTGTTGATGATTGATGAATATGACTTAAGATAGTGTTATCGGTTCATTGCGCTTATTTACTCTAGTTCATTGCACTTATTTACTCTTGTTCTGCACTTAATCCAAGTTAGAGTAAAAACAATCTAACCATAATTTTTAATTAGGGGTCTGAACAAACTCTTGTGTTTTAGCACAAATCCAAGCTTTCACATAGTATGTCATAATTCATATGTCTCAATTTAGGAAAAAAAAAAAAAATTTAAACATTAAGTATTTTATAATGAAATTAAAAATAATATATGACAAGTTGTGATTGCTACAGTATAAAGTGGAATACAACAAACACCCCCACCCCCACCCCCCCCCCCCCCCCCCCGCGCGGGGCGCTCCTATGTGTGTGTTTGTATATATTGCGTACTCCCTTTTAAAATTGTGTTTAAAAAAAAAAAAAAAAAAAACCGATTTTAGTCAATGTGGTAATGTGTGTAGTATAAGTATGTAATAAAGAATGAATAATTAGTACCTTATGTGTGGATCTTATTCTTCTTCATTCTTTCTTTATATTTTGGGGGTGCATGCTTGTTTCTTTTTAACTGCCTTATTTAATCATTTGTGTGTGATAGATAGAAAGTTACAATTATCAAATATTCGAGTCCATCTTCCTAAAAAAGAAAAGAAAAAGAAAAGAAAAAGAAAAGAAAAAGAAAAGAACCCGCATTAATGGATGGAATCTGATTCAAACCAATCTTCTTGGAGACTTGAGTTTTACTGGACTCACTGCCTGTAAATAGGAGGGCAATCACATATCTCGACCTACGAAAAAGGATAAATCCACTTGCTTTTTTCGTGCTATACTTAGAATTTGAGTCATGAGGTACTATTCCTTTACAGGAAATTGAAGGCTGTTTACATTCTACGAAAATTCTTTTGCTATTACACCAAATCTCAATCCTAAGTATTGTGAAATTTTAGCAAGCAAAGAGGCTACGTGATTAACACAGGGCAATCATATATCTCGACCAATGAAAAATTATAAATTCACATGCCTTTTCCCGTGCTACTTGGATTGAATCATGAGGTTCTTTTCCTTAACAGGAAATTGAAGGAAACTGGCTATCAAACAAGAAGCAATCTGTTACTTTCTACGAAGTAATTCTTGTAGCCACAAGTATTATGATAATTTAGCAAGCAAAGATGCTTTGTGACCAACCCCACTTGCCATGGTAGACTGGACTGTGGACTGTGGTTGGTTAGAAGTTTGAACCAAGTCAAAGAAATATATAAAGATGAATAGGTATACAGTACTTTACTATAGATCCCACACACCAAATAATGACAAAAACAAGTTTTTATTTGGAAATATTTTTAAGTACCTCCAGAACATAGATAATTAATATTCACTCCTCTTATATTCATAGTTGATACCACCATGAATTTAATGAGTAAATCCTACTATAAATGTGAGATCAGAAGGGAGCATTATTTTTCATACTCTGAGATTACTAAAAAATTACTCCAATATTTAACATGACCTGTGAACACAACATGACATGATTTTTTTTGTCATGTCATGTGTAATGCTTGATCATATTTAATGCTTCCCGACAGTAACTCTTTTTTATTAACTAGGAGAGTTTATGCTGAGGAAACCAGATCAGATAGTGAAGAATAAAAGAAAGGATGTTAAAGCAAGAATGGAAAAGCAAAAGGCACACTAAATAATTCTATCCTCAACAAAGTGTTGTGCATTATTTGGGGTATCTCCTGGCGTGCAATTCAAAGCTAATCTGGTGCAATGGGATTCCTTGTAATGTTTTAATGGTTGAGTTGCTGTTGTTGTATATGTTGAACTCTTGCTGTTTGAGCTGTATGTTTAAGGACTCTAGCAAAGACGTTGAGACGTACATGGTAGTGTTCATGTTTTCCCTTTTTCTTTTACAAAAAAAAAAAAAAAAACACTACCCACCACAAAATTACAACAGCTTTAAACAGATATTTCAAGGAAATTTTTTTATGATCCTAGCTAATATATCTTAGGAAGTATGGACACAAACACAGATATGATACAGTGACACGAATAATTTATGAAAATTATAATATAAAACGGTCGATACATCATTGGTATAATATGAATACGACCACAGATATAATATCAATATGATATTAGTATGACACTCTAAATGAAGTATTTATACTTCTTAGAATATATCATAATTATTCTACTTTAGAATATATTGTATATATTTTGTTTTGTTGTTTCCAACAAAATTGATGATAGATTTAAATGGAACCATATATGTATAGCTCTAGGCTCTCCAATCATACACAGTGAAACAGTAGAACGTGTTACAGGTACTGATCATGATCCGACGTACCCTTAACGTACAAGACTCTTCCTTTTGAAGATAAGTTGGAATATTATAATCTCACCCTAACATGGTGTTAATTTAACCATAGGCCAAGGTCTCTATATAATCCCCAAGCTTGAATACTCCCAAAACATACCGCAAAAGCAGCCCCTAAACTAGTTAATCGTCTCACAGCTACAGCTACCTATTTCCCAAATTCCCTTTTTGACAACATGGGTCGTATACCTTTTAATGCAGTGACCAACTACAAGCCTTTGCCCCCAACTAATGAAAAGCAATTACGGGATACATTCCAAAAATATGATAGTAATGGTGACGGTCTTCTCAGCAAGGCAGATTTAGAGAATGCCTTCAAATCCCTTGGCTCACACATGCCCAACTGGAGAGCCCGCCGTGCGCTGAACCATGCTGATGCCAACGGAGACAAATTCATCAGCCTGGAGGAGCTCGACGAGGTTGTAAAATACGCTGCCAAACATGGATATGTCCTTGGAAAATAATGTGTACGTACGTGCTTGTATAATAGTGTCTGATACATCATGTTACACCAAGTATGCTATGTAAGTAATTATCCTCAAGTTTCAGCTTCACTTCTATGATGTAGAATCTAATTGCGGCCTGATCCTTCTGTGAAACCTGTAACAGAGGATGCTGTGCTTGTATGTGTGTACTTATAATTTATGAATCTAATGTATTTCTTAATGTTTTTGTTTCAGTCCCCACCGCCCCCCGCTCCCCCCGCGCTCGCGGGCTCCGGCACAATTTTATCATCTCACATATTAGTAAATCTTACTTGTTAAAATTTCAGATTTTTTTTTTCTAACGACAATATTGAATCATTTCGGCTAGTTTAGTTCTCAATCCAAATTTAGCCAACTAGGAGAAATTCAAAGACCATAAAAGGAAAATAAAAATTAGGATAATTGAAGCTCTTGATAAAACCTTTGTTGGTGGTGCATAGGCACCAATGTTTCAGTAGTTACTAGCCTAGTGATGGCAAAATTTTCAGACCATGTACCTCCTTGTCCCACGAGGGTTTAATTCCCAGCTCCAATTAAGGAGGAAAAAGGATGAGTATGGATTTTACTTGTCTCACCCTGCCTCAAATGAATGTGCATGAGCGTGCATGTTAATATATATAAATTAACTTCCAAAACACTAGCTTTTTCTCTTAATACTCTTAGCATTGCCTTCGTCTTATCTCTTATCTATATTACTCCAATAAGTCTCGAGACGACTTCATTTAAAGATGGTAAAATGCCTTTGCTCCTGTAGATTGAGTAGGTTTTTCCAAGTTTCGGAGAGAGAGGACAGGACAATAGGACATGGGCACCCATGATTCAAACTTATATCTTCCAATTGCCATTCCTACCTTATACAAAATAAAAGCTCTTAAATGAGCTTGTCCACCAAGTCACCAATTGAGCTGACGAGGAGAAAAAAGGATAAACAATTGTTTTTTTTTTCTTCTGTATAAACAAGAAGCTATGAGAGAGAGAAAATATTCTACAAGCTATGTGCATGTGAACAGCAAAAGAAGTGCAGTGTGTTGTGTGAAAGCAAAAAAAAAAAAAAAAAACCAAGAGAAAGTTGTAAGACACATAAGAAAAAAATTAGGATTTTTCAAGTTAAAAGGGTTTTTCACCTAAAGCTCTATATTCACGGTATATGATGAGTTAAAATTATTTATTGAAAAATTTTAATTCACGTAATACTAGTTTGTGATCTGACAAACTCCTCCCTTCCCTGCTGCAACCCAAACAAAACGTGAGAAATGAATTTGGTAGCATATTGACCCAAATCCATGATCTTAAAAGTTTAGCCGTTTTAAGATAAGATAAACCAGTTTTTTTTTTTTTTAATTATTTGATTAAAATAAATAAATAAAATTAGACTATCTATCCATTAGTATCTAATAATCCTATGCTTGATGTTGTATCCTTGTCCTAAGCTTAGACAATATATAGGACCTTGACATGCCATCAATCGTGATTCATCTTAAGTTATAATCACATTTGACTGGTTCTAATCCTAAGAATGCATATTGATTGCTAAATCATGATTCAACTATAACTTTTAATCCGGTAGTTCGATTTAAGCGTATGATATATCATTTTGATTGTTGAATTTTTAGACTTATTTTAAATAAAGTATTACAATATTAAATGGTTAAAATTATGATTTTACCCTTACAGCATGACTGGCGGTATTACGTACCTATGGAATGAGATTAAATGGAGGTTGCAAATATATGCATATACTAATATATATATGGTATACTAACAAACAAACAAACAAAGATATATATATATATGACAACAAGATTAACAAATAAGTTAAGAAGATAATCTTTCATGTTAACGAATTAGTTTAATCGTTAAACTTGAAACAAAATGAATGTGTAAAGTTATTATTTACAACTATGTGTTTTGTTGGCTTATATTTCGTGCCAAATTTGATTGTAATTGTATTCAAACTTTTGTACCCTATATTTATTGTGGGATTTGATTGTAAATGTTGTGTGATAGAGAGAGAGTGTGAAGACTCAAGCAAATTGAAGACTAAAGAGTTTTCGCGGGTATCTCGCGACTAAGCATCCCGCGAAGTGACTTATGTGCCTTGCACATGCTGGAATGAGAAGAGCCAGGTCAGGATGGAGATAGTTGTGTTTCGCGAGTATCTCACGGGTAAGGCCTTCCCGCGAGACACTCTGTTCTGCCAGCTTGTCCATTCTAATACTCACTTTCTGTGCCTACACTATTTATATCCACATTACCCACAAATGTTGAGGAGGGCTTTTGAGAGAAAACCCTAGCCAAACACCTTGAGAGTTAGATATTGTTATACTCACAATCCTCTACACATTTGCTTGTGGAATTTCCTCAACTCCTACCTCTTCATTTTCATACGATTGAGAGGTTGATAACCCAAACACTTACCACACTCTTTCAGAGTGTCAAGTGAAGTTTTGGTGCTGCTGAAAAGTATTGGAAGAAGCCAAGGATGACAGATGCAACATGGAGCTTGTTGCAGGATCTGGAGAACTAGACAAGACACGGTTCCAAAAAGCCTTGTTGGAGTAGGAGCTTGGAGGGCTTAAGTACATCGGGTAGATTAGACTTGGAGGGTCTCTTGCTAACCCATGTATCCCAACTGATTGTCTAGTGGATCGATTACCGCTTGGAGGGCGGCAGAGAGGTTCTTCGCCGAGTTCTTCAGTTTTCCTCTTCGATAACACATTGGCATGTTATCTTGTATTTGCATCTTTCTTCCCTACTCTTTTACATTCCATTTTACTATTGTGTTGCTTAGATTATGGATTAGAGTAGCGTGTTTGTTTATCTCCTTGCATTTACAATATTCCACACTTAGTATTAAGTTAGTGTAAAATCAATCGAGCCGTAACTTTAATTTGGGGGTCTAAACAGCTCTTGTGTTTTCAACACATTTTCGAGTTTTCAATTGGTATCAGAGTGAGTACACTCGCTGTGGTTTAAATACCTGAGTGTGATCCTTGACCCTGTTTGAGATGGACTGGTCTCAATCCTTAAATGTTCCACCATATTTTGATGGTAGTAATTATGCCTTTTAGAAAGTCCGAATGAAGGCATTCTTGTGTTCAATTGATGATACTGTTTGGGATGTGGTCGAAATAGGATGGACTAAGCCGCAAGCCGCTAAATCCACTTAGGATAAGGCTGTCCTTGCAGCAGCCAAAGCTAACAATAAAGTTTTTAATACAATTTTCTGTATTGTTTCTCTAGATGAATTCCATAGGATCTCTCACATAACAGTTGCCAAGGAAGCTTGGGAGATATTGGAGACCACCTATGAAGGAACAAAAAAAGTAAAAGATACAAAGCTTCAGATGCTTACCACCAAATTTGAAGAGCTTAAGATGGGAGCTGATGAGCCCTTTGATTCATTCTATGGGAAGCTCAACGAAATTGTAATTGCTAAGCTCAATCTTGGTGAGCAGATTGAAGATACTAAGGTGGTGAGAAAAATTTTGAGGTCTTTGCTGGAAAGCTTTCGAGCAAAAGTCACTGCTATAGAAGAGAGCAAAGACTTGGATGAGATCAAAATCCAAGAGCTTATTGGGTCTCTCCAAACATATGAGTTGGGTTTGCCTTCTCATAAGTCGAGGAAATCCCTTACTCTTAAAACCATCACCAAAAGAATGGATGATTCCTCTGAAGAAGATGGAGTGGAGAAGAAAGTAGCATTTCTTGCGAAGAACTTCCAAAAATTCTTGAAGATGAAGAACAGTGGGAAACAGTTCAGCAGAGGGAAGTTTTCATCCTCAAGAGGTGATAGGAAAGAGTTTAAGAAGAAAGAGGGTAAGGATTCTCAATCTCTTCAAGACATTGTGTGTTATGAATGCAATGGCCATGGACATCTCAAGAAGGAGTGTCCTAACTATCTAAGAGGGAAGGGCAAGGCGTATACCACAACATTTAATGATTCAGAATTTTCCAATTCTGAGTCGGAAGAGAGCTGTGATGGAGAAGGAAACTTTTTTGCATTTATGACCATTGCTCATGCAGAATCTTCAAATGATTTGGGTGCACTAGGGGAAGAACTTGGTGAGCACTTTGAATTGGAGTCAATTGGGATAGTTGAGGAATCTGAAGATGAGGAAGATGGAGAAGCAGTGGGACTGCAAGAGACTTATAATTCCCTTCTTGAGAAGATCGGTGAATATGCAAAAGTGGCTAACGAAGCCATTAAAAAGATGAAGAGGGCAGAGGAGAACTATAGAAGTCTCCTAGTACGATATAAGGAGGCCAAATGTGAAATAGAGACGCTAAATGGAGAGTTGACAGAAGCCTACTCAAAGATAAAATTCCTTGAGCTTGAGGTGGTTCAAGCCAATGCTAAAGAAGAGCGAGTCTCCACCAAAAAGCTTGATGAAGTCCTCTCCTTTCAGAAACATTTCTCAGAAAAATTCGGGTTGGGATATAATAGAGAAAGTAGTTCAGCTGTCAATGTAACCAAGGAAGTGAAATATGTGAAAGCCAATGAGCCAATTATAGCTATCACAAAGGCTGAGAAAGCAAAGCCGGAGAAGAATAAGAGTGTGGCTGATCAACGAGTGTTGAATAAGCCCCATAACCAATCTGTGGTCAAACCAGAAGCTAGAAGGAAGTCACTTCCAAGATCACAAAGAGGTACGAGAACAACCCATTTTTGCCATCATTGTGGACTTCAAGGACACACTAGACCAAACTGTCATAAGCTGAGGGCATTGAAGAATGCAAGTGATCAGAGGTCAAAAGGCCCTAGAAATGACAAAAGGAATTGGGCTGTTGAGCAACCAAGAGGTCGAGATGGTGATTCCAGTGTAATGGACGTGATGAAAATGATTGGTGCATTCACCAACTGTCTGACAAGCTTCTCCAGAAGGTTTGAAAGTTCAAACATTTGTAGTCAATCCTATAGGCATATCACCCCAAACGCACGTGCCGTGTGGGTGAAAAGGGTTACTCATGCATAAGCATTTCAACATGTCCAAGCATTAATACTTCCAATATGTAGGGACATTTGTTCATGCATCATATCATGCATTGTTTTCATTTATAACATGTTTCTTTTACTTGTTTTGGCTTGTACCTATTTTTGTTGATCTTACTTTATTTGATTTGTTTTTGAGTGTGTTCAAAAAATTCAAAAACCCATAAAAATTGAAAAATCTTCAAAAAGTTTGATCGCTTGTGCTGTGCTTATCACATGTAAGTTTGGCCTAGTACCTTCATACTAATGGCGTAGTGCATTTACAAGCTTAACTTATTATGTATGCACATCTATCTGTGTGGAAGAAATCTTGAAAACTATGTGTGATTGTTGTAAATAGATCTTCAAGCTTGTCATGAATGATTGGTCAATAGTCTTGATGGTCTTGATACTTGCATAGACTTGTGCCTATATCTCTTCCCACTTTATTTTTATGTTTTTGCAAAAAGAGCTCACCAAACGTAAATCTTCAAATGAAAAGAGATATTGAACTGCAAAAGCCTGTTGCACATACTAGTATTTGACTAGGAAAAAGGGAAAGCGACTTTTGTTTTGAATGTATGGTGCTCAAAAAGCCAAAGGCTAATTCTAAATGTTGATATATCAAAAATATCAACCACCGATCTCAAAAATGAGATGTATTATCCAAAATGGATCACATGTTATGATTTATGCAAAAGCCAAATGAAAAACTTCTAAGTTTTGTAATCAATTTGTGGGAGGTCATATATGCTCATTTCTATAATTGAGATAGTCCACTTGATTTAGTATTAGTTGTGTATGACTTGATTGAATTGATCATTGAAGCTTCACTCTGGTCTAAGGACTATTCCACATTTGATACTCACACACAACGCACAAGAATTTGATTCAATTAATGCTTATCTCATTTGAGTGATTGTACATGTTCAAATGTGATGTGTATGCTCAAGTACTTGCTGATTAAACCCAAAAAGATTTTTGAGTATTTTATATGTTTTTTAAAGTGATTTTATACTTTCGTGTCTTTAGTTTTTGTTCAAAATGCATTTTTGTATTTTTCTTCAAAAACTGGTTTAGAGGCTGTCTCGCGAGAAGCTCGCGACTTAGAGTTTCCCGCGAAATGTGCTTAAGGGAAATAAATTTTTTGTCATTTTACACAGAGACTCTCGCTACTGTCTTGCGAGTATTTCGCGACTAACAGCTTCTTGCGAAATGAGTTTTAGGCAAAAAGTGGAATTTCTTCAAATTCAGACAGAAGGTATCATGACTGTCTTGCGACTGATTTGCGACTTAAAGCTTCTCGCGAAAGTTTTTTGTGCTTCAGGGGCCATTCTCGCAACTGTCTCGCTACTCTCTAACCCGTGAAAAATGAGTGTTTTCAGTTTTTATGTAGCAGATGTGATAGTTTTTCAAACATTTAACATTTCCCTTGCTAAGCCTCTCTCGAACCTTTTTCAACCTAAAATCACATTTTACTTAAATTCCATCATTCTCAAGATTATTTTCTGCATTTCCAACTTCAAGGTATGTTTTCTAAAACATTTTCTTCATGTTTCTCTAAGATTATGCAAAAATTTAAGTTAGGGTTTCAAAATTTGGGGATTTTTCGAAAATGGGTTGGGGTTCTCTATTTTGTGAATTTTTTCCAAAATCTTTGAATGGGCTAAGTCTCATTTGCTGTTTGTGAATCTATGTTGGCCCCATGAGGCATTTTAGCATGTATTGAGGCAAGATTTCACCATGTTCATGCATTATTCATGTTTGATTTGCTTTGTTGCATGTTAGGTGTTTGACAGAATGTCCATGTGACATTTCTGTGTTGAATTGGACCCAAATGAATTCCAATTCTTGGGTTACCTTTTATTTGTGCATGTTTACCATGCTTTGGTCAATGGTTGTGTTTTACACACGTTGCCCATTTTGTGCCTCAATGCCATGCCATGCACACACCTAGGCACCCTCTGGGCACACATCATGCAACTCATGCTGCATCCTCATGCATCTGCACATGCACACACATGCACACACATGCATAGTTACTTATTTTCATGCATTGTGTTTATGTTTACTTGCTTTATCTATTTTAGCATGTTGTTTTGAGTTGGTCATGCTCTGTTTTAGGCTGTTTTACCTTTGTTTTGAAACTAATCAAGTTTTTGTGTTCTGCTTTGTGTTTTTGCACTTATTTCCTGTCTATCTCTATGTAATTGTGCATATGTCTCCTACCAAACATTCTGCAAACAAGAAATCCACAAAACGCTCTCGCATTGATTCTGACAATTTCAAGTTTGCTGATGCTGATATGAAATACAATGACTGCTACAAAAGAGCAACCATCATTATGGAAAGGGTGGTCCAGCTAGAAACTCTTGAGGACACCTTCATCCCTGAGGTGTTCAAAGAAAGGACTTGGACCAAGTTGTTGAACTCGGTTGGGGTTGTTTATTCCGAGATCATAAGAGAATTTTTCTTAAATGCTAGT